>CM051241.1:170153292-170207883 GCA_027917425.1 Gastrophryne carolinensis | reverse complement strand
CAGACTGGTAACATAGGCTTACGTGGAGGCACACACGAGTAACCCCCTGGAAAAAGGTCTTGACCAGATGATGCTGAGCAAAAGATCCCTGAAAGAAAACAGCCAAGGCAGAAACATAACCTTTCAGAGTGCCGAGTTGAAGCCCCAGATCCAAACCATGTTGGAGAAATTCCAGAATCCTAGGAATAGAAAACACACCACAGGGAAGAGATTTAGCCTCACACCAGTCAATGTAGGTACGCCAAACCCTATAGTAGATGGAAGAAGAGGATTTTTTCCTAGCCCTGGTCATGGTGTTAAAAACAGAAGCAGGAAGCCCCTTTTCCATTAAGATGGAGGTTTCAGCAGCCAGGCCGTCAAAGCCAGCTTTTGTAAATTGGGGTAGCGTAGCGGCCCCTGAGTGAGGAGGTCTGGATCCTTGGGCAGGGCGTACTGATCTACCGCCAGCCAGCTGCACGATGTCTGCGAACCACACTCTTCTTGGCCAACGGGGGGCCACCAGGATTGCTGGCACCCCTTCCTGTGCTATCTTTCGCAGAACCCTGCCCAACAGGGGAAAAGGGGGAAAGACATACAGTAGCTGAAAGCCCTCCCAGGGCATTGTCAGAGCATCCATGGCTAAGGCCAGAGGGTCCTGGAACAGAGACACAAAGACTGGAAGCTTGTGATTGTGACTGGAAGCTTGTGATTGTGACGGGATGCAAACAGATCCACATCTGGCTGACCCCAACGGTGACAGAGCGAAACACCCTGTTGCTGAGGGACCATTCCCCCAGGCGAGAAGTCCCCTGCTCAGAGAGTCTGCCTCCAGATTCTTCACCCCCGAAATGTACACGGCTGAGATGCAGGGAACATTGTCCTCTGCTCAGGACAGGATCAGAGACACTTCCTTGAGGGCCCCCTTGCTCTGGGTTCCTCCCTGATGATTGATGTAGGCAACCGCCGTCTGGTTGTCCGAGCGTACCTGAACAGCCCAACCCCGAAGGTGCGGGGTCAAGGGGGCTAGAACCAAACTGATCACCCTTAGTTCCAGAATGTTGATAGGGGTGTGGGCCTCCTGAGGGCCCCACTGCCCCTGGAATTTTAGGGATCTCCAGAAGCCCCCCCAACCTGTCAGACTGGCATCCGTGGTGACTGTCTCCCAGCAAGGGGCCAGAAAGGATCTGCCCACCAACAGGTACCTTGAGTCCAACCACCACGAAAGGGACCGCCTGGCAAGGGGGGACAGAACCAAAACCTGACACAGGGTCCCTGTCCCATACTGACAAGAGGTGGAGTTGAAGAGGCCTCATGTGAAACTGAGCATAAGGAACCGCCTCGAAGCAGGGCACCATCAGGCCCACCAGCTGCATTCCCTGCCTGATGGAAGGATGAGGGCAGGACAGAAGGAGCTGAGCTTGCGCTTGCAGACTGTCCACCTTCTGCTGAGGAAGAAAGATCCTGGCCTGAGCTGTATCCAGATTCATGCCCAGAAGGGAGACAGGGAAGATTTGGAGTGGTTTATCACCCAGCCAAATGACTCCAGTGTGGACACTACCCGCTGAGTATCCAGCTCTGCCTGTTGGAAAGACGGAGAAGTGATAAGAATGTCGTCCAAACAGGGAAGAATGCGAATGCCCTGAGCTCTCAGCAGAGCCATAATGCCCGCCAGCACCTTGGTGAATACCCTGGGAGCCGAAGTGAGACCGAAGGGCAATGCCACGAACTGGTAATGCTGATCCTCCAGAGCGAACCTGAGAAATCTGATGACCTGGAAAGATTGGAATATGGAGGTAAGCATCCTTGATGTTTGCAAAGGTCATGAAGTCCCCTGGGCGTAGTGAACTTACAGCTGAGCGCAAAGTCTCCATGTGAAAACACCTGAATCTTGACAAATTTGTTGAGAAGCTTTAAGTCCAGGATGGGTCTGACGGACCCATCTCTTTTCGGAACGGTGAAAAGGTTGGAATAATAGCCCTTGCCCCTTTCCCTTAAGGGCACCTGGCAGCTCCAGTAGGTTCTGCACAGCAAGCAACAGGCCATGAGCTGACAGGGGGTCTTGAGGCATCCGGGATCTGATGAATCTTGGGGGCGGCTAGGCTGCCAATTGTAACCGGAGGACACTACCTCCTGAATCCAACGGTCTGAGACATGACGTCTCCAGACGTGAGCAAAGAGCCGAAGCTGTCCCCCCACCCGGATGGGTGAGGGAGCCCCTTCATGCCTGAGGGGGCAGACTTAGTCTTGGAACCCCAGGAGGGGCCAGATCGGCCACGCCCTCTGCCCCTGCCCCAGAAATCTCCCCTGCCCCCTGCAAATGAAGCTCCCCTTCCCATTCTGGACCCACGGGAAGAAATGGGAAGAAAGGAACCTGAACCCCGAAAAGGCCGAGACTGTCTTTTGCGCTGGGGTACCTTGCCTCCCTTAGCAAACAGGTCCAGGCGATCCCCAAATAGACGCAGTCCTTTAAAGGGAAACCCAGTGAGAGCCTTCATGGCAGCATTGTCAGCTGCCCAATGACGCAGCCAAACCGAGCGGAGTATAGCCACCGCCAGGGCAGAAGCCCTGCCACATTCTAATGGTATCATCCAAGGCAGAAAGGACATTTGCAACAAATTCCTCACAACGCAGAAGGGCTCTATACTCTTCACTAGCAACATCATCAGGAGCCCCATCTAAAATACTTTTGAGCAGAGTCCTAATAGCCACAGCTGTAATGGCAGAGGCACAAACCAGACGCAGCGCGGTCCCCACACAGGCAAAGGCATGGAAAGCCAGCTGATCAATGCGCCGGTCCTCACCATCCTTCAGGGTAGTAGAGTCAGGGGAATGCATGACAGAAGTGTTGGACAAACCCAGAATTGGTGCATCCACTTCAGGAGGGAACGACCAACGCTTAACCACTTCAGCAGGAAAGATATACCTCTTATCCCAACTCTTAGGCACCCCAGGGAGCCTGCTAGGTCGCTCCCACTCTGAGCACGAGATTATTAAAGTGAGTTTGCTCAGGAAACTCCAAACGTGGCTTAGCAGTGTGAAACAACTCCCCCGTGCTGCTGAGGAGCCGCGGCAGGAGGAGAGATAGAAAGTACTTCAAAAATGTGAGCCAAAAGCCTATCAGTATCATCTGGAGCCCATGGGTCAGAGCCAGAATCAGCATAACCCTTAGGCTGCTCATCAGATGATTCTGAATTAGAAAACAATGCTCCCTCTTCCAGGGGGGTATAACCGGCCAGGTCAAAAAATTCCTCAGCCTCCATAGGAAAAAGGGTAACGCCAGGCGCTAGATGCAGCCTCTTAGCAGTGGCCTTACGCGCTGTAGAGCCAGCGAACAGCTTCTCAATGCTAGCCACCCTGGTAGACAAATCAGGCTGAGACTCCCCACTGGTATGCACCTCATTGGGAGTCAGATGTAAGCGTGGGGGAGTAGGCGAAGCCAAAGGGGGCACAGGCCCAGCCACAGGTAACCCAGGTTGCCGCGCAAGCACCTGCTGGGCACAGGGTACGCAAACACGCACATTGGCTGTGGGGTGTCCCCTACAAGTGATGACACACACAGCCAGGCTTGTCCCGAAGAAACCCCAAGCACATTATCCCGAGAAGCCTCTTTATGGCGATTATCGCGGCCCAACCGGCCAATAGGGAATCACGCTATAAGGCCACCCGGGATGCCCCAATAGCCCGCTAGGGAAGTGGGAGGTAAAAGCAGAATAGGCCTCTAATAGAGTAAACTAAACAGAGGGGATAGGCCGGGAGAAACCACAATTAAGTTTGACCCGCCTGCAAGACGAACAAAGGTCCCGTAAGCGGTATGCATACATAAGATATAAGAATAAGCCAGCCCGCAGGGGCACTTACGGACCGCGGTAGGTAGACGCCAGCCACGCAGCACGAGGAGAGCAAAATGGCGCTCGCAGATACCTCGAGGGGTGGGCCACGGAGACAGGTGATGCGGAACGCGCCATCCGCAAGGCTTGCCCCCCCGAAGAGCACGAAGGCGCCCACGTGACCAAGCCAGTCAATGATGGCGCAGCAGCACCTGAGGTAAAGTCGCCGCTGACCGCGTAACGCCGTACCAGCGCACATGGCCGCGGCTGCATTTTTATAAAAGCAACCAGTGCAACCAACACACGCGGTGACACAAAGCCAAAGCATACCACGGCATACAATCCCAAGGAGTGAATACACATACCCCCCCCCCCCCCGAGAAATACCAGGGAGAGCGAGGGAGGGCAGCATCCAACCTAACAGGAGCCCACCGATGGACAGGGGGCGAGGGGCTATAGCGCGGGCGGGGCATCCCATAAGGCTCCCCATGGGCCTATACCACCTACCCTTTGGTGGGGGATTGCGGTTGGAGCAGCGCTCCTTAAGCACCAAACAGCGGTGCTGCCTACCGTCACCCGACCAGTGCAGCCAAAGCTGGGAGGCAGAAAAAGAGGAACGGGTGGGAACAATCTTACAGGGCCGCAGGCTAATAGCCCCGCCCACCTACGAGTAGAGAGCCATCTTCTTGCCTTCACAGCACAGACTGCAGAGAAGAACTGGGGAATTTGTGGGAGGTCCCTGGAATATAAGGGGCCGGGAGGAGCCACTTTTTTGCCGTCTCTGCAGTCCAGCGCCATCTTGTGGATGTATTACCCAAACGTAAGGAATTCTCTGGAGCAGGACGTGCTGTATACTTAGAATAAAAAGGTTAAACCAGATTATATGCTTGTCTGAATAGGTGAGTTTTAAGGGCACCTTTGAAGGTTTTGAGAGTTGTGGAGTGGCGGATTGGGTGGGGAAGGGCATTCCAGAAGATTGGAGTTGCATGTGAAGTCCTGGAGGCGAGCATGAGAGGAGGTGACCAGGGTGGAGGACAGGAGAAGGTCGGCAGCAGAGCGAAGACTGCGTCTAGGTTGATATTGTTGGATTAGAGATGAGATGTAGGGAGGGGCCTGGTTGGAGAGCTTTGTAGGCGAGAGTTAGAGTTTTGAACAGGATTCGCTGTGGAACTGGCAGCCAGTGTAGGGATTGGCAGAGAGGCGCAGAACTGGAGGAGCGAGAGGAGAGATGGATGAGTCGAGCAGCGGAGTTCAGAATAGATTGAAGGGGTGCCAGTCTGTTAGTTGGTAAGCCACAAAGAAGGATGTTGTGTATCCCAATTTATACCAAACTGGGATGCCCCGCTGTGTGAACTCCCCAGGGGCAAGAAACAGGTCAAAATCCCATGCTTTGTTCCATTTTAAAGCAGAAAACCCACTACGGTCAACCGTTGCCCTTCCCCTTGGGCATCCCAGAATGAATAAACACCTAGGGCAGGGCTGAGGGGCCAGAGGCAATGAGAAAGTCTTACAGACACGAGAAAACAAAAACCTTACCGTTCTCTTGCAACGGCTGTCTGCCCGCTGCTGCCTTCTGGTCCAGTCCCCACTCCTGACGTGATAAAAAAGGCGTGCGGTGGATGTGGCCAATGATGCACAAGAGGTGGACGTGTCAGATGCCACACGTGGGACTGGGAGTGAGCAGACCAGGAAGACCATGGGGAGGTGGGGCTGGCATTACATATCGCAGCAGGAGCTCCCACATCCTGATTCGGTGCCATTATTGTGTGCCGAGTATGGGCCTGGTACACCAGTCTTGCCCCTCCCCCCTTGATGGCGGCCTGCATCGGCAGTGGCGGCTAGAGCCACAAATGAGGAAGTGTGTCATTTATGGCACACATCCACACCAGGCATTTCTGAATGGCTGGCATGGGTATGCACAGCCAAAGGGAAGGGGCCAGCTGCTTAAGCTTTATTCAGCTTAACTAAGCCACTCTGTCAGTGGTTTAGTAAAGCCGAATGGAGCGCTAACCACTGATTGGAGAACTATGTTCATGCACTGTGGGATCACCTAAAAGGTAAGATTTATAGGCATTTCAAGGAGGTTTCACCCCAAATCAAGATGCCCCACTGGGGAGGAACACAAGGATAGTGAAAATGGTGACTGTTCCTCTTTAACCCTCCCTCTTCTGCCACCTGGGAGCCCTTCAGTGGAGTGTAACTATGGATCCATTTTTTCAGGTGCTTTATTGGAAGGGTTATCTGGAAATTGTTGCACACTGGGTTAGGTTTATTTACAGTTACCTGCATTGCACTGCATTATGGGTCAACCTCTTCGTATTCACCACCATTTCCACCATTATGGCCATCAGCAGGGTTTCACAGAGGATCAAGCAATCATAAGTTGTGGGGGCATAAATTATGGCTGTCCAAATGTGATGGAGCTGTTTTTTGGTTTTTTTTTATTTTTTTTAAAATATAGTTAAAACACACGTAGAGTCTCCACAAATATCTGGATTCCATTTTATTTAGAATAAAATTAATGACAAAGAAAGGCACAAATGCAAATAAAAAGCAAAATACTTACCTAATCTCCCACAGGATCTATCAGACTCGACAGCTGCTTCCAAGCCTGTTAAAGAAGGTGTCAACAATGCACTCTGGGCAGCTTTGGTACACAGTTCAGCTTACATTTTCTGCAGAAAGGTACAAGGTTTAAAGTGAACTATAACCCGGGATTTCCACTATCCCAGGTTTAGGTCCGTCGCCCCAAGCTGTACAAAACCCCCAACGTTTCCCCAATCTACTCACCTCTTCAAGCCCACAGCGCTGGCACAAACACTTATCCAACCAGCTTTTCTGGCCTTGCATATTGACATGTGGCTGAAGAAGCTGGATGGGATGCCCAGCCGCTCACAGCAGCGTGGAATCTCTTGCATCCTTCGGCTGTGCATGGCCACACAATCAGTTCTGGAGGTTGTGGCTGCGCACAGCCAAGAAGGGATGCGAGCGATTCTGACCGCGTATATACTATGGGTTAGGCAGAAAGTTAAGAATTGTGGGGGTTCACAAGGCAGATGGTGGGGGGGGGCAGAAGCCTCAGATCCCAGGACCCGTTTTGATCCACTTTAAAGTGAACCAAAACCCACTTTTTTTTTTTAACTAGCATCCCTGAATTCCTCCCCATGAGGACTACCATTTGCCAATTTTTAGTGCTCATGCTGCATTTAGATTAATGGCGTTTGTTTTAGCTGTAAGCCCAGCCTCCTCCATTCAAGGCCATTGTTGTGTATGTCAATGACGTCATTGCCATACCTATGAAATGACTGATCCAGGACGATTTGAAAAGCAACAATATCAATTTCCACTTCTACACCCCAAGGAGGGAGTATCGGCAGGCGTTTTGGCCAAATTTCACAAGTTTGGTGGGTTTTGGTCCGCTTTAAGCTGGAAAATTTGTCTTAAAGAACATTTAAACAGGCAAGAAGGCTCATCTACACACAGCTTTCCAAAACTAAGTATTCAAAGTAGGTTTCTCTTGAAAGTGGACCAGTCACCGTCAATGACGGCTCTGCAGCTTCCTTGCTGCCGGTTCGATGACAATTTTCAAATGACTTTTGCTTGGAGGAATGCAAAATTAAACTGTAGTCTCAAGGTGGAGGGGGGGGGGGGGGGGGGGGGGGCGCGAGGTGAATCACAACCATCAGACACCGTAGGGAATTGAACCCTATCCTGGATTTCAGGAGTGCCAACCACCAGTATCTTTTGCTTTTTTTGGTTGTGTTACAGCAGGAAAAAAGCAAAACCTGGAAGAACAAAAGCTTGTTCTTCCAGTAAAAGAAAACCTTGAGACTACAGAAAGAGCAGCTTCTCGATATTCTAATCTTCTGTCTTGATACACAGACTTCAATGTACTTTGATCTGAAAGAATTAAGAGGAAGAATTGCTGACCAGCCCCCCCCCCCCCCCCAATCACCGACTATTACCCTTGGGGGAAAGAAAAATAAACAGCCCCAACTGTTAATCCCAGGATCCCTAGTTCCATAACCACTTAAGCAGACTTATGTCTATGCCATAAAATCCAAGTCTTTAAACAAACCCGACTCCCACCTCAAACTGTCCAATTCACTGCCAGGTCAGAGTCATGGAGACCTGAAGCTACAGAACAGAAGTACACTATTTGTATGGATGCGAGAAAGTACATGGTAAAGAAAAACCTTGTACAGTACAACCATAGCCTGTTGGCACCTCCACAGGAGGCGCCCATTGCTGTGATTTCAAGGCCCCAGATACAGAGACTTAGCAGGGAATACGCAGTGGTTTAGGAAGAATCTGCCTAACAATTACAGGCTCCAATTTATCATTTTTCTTTAAAGACATTTCCCAAAACCAACGCTTTTACAGCACAAAACTGGCTTCCCAAAATGCCAGCTAAACTTCCACCCTCTCCCTTTCAAATGGAATCAAAGTATTTGCTTCACACAATGTATGAGCAATATTCAAATACATCTATAGGAGGGGGTTAAAACAGATAAATTTGAACCCACAGTATAGGAAATCTTACAGCGGGTAGACCCATACATCTCCCATAGTTTAAGACCTTTAGGAGGGTGGTTGATTAGATTACTTACAAGACCACCAGAGGTTTGGACCATCAGCAGTTTTAGCTACAGACTATGTAGGGTACTTCGGATTATCAAAACCCAGCCAACCGTGTATAAGATTTGTAATACATACCACTGAACCTTTGTTTCTAGACAGCTAATTTCTCTCTGGAACTTTTAAATTTGTATAGAGGTAGGCACTTTTCCATTAACTAAGTCTTAAGGCTTATAAGAAAGAAGAGTAATTCCAATATAAAACAGCCACCAAATTGCCACCCAGAGGAATTTCAATCTATGCCTATGGCTTGTGATCTGTTATCTTGGACCTGGAAAGAAATAATCTTAGAAAAAGATTAGCTACCCCCTCCCCCCAGTACAACACACGATACAATAGGGGCATATTATGCCCATGCAATGCTAACCTTTTGTTTTGTATTCCAACAGGGCCACTTATGTTTGTTGCAAAGAATCTTTTTCAGGCTTAACATCTTTTAAAAATGCATAGGGTTATACTAAGTAATATTTCCACAAAGAGCCCACCCAGAAGAATAGTTTTAACTAAAGAAAATCTATATGTGCCCATGGGTCTTGATCAGCTGTCCTGTACCTGGAAAAACAGAATTGGACAAAGATTAGCCCCCCCCCCCCCCCATGTACTCCAAAATAAGGGGAAACGATTACATTACTAAATTGAAGGACTGCAACATTGATATATTGTCAACTTTTTTTATACCATCAAGGCACTTCACTCCTAGTTAGGGCAGTTAACCACAGAGGGTGCCTGCTGCTTTACAGTTTTAAAAGACGATTCACAAAGTTTCGACTTTGAAAGCTAGCCCTACAGATTTCATGATGAGCACAATTCTGGACCTGGAAAAATAAAAATCTGCAGATATTAGCCACCCCACCCCCCCCCCCCCCCCCCCCAATCCAAAGGAAATGTGACATTTACACATACTGCTAACCTTTTGTAGCTACACCATTAAATGAAATTGAGTAGGAGTGGAATTCCTGGGTATGTACTGCCTCGCTCCGGCTTCTCCATAATTAGTAGGGTGCGATCCTAACAATCAGCTACGAAGAGCCCATAATAAAGAGTTGCAAATTAAAGACTATGCTTACTGCTTGGATCTGAAGCAAGTCATTCTGAACCTGAAAAGGAATCTGGAGACAAAGATTAGGAACCCCCCACCCTCCCCCAAAATAAAATGTATACATACTGCCAACCTTGTATACCATAACACCGTTCTGGAACTCCTAGTTTAAAAACAAAAAGTACATGGAAGATTCTGCTTCTCAGTCTGACTTCAGTCATTCTAACAGCTGCCCAAAAGGTGAAACAAATAGTTCTAATAGAAATTACTTCGACTACCTTAATCAGTCAGAGGTTATCCTGGACCTGAAAAAAAAAATCTGGAGACAAGGGATATTAGCCAGCCCTCCCCCCCCCCCCCCCCCAAATATTAAGAAAAATAGACCTTTTTCTTTAACATTAAGAGCCTTCCTTTATGTCCGTCCGCCTTATAAAGATCTTAGAAATTCAACTGCACATACGAAATATAGAATACAGGCCTCCTTTTGTTTCCACAAAACTTCCTATAACACTCTTAGGCAAATATCCAGATGTATTTTACACAAACACTTGGTTCATAGCTCACAAGTAGTCATAATAGATTCACTTGCAGCTTTTGCTGATCAGTACTAGGCAATGGTTCACGTTAGTCTTTGGTTTCTGTGAAAATAAAAAGAAAGGAGAACCCTCCCAAGACAACATACCGCTATGCTAGCACAATCACTTTCATACCCCCATATAGCAAAGATCATCCCATACTCGCAGACCCAGCAAAGTAAGGGGTAGAAGACATTCTTACATTACAAACAAATACATTCATGCACATTACCTGCTACAGATGCTATACCCCTCGTCTTTGAGGTCAGAAAAATAAAGCTGGACATGTTGAATTCCCCCCATGCCGGTTCCCACATGGACAAATGAAAGCAGACCAAGGACCAGAAGCACAAAAAGGTGCTACATGCCAAAATGCGTGGAATGTTAGGAAGGCCAAGCCTTGCAAGCATTTCCTTCTGACGCCCCCAGCAGTGCAACTTCTGCATTGACATTATGCCACGGTGCTTCTGAAAGAAAGTCTGAAACCAGAGTTGCCCCCCACATATACAATTTAGGTAATGCACTATGTAGTTGATCAGAACAGAGTTTTTTTTTTTTTTCTACCTGCAACATGAATTTTAGAAATGGGCATTACGTACTAAAATGACCACTTTATACATGGCTTCAAAATTATATTTATCCAAAGCTACTGGTTTTAGAGGGAAGTTTGGGACATTGCCTCATGAAGAAAATGGCATATTTTTGCAGTTTCCTGGAGCTTTTTCTTACACTATATATGGGGGGGGGGGCATGGCATAATTACCATAAAGAAATTATTTTGCTTTGCTTACAATCACTTGCTGAAAACAAACAAGTTATATGCACATTTCTATATACTAAGAAATGTACTGCATAATGGGTCAGTGCTAAGTAAATATGCTAAATATCAGGCTAGTAGATGCTAGCCATTTTATTACACACAGCTGCAAAGGCCTTGCCTAGACAAGCAATTGTCTTTAATATCTCCCACTTTGTCTGAAGACGGGCAGTTAGTGGTAGGGCAAGCAAGCCATTTCATATGGCTGAAAAGCGATTTTGCTTTTTAGTTATGCTGCTTTTATGCCTTCTTCCCACCTTAGCTTACTGGGCATTTTAGTTGCTTAATAAATCCCCAAACGTCCTAGAGAAACCTTTAAACATGGATACCAACACAAAAAAAAAAAAAACTCTGTACTTTAGGTTAAAAATTCTTGGTTAGATTAGATTTAGAAATATTTATGCAAAAGCTTAAAAACAAAAAAGGGGGAACGGAAGAATGTAGACTTAAAGTTATCAGCACTATGAAAATAATTTTGGCCAAACGCAAAGATATACCCAAATAAACATGCAAACAGACAAATGACACTTATCTGCAAAAGAAGTTGCTTCCGACTCGTAAAGGGCAAGTAGTATGAAACTCGACTGACAAAACCACTCAACACAAACTTTACATCAGCTTTAACTTGAAGCATCCTTGCCAAACTCGTTAGAAATTCTTCTTGGTTATGGGTCTTCTCTATCTTGGATATTGCACTTACGACTTTTGGCTTTAATCTTCTAATTGTATTTATTTAATAGATTTAATCATTGTAACTTCATTTCATTTTTTCCATTCTAAACAGGATTCACTTTTTTTTTTTTCTCTCTTTAAAATGTAAGAGAACTTAAACTTGCTGAAAAATGTTGGACTTCTCTTTAAAGCTTCAGATATTTCACCTCTTTCATATGTTCATTTCAATATTTACTTCTCAAATTAGGAGGTTAAACTTCCTGGTATCTTTTATAGCTCTATTTCATCTCTCTGCAGCTAGGGTTCATCTCACTGTTGCTATTATAGCCACACCTTTCGTTTTCAGCACTTCAGAAATTATACATGTCATTTCTGCTCATCCATCCAATATACCTTCCTCATTAACCACTCCATGAAATTCTCAAAGCATTGGAGATGCCCACTTAAGTGCTGGATCTGAAAAAGTCTAGACAAGAAATTTCCCCACAGCCCTTTGCATGTAGCCCAAAGAGGAGAAATGTACTACCCATGTAATACAAATACTAATATAGTGGTTTATTTTTCATGTTTATTATCTGTCATGCCCACATAACAGGACAGACAGAAACATTGTTAAAGAAGAACAAGCTTAATATACATAGATTACGTAAGCAATGTACTTTAAGTGGCAGAAAAGATTACACAGGGTAAGAAAGAAGGTATATATTGACACAGCCCTCTAATTACCACAGTTGCTACAAGATATCAGCAATTTACCCAGCTAAAGTTAAGATGACAAATGTTAAACTAAGGAGCAGGTGCAGAAGATAAAAGATAACTGATCAAGAGTTTCAGTCCATTCAAGTTAACTGTAGATCGCCTCATCACAGACTACAAAAATCTAAAGGAAAAATGATTGAGCCCCCACCCTCAACAGTATAGTTTAACTAACCAGATCAGTTACCAACAAAAACATAAGACAAGCAATAAAAGGCTTACCAAAGATCTCCAGTTGTTTATATGCCCTGCTGCCGGTTATATATACACACGCACCATACAGGCTATCTACAGATATACTAATAGACCTCCTGCTAGCTGGATATTTATTCCTCCTCGGTTTACTACAAGCAAATGTTCAGTGCCAGGTGTACTGCTCAAAGCCAACCAAGATGTTGTCTAAGGACAAATCCTGAAAAACAAAAGCTTATGAAACCCACCCCCAGACCTTTACTTACAAGGGAATTTGATGCTCTCAGACAATAAGCGGGGTCACACTGCAACGATTGTAAACACAAGCCACATTTCTCGGTCATTCCGGGTTTCTCTGTCATTCCAGGGGCAATTCTAGAGGCTTCTACCTTCCATTCATCTCGTCTGTCCTCACTGGAAATTTTTAAAGGATTTCTGCATGCATACTTAATTTCTTCCTTCATTCTTGCCCAGCCTAGCTTCATCCGAAATCACCCTGCCTTCATCCATGTACGATTGAGACATTGGCATAAAGAACTTCAAGACTTTCCTTACAAGAACTCAACACCTTTTCAAGAGATATATAGATATAGCTAAAACTGCATTCAAGAGCTTACCGACGTGGTTCTTATAGGGGTATAACAAGCCTAGCAGCGTTTCTAGCCTGCAAGTTTAGTCCATCTCCTGTCCTTCAAGATCATACTGTTATGTTCCTGTGTCTTCTGCCATGTTCATCTTCCTGCTTTACCCTACAAAGAACACCCTGACTAGTAGCATTTCTAGTATGTGTAGTCCATCTGTCCTTCAAGACCATACTGTTAAAGACTCTTGCTTTAGGCTCTTCTAAATCTTCCAACTTTAACCTAAAAAGAAAATTCCCGACAAGCAGCAATTCTAGCCTGAAGGTTTAGTCCATTACCTGTCCTTCAAGAGCATATGGTTATATGTTCCCGTGTCTTCTATGTTCTTCTAAATCTGGGTCTTCTGCTATGTTCTTTTAAATCTTCCCATTTTACCCTCCAAAGAACACCCTTGACTAGCAGCATTCCTAGCCTTCCAGATCATACCTTGCTTCTTCCTTCTTCTAACCTCCTGCTTTAATCTAAATTGAAGAATCCTGTCTTCTGGGTCTGTTAAACAAGCCCGCTTTAGTAGCTCAGACACTCTTCTGCATTTAAGATAAAGATCTTATGACAACATATATGGTATAAGGTTTCTTCTGGCTAGTGTATGCCTGTGTTTTTTTTTCACCCAAGACTGTGGTATATGCTTACTAGTATAAGGCATCTTCTATATTCTTCTGTCAGCTTAGCTGCCTAGCTTCAGATTTTGATCAATTTAGTGTATTAATAGCACAAGTTCTTATACAGCCTGAGAATATTTGTTATAAGGGCTTCTATTCTCTTTTCAGGTCTGGTTAATGAATTAGTCCTTCATCTAACCTTCTGCCTTTTAGTCTTCATCCTAGCGCTTACATTTTCTGTCTTTATTTCCCAGAAAGATTTCAATGTTCCTATCTTGAATTTTCAAGCTGGTTCCTCTAGCAGTTGCATTTCTTTCTTCCCTTTCTTGCTAGAAATAATTTCTGCCTGCTCCGGACGCATGGCACAAGCCTGAAACAACATGCTACTTCTTGCTCCATTTATGGAGAAGCACTAAAAAAAGAATTCGGTCAACGCAACATACAATCCTCCCTAGCTCCAACACACCCAATATAAAATATATATAGGCAACGGGACTTAAAAATAAAATGCCATTTTATCCTATCCGATTCTTTTCTGTAATCTGTGCCGCCTTGTATTTCTAGCTTTAAAATAATAAAGATTTAAAAAAGCCCAAAAGAAAAAAAAAAAAAAAAAAAAAAAAAAAAAAGAAGTATATAATGGATGTTCTCTATACACTGCTTTACCAGTGTAGTTTACTAAAGCAAACCCACACTACCCCATCTATAAAATTATCCTTATTAAAAAATCATCAATAAAAGTTTTTTTTTTTTTTTTTTAACCCCACCTACTGAATTATTATTTATACAGCAACGGTCTGCCCCCTCATGCTACAAAAACATTAAAAGTATATATCTATAAAACCCTATTACAATCTATGCTACAAAATTCCCCGTCTATTAAATCCTAATTTAAAAAATAAATGAGCCTCCATAGGCTACAAATAAATAGCCACCTACTAAATACTTATAAAACAAAGCTCATTCTCTCTGTTACAAATAAAACTAAAAAAATAAATAAAACGATTCAATTCCCAAGCTACTAAAGAGTCCTAATTTATAAAACAAACCCCCACACCCTATAAGCTACGAAAAAATAATATAAATAAAGGCAAACCACCAAGGCGCCTCCTCCCTATCTCTGCCTCGCTCTTCCGTAGTCTGGAGGTAAACATCGTGCGTTCGGTTTTTATACACAGGCTAATTCGCGTTGTCAGACTGTATGCTTCCGCCCAGTGACGTCTCCAAATGGATGTATGAAAAGTAGTTACGGCTGTAAACAAGCAATGTTCTTCGTGTTAGCGCGTTTATGTGACAGCTTATATAATAAATGTCAGTGCCATGAATACTGTTGCTAAATAACGTTTTATAACAATTTCGCGCTATGCGTAATAAAACCGGACCACGGACAAGCGTCAATCACAGTTTGAATAATATGAATAGTACAGTTAGTCAATATGAATAGCTTCAAGACTGCGTATATCTTATGCTGAGTTTTTTCAAATCTTCACGTAAGCAAAAAGTCAGTCTTTTCCCCTCCGGCAATAGTGTGTAATTATAGATCCGGCGAGCTGGCGGAGGGATATTCCACCATACTGGACGCGTCTGAACACGAAGGCCTTGTTGCGCAGATAAAATTTGCAGACGCATAGCTACGCGTGCGCATGCGTCAAAATGGTGGCTTAGGGCGTGTTCGCGAATGTTCTCTGTTTTGTTGAATGTGTTTTGGCTGCTAAGATCAGGAGGAGGGGTGCAATGGTTTATAAAGGGTTATAAAACTGTAACTTATTGTATTTCATGTGTGTTACATAGTCATACATACCTTAAAAACTCCAAAGTGTCCCTGATTTGGAGGGACTGTCCCTCTTTTGAGTCCATGTCCCCCTGTCCCTCATTGTTCTCCTTTGTCCCTCTTTGAGGTGTAATGTGCAGATCTGCATCAATAGCATTTGCCTCTTTAAAGTGTTTCTATTGTTTTAACTGTTATATCTCCTTTCCATCACTCAATGAGGGGGTGTGGCTTAATTTAACAAATGTCCCTCTTTCCCGCCCTAAAAAGTTGGTAGGTATGCTTAAAGTGGACCAAAACCCAGGATTTTGACTATCCTGGGTTTTGGTCCTTTCCCCCAGGGCACCCCGATCGCTGTTTGAAACCCCCCAGATTGCCCAAAGAAACTCACCTCTTCCCGGTCCTAAGGCGCATGTGCGGCCGCGCGCTCGGAGCCGCTGACGTCACGCCATCTAAGACGGCGTCTAAGCCTAGTGGCTCCGAGCGCGCTAGCAGCCGCATTCCCATTTACAAATGGCTGGCACGGGCACACGCCCTTGCTAGAGAGATTGCGGTCCGCATATGCGCCAATGATCGGGAACAAAGGTAAGTGAATGGGGCGACCTGGGGGTTTCCACACAGCGGGGCATCCCGATCGGAGTGCCCCAGGGGAAAGGACCAAAACCCAGCATAGTCAAAATCCTGGGTTTTGGTCCACTTTAAAGCGGAAAAAAACCCAGGAATCTGACTTTCCCCTGTTTTGTTACGCGTCTCCTGGGGTATCCTGAATTAGGATTAGTGCCCACCCCCCCAGTTCTCCCAGTAAAACTCACCTCTCGTTGGGCCAATGGTGCATGCTTTCGCTCTTGTCCAATCAGAGCCCTTTCCTGCATTTGCATCCTTTCATAAAGGACTCTGATTGCCTTCAATGGGGAGCCCCTGCTGCCGTATCACCCGTATCCCTGGCTGAATGGCTGGGGCGGGAGAGCGCGCATGTTTACCAGCGATGTGGCAGCGCACGCTCCCCATTGTAAGAAGCCAAACGGCTCTGATAGGATAAGAGCCTGTGCATGTGCCGTTGGAGCGGGGAAAGGTGAGTTATTACAAAGGTTTTGGGGGGTTTCACACAGAATGGGATCCCGATTCGGGAAAGCCAGTGATCGGCCATGGAAACTTTTAGATTCCAGGCTGGCTGCTTTTGGGCTTTGTTCCTTTCCCCTAGGGCACCCTGAACGGGGATGCCCCGCTGCGTGAACCCCCCCAGATCGGCGAAGCCAACTCACCTATTTCCGCTTGTCCAATCAGCGCACTCTGAGCCGCTGATGTCAAGGCCAGCAGCTCCGAGCGCGCTGACGACCGCATCCCCTGCTTCCCTCTAACACGGAGCATGCCCACGCCGGCCATTCACAAATGCCTGACGTGGCCACGCGCCCTGCTAGAGGGATAGCGGGGATGTGCCCGCGGGTCACGCATGCGCAGTTGGACTGGGAAACAAGATAAGTGTATGGGACGACCTGGGGGGTTTCACACAGCGGGGCATCCCGATTTTGGATTTATGGCATGTTGAGGTGGACCAAAACCTGGGATTTTCACAATCCCAGGCTTTGGTCCATCCCCCTGGGACACCGCGGTTTGGGATGCCCCACTGTGTGAAACCCTGCCGTTCGCCGACTATACTCATCTCTCCTTTGTCCAATGGCGCATGCGCAGCTGCTCTTCCAATAAGCTTATCCAGCCTCACATATTTATGTGCCACTGGAGAAGCTGAATGGAATCCCAGTAGCACACATCACTCATCATCACTCACATGCTTCGGCTGTGCGCAGTCATTTAGCTAAGGCAGGCATGGCCATGCACGTCTGAAAGGGCGTGCAAGTGATGCTGCAGCTGGGCACGCATGCGCCGTGGGCTCGAGAGAGGGGTTAGAACTGCGATGTTTCACAGCGGTGCTTCCCAGCTAGGAATGCTATGGGGAGAGGGAATCTCATAGACTCCAAGACAGATTTGAACAGAGTTGCAGCCCGGTGGGGGAAAGAATAATAATTAAGTCACTTAAAATCTAAAATATCTTAATTTTAGATGCTGGGGAATAGTTTTTTAAGGGTTTGGGTTTTTCATTAAATCATGCTGAAGGTCCTTTAGAAGATGTTATTTTCTTTTAATCTAATGACACAAAAAGCAGTGACAATTAGTTGTGTGTATTTGCAATGGATGTGTCATGTAAAAGAAGTTATTCTGCCCGATGCACTGGCATTTTCTGGAAACTTCCAGCACTCAGATATCTGCATTGCAGGGATATGCCCAGCCAACTGTTCCGTCTGGTTATACGCCCATAGAAGCCGGCAGCAGATTATAATCATTTAAATATTATACAGTGATTGTGCAAATGCTGGCTGCAGCCTGATTTGTCATAGTTTGCACTGATGTAATAATGCGTGCAGGGTGGGATTACGAGGGGGGCGCATGGCCCGGGGCCTGCATCCACTTGCCCTGCAAAGGGGGCCTCCACCAACCTTTGGGTTATGGTCTGGTCCAGGAGGCTTTTTAGTCTTTGTTCTGATAGGGCCAGTCCAAGATGTTTTTGTGTCAGATTTGGGCACAATTCTATGTATGACAGGAAGCAGGAAATGGCTATGTGCTGCAGTTACAGTGGACCAACAGTCAGAAATGACTTAAAGTGGACCAACACCCACTGCTGATCAGCTCCCTGCCCGCGGGGCACCCCAATCGGGGGTGCCCCACTGTGTGAAACCCCCCAGGACCCCCAAAAATCCTACCTTTTCCTCGTTCCAACGGTGCATGTGCGGGCCGCCGCCTCTCGCGCTTCCCTCTAGCAGGGAGCGCACCCGCGCCGGCCATTTGTGAAAAATGGCCGGCGCGGATGCGCTCCCTGCTAGAGGGAAGCGCGAGAGGCGGCGGCGGGCGCGCCTTTCTTGTCCGGTCCATATTCCGGCTTGTCGGTCCACGCTGATTGGCGGCGCGCTCGCGCATGCGCCGTAGGAGCGTGGTGAGGTGAGTTTTTTTGGGTTTTCTGGGGGGTTTCACACAGCGGGGCACCCCCGATCGTGGTGCCCTGCGGAAGTGGACCAACACCCAGGATAGTGAAAATCCTGGGTGTTGGTCCACTTTAAAGTGGACCAAAAGCCACGGCAATCGGGCTGGGAATCTATAAGATTCCTTGGCCGATCGATTCCTTCCCCCCGGGGCATCCAAAATCAGGATGCCCCACTGTGTGAAACCCCCCAGGTTGCCCCATACACTTAGCTTGCTTCCCGGTCCCCTGCACAAGCCGCTGACACATCGCCGCTAACCTTCTAACAGGGTGCGTGCTCGTGGCAGGCATTTGTGAATGGCCCGACGCCGGCACGCTCCCTGTTAGAGGGAAGCGGGGGGTGCGGCCATCAGCGCGCTCAGAGCCTCTGGCCTCAGGCGAAGGCTTAGATAATGTGACGTCAGCTCAGATCGCGCTGAATGGACGAGTGGCCATGCATGCATGCGCCATAGGATTGGGAGGAGGTGAACTGGCTTCAGTGGCTTCACTGGGTTTCACACAGCGTGGCACCGGGGGAAAGGACCAAAACCCAGGATAGTCAAAATCCTGGGTTTTGGTCCACTTTAAACCAAACTAACACAACAAACATATGCATCCCTCCCAAAGGCAATTTAGAAGCACATAAAAAATGTACCTTTTTCTAACTCCTGATTTAGTAGATTTTGGAAACAAAATGGCAGCTCATGGATCTGCAGGGCATCTACAAACAGCTTCCTGTTACAGTGCATTGTCAGTTATGTCAGTTGAATCCAGGCAGCAGCATGGCTGGGAGAGGAAGCTCCAAAATGGCCGCTACCCTTCTTTTCCAACTGAGCCAGGCTGTTGGACTGGTTTAAGCATGTCTCCCATTACAGGAGATGTGGCTGGCATGTGTGCAGCCATTTCCTCCCCCCGTTTGGATGGAGCTCTGCTAGTAAAAGTTGGGTATCTCTCTAATTCAAAGCTCACTGGGGGCGTGAGGATATGGAATAGGTTAGTTTAGTGTCCTTGTGACCCTCCCTGGAACAGAGATTCTAGGGAGGGTTTTGATCTGCATTAAACCTGCTGTTGTATTCAGTTATGTTGGTGAACCTCTTTGCCTGAAGCACTCAGTGCTTTTGTGCTCTGTTCTGTGCTCTGACTCTTAGATGTCCTCCTTGTTATTTTGTGTCATATGATCACTTACAAACCTCATCCATGCAGAGCCAGATACCGCTCAATATAATCCCCTCCAGGTCGCCCCATACACCCACCTTCATGTAGCTCCCACGGCACAGACTCGGCGAGAACGAGCGTGCTGATTGGCTGAGTGGCCCACTCAGCCAATCGGCTCACTCATTTTCACTCTGCTCTCTTTGGCACCGCTGATGGCTCCCCAGCCAAAAGGGGCCAAAGGGAGCCAAGTCTGCCATCCAGCCACATCCCCCCTTCACCTTCTAATTGTGGCGTGCCAGCTCCGCTCATTCAGAAATGCCAGGCCCCGGTGCGTGCATGGGTAAATGTGAGTGGGGATGCAGCCATGGTGCAGAGACACGGCAAGCCAGGCCCGGAATAAGTGTGGTGGAGGCTCCAGATACAGTATTTTTTCTTCCTTTAAAATAGTAGTACAGCCAAGTTACTGATTGGTGGTTGTGTGGCACCCGCCTACTTACTGGAACGTCAGATGGAGTCCCTTGTGCCCCCCTTGTGCGGGTGCGTGCTGCTCGGGAACTCCTGCTTTGCCATTCTGGGTGGGGGGTGGTGTAGTCACCCGGCTGGTTCCCTGCATTGAGCTGCCAGCGGCTGTGCTTGGTGGCTTATGTGCAGTGACAGCTCTGCACCCATCACTGTAGCGTTGCTGATGGCAGCTTTGCTGCTCTAGGCTCCCCGTCCTGCCTGTGGTGGCTTTGACTTCAGGTTTGCAAAAACAAACAAGGCTTGCCCAGGCGCGCCCCCACTGCTGCCGATAGCTTTGTTGCTGGCCCCACGGCCCATCAGACTGAAAAGCCTCCTGGAACAGACCATAACACAAAGGTTGGTGGAGGCCCCTTTTGCAGGGCAAGTGGTGGAGGCCCCGGGGCTCTAGCCCCTTGCGTCCCTCTCATAACCCGGCCCTGCGGCAAGGGCTCCGGGAGAAGGTGAGTGTATCTGGGCTTCCAGGGGGGCTTAACACAAGGAGTGGAACTCGAATGGCCCTGAGGTCTTAGGGGCTTAACACAGCGGGGCATCCCAATTCTGGATGCCCCAAGGAGTGGAGCTCAAATGGCCCTGAGGTCTTAGACCTTAAATCAGACCAAAATCCAGGATTTTAACTATCCTTGGTTTTGGTCCTTGCCCCCAGGACACCTCAATCGGGGATGTCCCGCTGTGTGAAACCCCCCAGGTCACCCAAACCGACTCACCTTTCCCCCGGTCCTACGGCGCATGCGCGACCTCTTGCCGAGTCTAGCCGAGTGTGCCGGCGACGCATCACAAATGCCTGGTCCGGGCATGCGCCTTTCTAAAAGGATAGTGGGGATGCAGTGATATTCGCACATGCACCGTTAGACTGCGGCTGAAGGTGAGTATAACATCTGTGGTGTTTCACACAGCAGGGCATCCCGATTTTGGATGCTCCGTGGGGGAGGGAATCAATCGGCCCAGGAAGCTTAAAGATTCCTGGGTCAATATCTGTGGGTTTTGGTCCACTTTAAATGGGACAAACCAAACTAGCTGCTAGCAGTAAGGAGCAACAACTACTTTACAGACCAACCACAAATACAGTGAAGTTGGTTTTAGAATCCACAGTGTGAGATCCTCCGGCCTGCTCTTAGCTGTTGGAGACGTTGTTTGCTGTAGGTCTGATCTTTCGGTAAATAAGTTGAGCAGATCCCATATGAATATACTGGAAAATTACTGTTTCTGCATTTCAATGAGCTGGGTATTGGTTTAGACTTAACAGGAAAAAAAAGCTGCATGGGAATGTTTGCAACTGCAGATGGTAAACATCACGCCCGCCCGCCCGCAGGAGAAAGTGCTGCAACGCCCCTGTCAGCCTTTGTTTACTTTGTCAGGGGCCACGCCCACATCCTGCTTCCAATGGATTGCTTTGTTTATCTCAAATCCGCAAAGAAAATTCAAGCTGGTGATACAATAGTGAGCAGTGTCTATTTTTCACTTTTATATTTATAATGCTGTTCCAGCTATGTCCTTCTTAAAGTGGACCAAAACCCACGCCGATCTGCCTGGGAATCTATAAGATTCCTGGGCCGATCGATTCCCCCCCAGGGCATCCAAAATTGGGATGACCTGCTGTATGAAACCTCCCCAGGTCGCCCCACACACTTACCTTGTTACTTGGTCCAACTGCGCATGCGCGAGCTGTGGCCGCATCCCCGCTATCCCTCTAGCAGGGTGCGTGCCCGCGCCAGGCATTTGTGAATGGCTGGCGCCCTGTTAGAGGGGATGTGGCTGCTAGCGTGCTCGGAGCTACTGGCCTAGACAGTGTGACATCAGTGGCTCCGAGCGCGCTGATTGGACGAGCGGCCGTGCATGCGCCGTAGGCCCGGGAAGAGGTGAGTTGGCATTGGTGTTCTGGGGGGTTTCACACAGTGGGGCATCCCCAATCAGGATGCCCCAGGGGAAAGGCCCAAAACCAAGGATAGTCAAAATCCTGGGTTTTGGTCCTCTTAAAAGCAGAACAAAACCCACCAGCAGCCAGCCTGGAATCTAAAAGTTTCCAGAGCTGGCCACTGGCTTTTCCCCGGGCCATCCCAAAACTAGGGATTTTTTTTTGTAACCCTCACGTCCTGCCTCAGTATTGGGGGGGGGGGGGAGTAGCAGTGCAGGGACTTCCACATGACTGGACTTCCACTTTAATTGAATGATACCCATTAAATCCGAACAAAACTTGTGATTTTGACTATCCTGGGTTCTGTTCCCTGCCCTGGGGGCATCCTGATGTGTGATGGCCGGCTGTGTGAAACCCCCAGATCACCCAGAAAAACTCACTTTCCCTAGTCCTACAGCACAGGCGCAGACTCTCGTCTAATCAGAGCCGTTTTCCTTGCTTAATTATTGCTCGGAGAGCGGCTCTGTTCATGACAATCGGGAGCATGAGTGCTTGCATCCCCAGCGGAGTCAGGAAGCGGGAGACCTTTGTGGCGCGGCGGGGGGGGGGATTTCGAACAGAGGGACATCCCCATTTAAAAGATTTCAGGGCCGGCCCTGTTTTGTTCCTCTTTAATATGCAGGGCAATAATTGCTCATTACAGGATGTTCCCAAATCGGGATGCCCCTGGCCCAAACATGGGGGGCTAAATCCTGGTGAAAATGCAGCCCATGGTGGACTGCAGGAGCATAGTGGGGGGGGGGGGGGCAAGTGCCCCGGGTGCAGCAGGTCAGGGGGCGACAAAGGGGGGCCTGAGAACAGGTGGGGGGGCGCCATTTCGAATCTTTGCCCTGGGTGCCAGAAAGCCTAACTACTCCTCTGGCAGACTGTAGTATGATTAGAGAGTATGTAAAGATTACATATGAAGTTTATTCATACGTTAAAGTGGAACAAAACCCATGAATTTGCCTTTCCCTGGTATTTTTCTGCTCTCTCAAATTGGGATGCCCCGCTGCGTAAACCCCCCCCCCCCCCCCCCCAGAACACCGATTTTCACTTACCATTCCAACAGCACATACGCAGACTCTTCTCCAATGAGGGACGTATGCTGTGTGTCATTCAGCAAAAGGCTCTCATTGACTTTAATGGTGAGTGTGCGCTGCCGCATCCCCTGCAGTGTGCGTGGTTCCACCCCATCTGAATTGCTGCCGACGGGAGTGCGTATATGCCCCCCCCCCCCCAGCAATGAGAGCTGTTTGCAGAATGATGAAGTCTCGGCAGACGGCTCTCATTGGAAGCGCCGTTGTAGCGGGGCGAGGTGAGTGTTTACGGGCGCCAAAGGGGGTTTTGTACAGTTTCGGGATGCCCCGGTGGAAGGCCAGTGGCCAGCCCTAGAATCTTTTAGATTCCAGGCTGACCCTGGGTTTTGTTCTGCTTTAGGTGGACCAAAACCCAGAACGATCGCCCAGGAATCTATAAGATTCCTGGGCCGATCAATTCCCTTCCCCCGGGGCATCCAAAATCAGGATGCCCGCTGTGTTAATCCCACCAGGTTGCTCCATTCACTTACCTTGCGTCCAAGGGCGCATGCGTGAGCCACTGCCACATCCCCGCTATCCCTCTAGCAGGGATTTGTGAATGGCCGGCGTGGGCACGCTCTCTGTTAGAGGGAAGCGGGGAATGCGGCCGCCAGCGCGTTCAGAGCCACTGCCTTAGACGACGTGACGCCAGCGGCTCCGAGTGTGCTGATTGGACGAACGCCCGCACATGCGCCGTAGGACCGAGAAGAGGCGAGTTGGCATCGGCAATCTCGGGGGGATTCACACAGCAGGGCACCCCTGATCGGGAAAAGACCACAACAGAGGTTAGTCAAAATCCTGGGTTTTGGTGCACTTTAAATAATTCAGGTTCAGTTGTACTGCTTGTAAAACGTGTGGCTGGATTTATTAATAAATTACATACTTTGTAAAGCGCTACAGTAGATGATGGCGCTGATAATAATATTAATAAAAATAATAATTATAGAATATATATTTATTTATTTTATTTAAATATTATTAAATAACAATTTATTTTATTGTGATTATATTGTGTCAGTCCGCGGCGCCACACAAGCTCTGCTTTTACACCGAAGACATTGTTGCAATATTTGGCCACACTGTAGGCTCTAGTTAAATTGTAGCAACTGTGTAACACAGGTGATAATGTATCCGCATAACCGAAGCCTCTAAGAAATACAAAGTACGCCATTGTTCCCTTGTTACGCAAGTCACTGTTTACACATTCCAGAGGCCGCGGCCCAGCACCCACTGAGCATGCGCCCTGACTGGCAGCCAACGCCGCAGCCCAGCACCCACTGAGCATGCGCCCTGAGCCGAGCAGCCAACGCCTCAGCGAAACTGGATTCAGCCGGTCTATACCAGCTCTCTGCACGGACCTACATTCTGCTGCGTCATGTGCTCCACGTATCCCTGCGCTGGAATGTGTTCACCATCTTGAGACTTGTGAGTCAGAGTCTAAGAGATACAAAATGTCCGCGAATGTGAATTGAAGTAACAGCTCGCTCGTTTTGTGTGGTAATTAATGCAAATGACGCGAAGTGTTACAAAAAAAGTGCACAGTCATGTGGTAAATCACGTGCGGATGTATTTTGTATGTGGGGTCCAGCGTTATTTAGTGTTGAAGTGGCCGCTTTTATATGCGAAAATGATAATGTGTAATACAGTACACTGAATTATGTCAACATATGTTGCAGTTTTGCCTTGTCACACGTATTTATTCAGTGTGCTCTTATAACACATAGCTTTGTACAGCACATAGGCTCAACCTGTGGGCTGAGGGTCACGTGACCCTCAGAGCAATCCAATATGGCGTCTGATTTGCTATGGGGAAAGGGGGACAACACACGGGAATTTTACTTTCCTATGTGTTGTTCCTCTCAGAGGGGGCATCCTGAATTGGGATGCCCTGCTGTGTGTGTGCCCCCCATGTCGCCTCATACACTCACCTTCCTTTCGCTCCCAAGGCACAGACTTGGATGAGTGCACTGATTGGTGGTGCGCTCGCTTTCACTCGGCTCTGCTAACAGCTAAGCTGCCTGATAAATTAAAGTGGACCAAAATCAGGACTTTGACTCTCCTGGGTTTTGGCCTTTGCCCCCCCCCCCGGGCACCCCGATCGGGGAAGCCCCGCTGTGTGAAACCCCCCAGATCGCCCGATCTGACTCACCCTTCCTTGGTCCTATGGGGCATGCGCAGCCTCTCATCCAATCAGCACGCTCGGATCTTCTCTCGCCACATCGTCCAAGAGCCCGTCTAAGGCGAGCGGATTCCTGGCTACCCTTTAACGGGGAGCGTGCCCACGTCGACCATTCACAAAAAGGCACACACCCTGCTAAAGGGATAGCGGCGGATGCAGCCGCTGCTCGCGCATGGACCGTTGGATCAGGAGAGTTTTCGGACGACCTGGGGGGTTTGACACAGCGGGGGATCCTGAATCTAGAAGCCCTGGTGGGGGCAAGTATGGTTTTGGTCGACTTTAAGCAGCTGCCCCGGGGGGGGCAAGTATGCCCGCACTGGAGTCTCATCATCACATTAAGCAGAGGAGCGGCGGCGAAGTGAGCCGAGTGTGCCTCCAGCCGCAGTCCCTGCTCACCTTCTAGCCATGGCCTGCCTGCGCCGCCCATTCAGAAAGGCCAGGCACGTGCATGGCTAGAGGTGAGCGGGGATGCGGCCATGGCACAGAGACACAGAAAGGGCCCAGGGAGAAGGCGAGTGTATCTGGGTTTCCAGAGTGGGTTTACACAGCAGGGCATCCTAATTCGGGATCGAGATTTTCCCACATGTGACCACAATTGTCGGGGGAGATGGTCACACAGCGATGAATGTACTTGGATACTTGTGGTCATGTTGGGGGGAGGGTTAGGTCCCAGCGAGGAAGGTGTGGGGGGGGCGACAGCAATCAGGAAGCCAGTGATCTCTATGTTGGAACCTATAAAGGCAAAACAACACTTTAGTGTCTCCCACCCCCCAGACTTACCAATTAGGTGGGGTGTCCGGCTGTGTGAAACCTCTCGTTCCGATATTATTTACCTTGAGCCATTACTATACACAGGAATGAATAATGCATTGAGGAGGCCTGCACATGCGCCATGGTATTGCTGGTTTGAGGTAAGTAATGGGATACCGGTGTGAAATGGGCAAAAACCTAGGACAGAAATTGGGCGATACCGATTAACAGTGGCAGGAGGGGGGGGGGGATGAGTAGGTTTGCCAAAGCAGCAGACATTTTTGAGTGTTATATGCAGGCAGGCATTCCTGCCTGGGATGCCCTGGGTGGTTGCCATGAGTGTCTCCATGGGATGTAATGGTTTAGGCCCCTTTTAAGCTGGCCATACATTAAAGGAGGACCCAATGATAAAAATCCATATAAATATGTTGGATGGTGGGAGGAGGAGCCACTTATACACCCAGCATCAAGAAATATCCAGCCAGGCTTGTTTTTCTATTTTCTATTTACGGAAGAAAGAGGAAATCAGGAGTGACAGGTTCTGTCAGCCCTGATACACCAAACCTGTCACCCCTGGATTTTATTCCTACCAGTAGAAGAAACTACAAGCTTGGCGGGAGTTTTGTGCTGTTTGGGCGTATAAGTCACTAGTCGCCAAGTTTATATGGATTTTTAATATTACATCATTTTGCAATACACCCCTTTAAAGAGGAACATCGGACCTAAAATAAAAAGTGGCCGATCCCCCCCACTCTATCGGGCCCTACTTACCTTTGGATGTTGTCGCTGCCTGCTGCGGGGCCCGATCCTCAATTTCCCACATCAATCTCTCTGCAAAGTTTCACAGGGTTTCGGGTGGCGCCAGAGGAGTAGCTAACCTTCCTCGCACCCGGGGCAAACATTTGAAATGGCGCCTCCCACCTGTGCTCAGTCCCCCCTTTGGCACCCCCCTGACCTGCTGCACCCGGCGCACTCCCCCCCCCCCCCCCCCAGCTTTGCCCCTGGGTGGCTCCATTGCCTCCCTTTCATGGGCATTGCGCAAGCGCGAGATCAGGGGTTTCGCGTAGTGCCCATGAATAGGATGCAAGATGGCGCCGCAGGTCGGGAGGTAGCCCGGAATCTGAGGGTTTGATGCCCTGTTTAGGTGAGAAAAAATTGCAGCAGGTCGGTGTCCTTCAAAGTCCCATGTTGCTCTTGCAGCACTGAAGTCTCACCGGATTCCGTGCGGCTCCATTGCATTCATTCATGGGCACTGCGCAGGTGTGAGATCAGGGGCCGCGGGCAGCGCCTGATGGGATGCAAGATGGTGCCACCCGTCGGAAGGTCGTCCGGAATCCGAGGGACCCAGAAGATGGATTCCCCGGTGAGGCGAGTAAAAATTGCTCAATGGTAAAACCAGAGAGTGGGCGGGCAGCAGATCGGTGAGGTTCAAACCTCCACTGATGTTCCTCTTTAATTAATCAGATCATTTAGACAAAGCTATTTGAGTTTGGTGATTAAATGAATCGGATGGATTAGGTAGGCCCTCATCCTCCATCGTTTGTTCAGTCACGTGTATGGAGAGCTTCAGACTGATCGCACACTCCCTACAGTCTGACCATACAGGCTTACAAAGGCTTTGTATTCTAAAGGCGCCAACTGATTTGTATTTGAAAAGGATGTTCATTTGTTTATTTGTTATGGCTGCTACACTTCACAGTTCAGAGATAGTACAATCTTCCTCATAGTTACATTATATATACATTTCATTCATCAGGTTGGCTCTTAAATAACATAGCATTCATATGATTGTGTGAAGGTTGTACAGTCAGACTGTAGTTATTCTTTTAATCTGATTCTTATTAGATTATTTTGTATAATTAACATCTTACACAATGAGAATATTCTGTCAGGTGCTTCCAAAATGATTAATTGGGAAACAAAAAAATATATTCAATTTATTGAAAAAAAAATAAATCAAAAGTTAATGGAAATTAAACACAACAATGGCAATTGTATGAACAGCTTTTCAGTGTGGTAAAATCAGATTGTGTGTGGCCGGCTTGAAGAATACCTAACAATTGCAAAGTGTGTAGTTTGATTGTACACGTATCACACAATCGTACCAAGGCATATATAGGGGGGGCTACTTGTTTCCTTCCGTCAGCAAGGTAGGTCTTTCTGTAAGAGAGATTTAATAAGACTGTTTGACCAATCTACAAGCATAAGAGTAACAGTACAATCAGATTGTAAGATGTACAGCCAGCATGAATAATGCTAAAATCAGATTGTAGGATGTACAGGCAGCATAAGAGTAACAGTACAGTCAGATTGTAAGATGTACAGCCAGCATAAGTGTGATGGTACAATCAGATTGTAAGATGTACAGCAAGTATGAGTGATGGTACAATCAGATTGTAAGATGTACAGCCAGCATAAAAGTGATGGTACAATCAGATTGTAAGATGTACAGCCAGCATAAAAGTGATGGTACAATCAGATTGTAAGATGTACAGCCAGCATAAGTGTGATGGTACAATCAGATTGTAAGATGTACAGCCGGTATAAAAGTAATGCTACAATCAGATTGTAAAATGTACAGCCAGCATATGAGTAACAGCACAATCAGATTGTAAGATGTACAGCCAGCATAAGAGTAACAGTACAATCAGATTGTAAGATGTACAGCCAGCATAAAAGTGATGGTACAATTAGATTGTAAGATGTACAGCCAGCATAAGTGTGATGGTACAATCAGATTGTAAGATGTACAGCCAGCATAAGTGTGATGGTACAATCAGATTGTAAGATGTACAGCCAGCATATGTGTGATGGTACAATCAGATTGTAAGATGTACAGCCAGCATGCATAATGCTACAATCAGATTGTAGGATGTACAGCCAGCATAAGAGTAACAGTACAATCAGATTGTAAGATGTACAGCCAGCATAAGAGTAACAGTACAATGAGATTGTAAGATGTACAGCCAGCATAAGAGTAACAGTACAATGAGATTGTAAGATGTACAGCCAGCATAAGTGTGATGGTACAATCAGATTGTAAGGTGTACAGCCAGCATATAAATAACAGTACAATCAGATTGTAAGATGTACAGCCAGCATTAGAGTGATGGCACAATCAGACTGTAAGGTGTACAGCCAGCATATAAATAACAGTACAATCAGATTGTAAGATGTACAGCCAGCATAAGAGTAACAGTACAATCAGATTGTAATATATACAGCCAGCATAAGAGTGATGGTACAATCACATTGTAAGATGTACAGCCGGCATTAGGGTAACAGTACAATCAGATTGTAAGATGTACAGCATAAGAGTAATGCTACAATCAGATTGTAAGATGTACAGCATAACAGTAATGCTACAATCAGATTGTAAGATGTACAGCCAGCATATGAGTAACAGTACAATCAGATTGTACAGTGTGTGTTCAGCAGAGTAATGTACCAAATCAGATAGAGTCGTCAGGAAAAGTCTGTACAATCAGATTGTTAGGTCCGCGGCCATTATTAGCTTTGTCTCATTTATTACTACCCCCTAAAACCTGGAACACGGCAATGTTTTGTCTTTAGTCCTTCTGATAGTGCGCCAGAGTTCGGCAACTTTATGCGCTGATTTTTTTTTTTTTTTTTTTTTTTTTTTTTAATTGAAACTTGTGTTACCAGGCTGATAATATGATTCGGTTTATTATTGGTATATGTTATCCACTTGCTTTCCAAACGTCCGGAACGGTCTAGAACAACGGACTATTTTATGCAAAACTAGTCAATGGCATTAGGCGGAAGCATACTGTTCTAGTCACCGCCTGGATACAGTGACGTCACGGGGGAGAGACTACATATACCAGGCTCGCTCTCCGGCCGTATCAGTGTTGCCGAGAACCCAGGAAGAGAAGACATGCTGCGCGTGTGGAGACAGAAGAGCTACGCCAACCGTCGCCGCTGCAAAAAGATTTCGCCGTTTCTCGCGCCTTTATCAGCTGTTTTATATGGCCGCCGATGCCTGCTCATGTGATTGTGAGGTAGATCATGTATTTTTTTTTTTTCTATATCGAAAGCGCATTTCTATTTAAAAAGCGATACGGTTTTACCAGTGGCAGATCCGGGAGTGAGGGTAGTAGAGGGGTTAGTAATGGGTGCGGGCGCTTCATTATGACCTGAGCCTGTTAAATGCTCGTTTTTTTTTTTACAATGGTGGCCAGGGGGAGGTGGGGAAAGGATTATTTTGGTAAGGCTGTGTTTTAATATTCGGCTCTGGTTTAACATGGTTACACTCGTGCCTTGTTTTTCAGGCTTAAGTGTATTTTAAATTTCCAAACGTAACCTGTTATATACTTGTCTGCGCTAGTTATTTAAAATCTCAAGGTCACTGATGCGTGATAAAGATGGCCGCGGTTGCCTGTTAGGTGCGTGACAAAGATGGCCGCGGTTTCCTGTGCGTGAACAAGCCCTTTTGGTGACGTCAGTTTATGCTCCTCCTAGTGGAGGGTCTATCTTATTCTAAAGAAGATGGCCGCTGATGGGAGGGGGGGAGAGTCCACAGACAAACTGAGGTGGGAGGGGTCTAGTCTCTGGCGTCTATTCACGTGAACAAGCCCTTTTGGTGACGTCAGTTTATGCTCCTCCTGGTGGAGGGTGTGTCTTATTCGAAAGAAGATGGCTGCTGATGGGAGGGGGGAAGAATCCAGATAAACTGAGGTGGGCGGAGTCTAGGCTCTGACGTCTATTCACGTGAACAAGCCCTTTTAGTGACGTCAGTTTATGCTCCTCCTAGTGGAGGGTGTATCTTCTAAAGAAGATGGCCGCTGATGGGAGGGGGGAAGAATCCACAGATAACTGAGGTGGGCGGAGTCTAGGCTCTGGCGTCCATGTGAACAAGCCCTTTTGGTGACGTCCGTTTGTGCTCCTCCCATCTTTTAAATAAGATGGCCGCTGATGGGAAGGGGAGGAATCCACAGATAAACTGAGTGCCCTGCTGTTCGGAGAATGTGGTAACCCTAATTCTTCCAGCATTTTGTTTTCTATTTAATGCCAAGCTTTTTAATGAACTGGGATCTGCCTGAATTAATTTGGTAAAACTGTATACTTTTATTTATTTTTTTGGAAATGTAAGCGCTTCATGTGCACAAGCACTTTTTTTTTTTTTTAAGGCAGGGTAGACTAGTAAATCAGCTGATAAATGTTTGACTGACATTGGACTTTTATCTTAAACCCTGGATGTTCATACTTCATTTAAAAGACTTTTATCTTTTCTGCAATATGGACTGATGACCAACGGACAAGTTTCAGCCCTGGCTGAGGAAGTGAACCGTCTATTACCTCAAAGCATCTTTGGTTCGCAACGCTGCCCCAGCGTCAAATTCCCATTTGTTTCCATATGTTTTAGGTTTTTAGCCCGACAAGCACATTTCTATTTATTGTTTTTACAGATATTGAAAATGGTCAGTTTTCCTCTTTACTAGCCAATTTGTTTAATTTTGTTTCCTGTGTTTGTGTTAATCCTCCCTCAGCCTGCAACATTTCCATCGCTATTGAAGAGGTGTTGCGTAACATGCAGCTGTTTTTATTCTTAGTTTGTAACTGCTCACACGTGAGATCCTTTTTGTGAAGAATACGGCACCCCTAGGTGCCCACTCACAGCCCTTGGGTATGCAGGAATGCTGTCCCGGCTTATTTTGAGTGTGGAGATTTAGCCAAGCATTCGCTGTCCGGTAAGAATACTTTAATAGTGTTTTCCCCTTCCCAAACCATAAAAAAAAGGTTGATGGTGCATTTTAGAAAAGTAAACCTTTCCTGGGATTACACCACAGGCAGAGCATCCTGTGCCCCCCTGCTCTTTAAACTGTGAGGTTCTGACCCCCCCCCCCCCCCCCCCGTTTTGCTCGTTTGGTCCACTTTAACTGTAGAGTGCAGGTCTGTTTCCTAACATAACAGGTGCAGTCAGCTCTGCATTGCCCTTTGTGGCTGGTAATTCATCTGAAGAGAGCAGAGCAGTGGAGTTGTGATTTTGCTTAAAACCTTCCTTTTGGCCACTTATTTTACATTTATTAGACTATTGACTTTGGCTTTATGCCTGCCTGTTAGACTATTCCAAGTATCTTAAGCTATTATATTGGGTAGCACTTAGTTTGTTTCTATGCCGATGGTGGGTTAAAGTCTGCCAGTCTAGAATGTGTACATGAATGAAAAACTATAGACTATGAGAAGCAGATTTCCAGTGTATTAACCCCCCTTCCCTACCTGACAGGATGGGGTTACAAAAAAATAAACCCTTAACTCCCCAAGGGTCATGTTCAGCTTTACAAGTTCTGTGCAGTTGCTGCACAGTGAGACACAAAGCTGCATCCACCTCTCTGCCCAGGGTAATGGGCGGATGCAGCTTACTCCTAGGACCCAGAGTGCTGGGATAATGCTGCTTGTCAATTGACGAGGTAAGGTTTTTCTCTTTGTAACCCCCCTCCCCCCAATCCTTGGTGCTGGGGGGGTTATATGACTGAAATTCCACTATAAGTCTTTAACTGACTTTTGGTACTCTATCCTAATCCTTAAGGGGCATCCTGGTTTGGTATTGCCTTCCATATAAATCTCTACAGAAATCGGGAGCTGTGACACTTACTTGCCACCTTCCAGGTCCTGTAACAGAGAAATGCAGCAGCAGCTGGTGCCTCCACCTCTCTCCGCTCAGCATGCCTGGCAGTGACTTGCAGAGAGGAGAGATGTGGCTGCTCAGCGAGTGAGTATATGTGACTGATCCTGCTGGCAGATTTAGACTGCACACAATTGCAAATCACGACTACCCCTAGAGATTAGGGATACAGTATATTCCCATGCACGGCTGTACTTTGTCATGTACGGTTCCTCCCCTAACTTTTTTTAACTAAAACCTAGTTTGAGTAAAATTGTCAGTGTAACCAGGTCAGGTTCTTTTACATTTTTTTTTCTAGGCAACTATCAGTTTGATCTTGCGCCGCCTCAGGCAATGCTTTAACCATGTGTTACCAAGTAAGACCTTTCCTTGCAGTGTCTGTACATGTATTTGGTTTTCATTATGTTTATCATGGTAAATGTAACTGTAATTTACATGATTTTCATACATTAAATTTTTTTCTGCAGATGAATTTCTTGTTTCAATGTCTTTGTTTAAGGTTGAGAGCAGACATTGCTGATATTTTGTCGGTTCTTGAAGTGGGCTGAACAAGGTGTCTCATTGGTACCAACTGCTCCAGGCCCAGATTGCCCCCCTGCAAATGCTAAGTACATGGAGTTTCGGTTACATGTAATAAACGTAAAAAAAAAGACACTGTTCATTACATTTTGTCTACGGACAGACTTTTCAAAAATATAGCATTTTCTCAATCTGGAGGACACTTCCCATCTGAAAATGTTTTGGTCTCATTTCTTAAACAGGTTATCCATCCTCCGTGGAGGAGAGGAAAGGCATAAACAGCAGCTCTGACAGATAAGTCTATTTCCAAGGTCACCGCCTGAATATTTAAAGCACCCAGTTCACAACTTCTGTGCTACACATGACAAAAATCCCTGTGGGAGGTATAGTGTCTGAGTCCACTATGTTTTCGAAAAGGGAGGTGGGGAGAAGGTTTTCATTTTGCACAAGTAGTGGAGGACAATCGGAGTGCATCGGGATCTAACAATTCCAGTAAGCTACAATGCAGGGGGTAAATGGTGGAATGGGGCTCTATACTGGGTTAACTGCAAGACTATATTTTAAGTAGTTTCTTATATAAATTCCACACTAAATGTTGTGGTGCTAGTTTACCTGCTACCCAAAACGGCAAGCAGTGCTTTACCTTAATTTGGAAATGTACATTCTGCAGTTTCCCTACACACGAAAACTTGCATGTAGAACACAGTACACACGTTGCTGTTTTATATCTAGTTATATTGACAAAACTTTATGCTTTTCTTTTCCCTTTTCCTGCCCGGTATCTTCGGGTCCTAAATACTGGTGAAAGTGTTGTCCCAATCGTCTGTTCTGCGCAATCAGGAGCTTTTCCTATAGAGAGGACAGTACATCATGCAATGGTATGGCTGTAATTTAGAAGCAATGGCTGTAATTTAGGAGCAATGGAGGTATGGCCATGGTAGCAGGTAGTGAGTTTCAGTGCGCTGCATGTACCTATACAATATAAATTGTGGTCCTTGGTAAAGCATGGCTTTTTAAAAATTAGCAGTTCTTAATTGTAATGATTTTTTTATATTTTATGTACAAAAATGCATGCAGGCACAAGGAAGGGGGAGACTTGATACAAAATTACTTTTTTTTTTTTTTTTTTTTTTTAAATTGCTTTTATTTTTGCTACTTTAGAAATAACATTCTGTGGGCAAGGTGGTCTTGAGATCCTTTGATCCCCCGCTGAATGAATTCTAGTCTACAAGTTCACTCTTTGCACTACCAAAGTGTTTCCGTATCCGCAAGGCTAGACTAACGCGGCAATGAAGAATCCAGGTATGGAATCCTGCTGGGCCATTGCAGGTAGTTAATCTACACATTACACCACACACTGTAGGATAACCTAAATTGATCTTTATGTACCCAAACATATTTGTAATCGGAGGTGTAACCATGAGCCTCTGGATGCTGTATTTAATTTCCTTAGGCCTTAGGTCTTAAAACCATAGACCATATGAGCCATATAGACCATATGAGCCATTCCCAATGTAAACTACTTGCCCCAACATGCCTTTCCTCAGATCATTGTGACCTGGCCCCATAGCAGATGCATAATTCTGTTTATGTAAGCAGCCCATATTATATGCTCGCTAACAACCTTATCCCATTTTGTAACTCTGGTTGTGGGCATTATACATGGGGTAGGGATTTTAAGTACATTACACATTTGCACTGTTTCTTTTGATAATTTTCTTTCTAATTAGCACTGCAGATGAGCCAAATGGGCAATCCTCGTGCAGCCAAGTTTTATTAGAACTAAGTTATGTTTTTGTTTAGGATGGGAGATGAACCCGTCTGCAGTAGGCTGGCAAGCAGCCTTCTTGATTCTTTATGGGCCTTCCAATGACCTGCTCTGTAAGCGGCAGCAAGCTCATCCTGTCCTAAGCTTGTTCCCAATGCAGACAACTCATGACTGACCGACCTGTGAGGTAACGGGAAATCCAGATGGCTCTTTATTGCTGGGTTTTCGAAATGTCTGAAAGCTATGGGTATGTGTGATCATTTGCTACAAAGTTTCACAAGTTAACTTTTTTTTTTACCAACCTGTCTTAACATGGAGGCCATTGTTGAGAAATATCTGTACAATACGCCCTGTGTAATTGGTATAACCCAGATCTACCAGTTTCAGCCTATTGCTTTCTCTCACACCAAACTTGGCATGATAATAAAAAAAATGGTAAAACAATGCCAACATATGGTGTAAAATTAGCTGCACATCAACATCTGCCCATGTAAGTTAGTGCTTTGGTGTGCACTAAAATAAAACTTAATTCCCACTTAATTCCCTATGCCCCAATTCAGCACCTGCAAAAAATAATCCTTGTATGTATAATCGTATATAATGAGCGTTTTTGATAGTATGTGGAAGCACAGTATATATTTTACTTTAGTATACATTTTTATGGTGAGCGGCTGCATATTTTGACTTCAGTCTGTAAATGGCCCAAATCCAAGCATGTGAGGACTATACATAATACACCGTAAATTTTATTTTCTCCTACAGTCAAATATTGATAGTGAAAAAGGCCTTGGTGGTCCAATCAGGCTTATGGCTGAAGTGCTGTGAATATCTGGGATTCCGTCACAAGTTTGTACTTTAGAATCCATTTATGCAGCTGTGGTAGCACAACATATATGCAGCCTAATACTTATTTAGGCCCTGTGCTTTTTACATTTCAGCATGCAAAACTGAACACTTTAGGTAACCTTCATAAGTAACTGGGTTACTTAAGGTGGAAAGGAAGTCTCTCAAGTGTAAGATGCCTGAGCAAAGTCCACTTTCTGTAAGTACGTTAGTTCTAGTGAACTTTTTTTTTTTTTTTAATTGGGCGCTGTAGTTGGAAAAGTTTTGCTATTCCTGGCTTAAAGAGCCAATCCAGTCTTTTTTTTTTTTTTAATTCCAACAGCCCTAGCACTGAAGCAGGGCAAGAGGTTTTACATTACTTACCTGGCCTGCAATCCTGTGGCGATCTCAATGCCATCTTGTCTTTTGGCCAGGATGACTGTGGGTGCATGTGGGCTCCTATCCCTCTTGGCACTAGAGGAGGGAGACAGGGTGAGGGATTAAAAAAAAAGGGAAGGCTGGACTGGCTCTTTAAAGCTTGGTCGCTATTCAGTACTGTAAGGCTAGCAGCATCTTAAAGGGGGGCTGTAAGTGCTAAATTACTTATTTCTCTCCTGACAGTTTTTAATCTGCAGCCATTACTTTTGGGGGTAAGTCTCTCAATGTAAACCTGATTCATAGCTGCCCATACACACAAAAAATGATTAATAGAAATGCCTTCCCCCAAGCGGCGTTTAAAGGCTGCCAGGGGTGCAACCAATATGTGAGCCACACGGCCTCTTTAATCGCAAACCAGTTTAAAGAACAACATGCTTATTCCACAAAAGTTTAAACACTTTCAGAGATTTAAAGCGGACCAACAGAACAAACAGTGCTCACGTCCACCCCTCCCCGGGGCAATTTAGATTGCTGCACATAAAAATTAATTTACCTTGTTCTGACTCCTGCTGTAGTAAATTTTAGAAACAAAATGGCGGCTCATGGATTTGCAGGTCACCTGCAAACAGGAAGTGCTGCTGGGCTTTCTGTGACTGTGCTTTGTCTGTCAGTTGAATCCAGAGAGCAACATGGCTGAGATGCTGTTAGAGGAAGCTCTAAAATGGCCTCTACTTTTCTTTTTCAACTGTGCCAGGCTTTTGGTCCGATTTAAAGCGGAACTATAGTCAGAACTTTTGCAGTACTAGTTAGCAGCGAGGCAGTATTACTTGGGCATTGCCGTCTTTAAAACAAGAAACCTGGTGCTCGGATACTCTGTGCTTACAGGCCACCGCGGCACAGGTTATCGTGACCAGTACCGATGGGCTTGCCGTGCTGATGGGTTGTTCGTGGTTGACCCCACACCTATCGGCTCTGGCCACTATGCTGATAGGCTGTGCCACGATGGACGCAGAAGAGGTCCGGAGGGCGTGAGCCTCCAGGCGACTGGTTTTGTGTCTTAATGTCAGCAATTCGCAGTGGGGCAACCCAGGTCGCACTGCTAACTAGTCCTGCGGATCTATGGTCATTTTTTTTTTTTTTTACTAGAACTTTATAGTAGCTGCATAACCGTTTATTTCGGATTATAGAGCACATATTTCTTGCTCATCTCCTAGCTGCCATGTTGCCCCTCATATTTCACAGCTAAAATTGGCAAAATACAGCCCGTTCAGAAAATGTCAGGAAGCCAAGAAACTAGTATTTGATTGGTTCGTTTTATTTTAGATCTGGTTTATAGAAGCTATTTTTACTTCTATTTCTACTATTTCTACTGAAAATCATTCGCCGCTCAAAAAATACTGTAGGGTGACTTGCCTGAGACAGGTTTGGAAAGGCGACTGTCCTAGCATCACCAACTAAATATATCTTGTGTGGGTTTGATACATGCAACATTTAACCTGCTCTTTTTATAGGGCAGCGGGTCCGAAAGTTGTAAAACAGGGTCAGCAGTGTGGTAGCCAGAAAACTGGGTGTACCATATAAAAATGGATATTGCAAACTAAAATGTGACCTGGTGTGCAAACTAATCAAAGACCAAAGGCAAACGCTGTACATAACAATGGGTTGTGGGTTTCCAGGCTGCATTATGTCGTCCAAATGCTCACACAAGGTTATCAAAAAAAGAAAAAAAAAAACACTGCTTACAAAACCCAAATGTGTTGGTTATAATTGGTGTTGGTTTATGCAAAATAAAAATCTGTGGATATACTTCACTTACACATGATAAATAAATCAATGCTGTGATTACCTAAGAACAATGTGAATGAGCAAAAATACTGCATCTACGGGATGTTCACTCTGGAACATGAGTCATATATATTGGCATTTGTATTAAAACAGTACGTTTTACAAGCCGTGAAGAATATGAAATGCTGCATCGTTGATGAAGAACAGGCTGCCAGCATCAAACGAAGATTTCAGAAGACTGGTTTGTTTTTAGCTTTGGTAGACCAAATCATCAGAAATCGTCATCCTTTTGAAAACCCAAGTGTGTGTCTGTGAGACCCTATAAGTAAACGCACACCTCATATGATGGGTCAAGATTCTTTCTAGAACACTGCAAAAGGTGGTAGGTAACCTTCATTTAACAGTTCAAGTGGGAGAAATGGAGACGTGGGTGGGACATTTTTTTGTTTTATTTCAGCTCAATGATGTTGTCATCCTTTCTACATATTTATAAGACTTTGCCAATGCTTCTTATCCTTGAATATTAGCGTGTTTAAATGACTTCAGCAGAGGTGGACTTTTGACTGCTATGGCAAATAACTGGTCAAGGTTTCTGTTTTAAGATACTTGTTAGACTGTGTAGTCCTGTAACTATAGTGGTATATATGTAGCAGTTCTAATGTGTAAACAATGGCCAAGAATGTTATGATTTCTTTAATCATTTTCAGTGGCTTTTGTGCTAGTTAATCTGTATCCTAGGACTGTAGCATGCACCGCTTCTTATACATAGGTATGGTAATTACCCTGAATGAGAATCATATCTATTTAATATACTCCCCTGTGGGTAAAATCAATACAGCGTGTCACTGGCACAAAAATGCGATGGCAAAACTTATAAGGCCAGATCTAAGGCCCCAGAATATATGCATTAATATTTCAATGAAAATATTGCGAACTCCTAAAACATTTTGTTCATAACCAGGGGCTTTTGTGAAGTGCTTTAATTAGGGATGGGAGGGGTCTTTCTTTTTCTCATCTCTTCCAGTACGATTTCCTTCTCAATCTGCAATGTTTCGCTTCTCGCGTGTTCTTGTTTGAACTGGAATAAGCAAGGCAAATGTGACTGGGCTGCCATCAAAGGAATTCAGTACACTGGTATTTAAGTGTTTGCAGGCCATCTACACTATGCTCTCATGAAGAGTATTAAAGGAGGTTACACAAGGACAGAGGCTTTAGGCAGGACCATGATTTATCCTAAGTAGGAACATCTCAAGGTCAACCGTAAGTGCAGTATCAGCAAAGAGAGAGAACCGATTGTGCTGTGAAGGCACTGGGGTTTCTTGCTATTACTGAAGAGTATTGTAAAGGTGGTAATGAATCTTTGCTGTCTTTAAACAAAAGGATTTCTACAGCTTTCCCAAATATATTTTTGCAAGCACGTTTGTTTCTATGCTACTTTTTTACAATAATAAGGTTTAGACTTGAGCCAGATCTGTGGCATAAATGAAAGCAATGAAAACTAATAAAAGAATGTAAAATGCTAAGCTTAACAAACCATAGCTAGGAATGTGATGGATCTACCAGCAAAGCCAATCCAGACTGAAATTTAACAATGTCTTCATATTAAAAAAAAAAAAAGTGTTAAATGAATGCCTAAACCTCATACCTCTCAAAAAAGTGTTAAATGAATGCCTAAACCTCATACCTCTCAAAAAGCTGGTTTCTAGGACTACTAATGTCTCAAAGGAGGATTGTTCCTTGTCTCCAGATCTCCTACCAGGGTGAGGGACAGACCAGGAGTGTTCCGCTCATTTTGTGAAAGCATTGAGTTCTTCTGTGGTCCTGTATGTCTGTGTACATAGGTTTTTACATTTATTATGGTCTGTAAAATGTATACTGCATTCCCAAGCACCAAAGAGAAGGGAGCATCTACAATACCTGCAGACACTGAAAGGCGAGTGCCAGTCTGATGCAGAGAGCTGGACACAGACTACCTCCCAAGGTCATGCGCAGTTAAAATGTGAGGTTGTGGTGACAGAGAATGGATCAGATATCGACTTAAAGAGCTTTATTCAGTAGTACATATAAATGATCTGCATGGGAATTAGTTGTTACACTTGCCATGACAATCTCTTTAAAGCAGAAAGTAGTTAAGACTACATTGCAGACTGCACATGGTACAGAAACACCTAAATTATGGTTATCTTACATGATGTAAAGTGACCATTGAGTATTACTTCTGCTTGTTCTGATGATGGTTATCCATAATCCCACAGATTCCCACAGATTCAGTCTAAAAGGCGGAAATCTCCAGCCCTAAACTATCACCGATATAGAAAGGTTTTTTGTTTCTTAGCATTTACCCTTCCTGCATAGACTTCTGAACCAAACCAAAAGAGTCCAGCCCTGTATGAGCAACTGCATCCGGGAGGAACAGGGCATGGTGTCACGAAGATATCTTTGTTGTGGAAGGTAGACCACAATTTTTTAGGCATTTTATTACCAAACCAAGCTGCCAGATTACTACAGGCCAGAAATGGTTTGTGGGGCAAGAATAGAAAATGGGACCTATTGGAATGCTTCACAGGTTTATCTTGGAGTAAAGGGCTTCTCAAGACAAGTTTACAACTGGATTCTTCTTCACATTAGGTAAGTGTCAAACGCTCATGCTATCCCTGTTTTACAGAAATCACATCAAGTCACTGAGACTGGATAGAACAAAGAAACCGAGGAAAATGGCAGGTGGTGGTCGGCCGTCTAGTAGATTGTGACATAAAGTGGTGGTTGTGGACTCTTTCCCTTGTTGTCTACCTTTGCAGAGGTTCTACCATGGTGCTTTTGACAAATTGTTCACACTGCAACCAACACTGGTAAAGTGAACTCTTAAACGGAGTGTAGTTTTATGTGGGAGGAAGAGATTTTGTGCTTCTATTCTATTTCAGAGCATTTCTGGGAGATTCCCAAAGTCTTTTGCCCTATCTGAAAGTTGACCAAAAGTGCAAGTGTTAGAATGGAATTAGGTTAGAGCGAGCGAGTGGAAAGAGGATGGAAGTATGGCAACACTGCTTTGTTTTGGAATCTAGTTCACAGATGTACAGGTGCTTTCCAAGAACTTAGCGAAGCTGGCTGTCAGGATGCTGTTGCAAGGAGCATTGGGGTAGGTGTTCTCTTCTGGTCTGTGTATTTTAGGTTCACGTAGGTCCAAAATTTGCTGAGGAAATACAAGTATTCCATCACTTTGAGAAAAGAACCATTCTAGTAAGATCTAAAATTTGTAGTGCTGTGATTTGAAGTTGTGGAGGTGTTTGGGTTTCCTTTGCCTCTCTCCCTAGATGATGAAGGATACTAAAAAGCATAAGCCTACACACTCGGCCCAAATGAAATGTTGAGGTATCCTTTAGAATGTTATATCTAATAAGTGCATTGGTTCGCAGAGTCATTGCTTGAGACCCATTCTGTTTGAATTCTTTGTTATGGTGTTCATAGATTGCAGTTGAGGTTTATATTAGAGGAGGTTTTAGTCTTAATATTCTTTCTAATGCTTATCGTGTGTCCTTATGTTTCAATTGAATTTCAATAGCCGTGTGTTGGTTGGTGTCTTCTCCCTCCCCCTTAATTCTTTTTCAGCTTTAGAAAGATCAGCTTTGCCTCAACAGCATATTGGTCAATACAGTAAGATTTTTTCACCTCTCTATGAAACCTTAAAGCCCTACACCTTACTTGAAAAATCAATCAGCATTGTAAGGATTTAAAAAATTCAGCCGTGTTCTAGATATCATTGTCGGTCGAATGGAATTAGGTTGGAGCGAGTGGAAACAGGATGAAAGTATGGCAACATTGCTTTGTTTTGGAATCTAGTTCACAGGTGTACAGGTGCTTTCCAAGAACTTAGCGAAGCTGGCTGTCAAAATGCTGTGGCAAGGAGCATTGGGGTAGGTGTTCTCTTCTGGTCTGTGTATTTTAGGTTCAAGTTGGTGCAAAACCTGCTGAGGCGGTACAAGTATTCCATCACTTTGAGAAAAGAACCATTCAAGTAAGATCTAAAAATCTGTAGTGCTGTGTCTTGGGAGTTCTGGAGGTGTTTGGGTTTCCTTTGCCTCTCTCCCTAGATGATGAAGGATCCTGAAAAGCATAAGCCTACACGCTCGGCCCAAATGAAAGATATGACGAGGTACCCTTTAGAATGCTATATCTAATAAGTGTATTGGTTCACAGAGACATTACTTGAGACCCATTCTATTTGAATGATTTGTTATGGTGTTCATAGATTACAGTTGAGGTTTATATTAGAGGAGCTTTTAGTCTTAATATTCTTTCTAAAGCTTATTGTGTGTCCTTATGTTTAAATAGTATTGCAATATCAATACTTAATTCTTTTTCAGCTGTAGAAAGATCAGCTTTGCCCAACAGCATATTGGCCATTACAGTAAGATTTTTTCACCTCTCTCTGAAACCTTAATTCCAATGTATTGATTACACAAGATACTTTATTAAAATCTTGGTTAAGGAGATGGTTTCTGAGCATAGAAAGGAGAGTGTACCTGTTCTTGGAATACTTCACAGGTTTATCTTGGAGTAAAGGGCATCTCAAGACAAGGTTACGACTGGATTGTTCTTCAAATTAGGTAAGTGACAAAATCCTATGCTATCCCTCTGATTTGCAGAAATCGCATCAAGTCATTGTGACTGTGTTAAGAGTGAGGTGGAGACTGAATAGAACACAGAAAGCAAGGAAAATGGCAAGTGATGATCGGCCGTCTAGTAGATTGTGACATAAAGTGGTTGTTGTGGACTCTTGCTCTTGTTGTCTACCTTTGGAGAGGTTCTACGATTGTGCTTTTGAAAAATTGTTGAGACTGGAACCAACACTGGTAAAGTTTTGCATTTCCATAGTGAACTCTTAAATGGAGTGTAGTTTTATGCGGGAGGAAGAGATTTTGTGCTTCTATTCTATTTCAGACCATTTCTGGGAGATTCCCAAGGTCTTTTGCCCCATCTGAAAGTTGACCATAACTGCAAGTGTTGCTGAATACTATACCAGATACAGTTGTCTGAAGAGGGGCTGGATTTAGGATTTCTGGTGTGAAAAAGAGCAGGATTATGAGAGGAAAAGCTGCTTTATTTTAGAATGTAGTTTGCAGGAGTCCAGTGTTTTTTTTTTCCGAGATGTTGGTGAAGATGGCTTCCTTGATGCTATGGCAATCTTAATTGGGGTAGGTGGCCATTTCCTGGTTTGTATATTTTAGGTCCAAGTTGGCCCAACTCATGCTGAGGAGACAGAAATATTTTATTAGTATGGCATTAGAACAATTCGAGTACGATTCAACATCTACAGTGCCATAAAGCTGATAGTCCTATTAAGTGGTTGTTGTGGACCCTTGTGCTTGTTCTCCACAATTACAGACCTTCTGAGATGGAGCTTTTGATTAAACGGCAAGAATGTCTATAGCGGAGCTAACGCTGGTAAGGTCCTGACTCTTTGTAATAGCCTGTTGAAGAGAGTTTTGTTTTGTTTGGAGGTTGGGGATATTTTGCTTTTCTTCCATTTCAGAGCATTTCATTGAGATGCGTGAAGCCCTGCACCTTACTTGAAAAATCAATCAGCATTGTAAGGATTTGGAAAATTCAGCCGTGTTCTACTAGATATCATTGTCTGTCGAGAGAGTGGAACTGGGTTGGAGCGAGTGGAAAGAGGATGAAAGTATGGCAACACTGCTTTGTTTTGGAATCTAGTTCACAGGTGTAGAGGTGCTTTCCAAGATCTTAGTGAAGCTGGCTGTCAGGATGCTGTGGCAAGGAGCATTGGGGTAGGTGTTCTCTTCTGGTCTGTGTATTTTAGGTTCAAGTTGGTCCAAAACCTGCTGAGGCGGTACAAGTATTCCATCACTTTGAGAAAAGAACCATTCAAGTAAGATCTAAAAATCTGTAGTGCTGTGTCTTGGAGTTCTGGAGGTGTTTGGGTTTCCTTTGCCTCTCTCCCTAGATGATGAAGGATCCTGAAAAGCATAAGCCTACACGCTCGGCCCAAATGAAAGATATGACGAGGTACCCTTTAGAATGCTCTATCTAATAAGTGTATTGGTTCACAGAGACATTACTTGAGACCCATTCTGTTTGAATGATTTGTTATGGTGTTCATAGATTACAGTTGAGGTTTATATTAGAGGAGCTTTTAGTCTTAAAATTCTTTCTAAAGCTTATTGTGTGTCCTTACGTTTCAAAAGTATTGCGATAGCTGTGTGTTGGTTGGTGTCTTCTCCCTCCCCCTTAATTCTTTTTCAGCTTTAGAAAGATCAGCTTTGCCCAACAGCATATCGGCCATTACAGTAAGATTTTTTCACCTCTCTCTGAAACCTTAATTCCAATGTATTGATTACACAAGATACTTTAATAAAATCTTGGTTAAGGAGATGGTTTCTGAGCATAGAAAGGAGAGTGTGCCTGTTCTTGGGCTAGTTACAGGTTTATCTTGGAGTCCAGGGAATCTTTACAGTTGTCCCGAATGAAAGATTTGACGAGGTACCCTTTAGAATTACATCTGATATTTTGAGATATATGTACGTTGGTTTGCAATGTTGTTCCCTGAAAATTGTTTTGTTTGAATTCGGTTTTATATGCTGTTCATAGATTGTCATTGAAGTTTTTAGTTTTGGTGTTCTTCCTAACACGTGTCATGTGTGATTATATTTCATTAAAATTGCAGTTGTGTATTGGTGTTTTCTTTACTCCCGCCCCAGTTCTTTTTCAGCTTTACCAAGATGAGCTTTGCCCCAACACGTCGGTCATCACAGTAAGATTTTTTTTAAAAACTCTCTCTGAAGCCTTATTTCCAAATGACTGATTACACAAGATTCTTTAATAAAATCATGGTTAAGGAGATGGTTTCTTAGCTTAGGAAAGAGAGTGTACCTGTTCTTGGAATACTTCACAGGTTTATCTTGGAGTAGAAGGCATCTTTACAGTTGTCCCGAATGAAAGATATGACGAGGTAACCTTTAGAATTACATCTGACATTTTCAGATATATGTACGTTGGTTTGCAATGTTGTTCCCTGAAAATTGTTTTGTTTGAATTCGGTTTTATGCTGTTCATAGATTGTCATTGAAGTTTTTAGTTTTGGTGTTCTTCCTAACACGTGTCACGTGTGATTATATTTCATTAAAATTGCAGTTGTGTATTGGTGTTTTCTTTACTCCCAGCCCCAGTTCTTTTTCAGCTTTACAAAGATGAGCTTTTCCCCATCACGTCGGTCATCATAGTAAGCTTTTTATTAAAACTCTCTCTGAAGCCTTATTTCCAAATGACTGATTACACAAGATTCTTTAATAAAATCATGGTTAAGGAGATGGTTTCTTAGCATAGAAAGGAGAGTGTACCTGTTCTTGGACTAGTTACAGGTTTATCTGGGAGTCAAGGGAATCTTTACAGTTGTCCCGAATGAAAGACTTGACAAGGTACCCTTTAAAATTACATCTGATATTTTGAGCCATATGTACGTTGGTTTGCAATGTTGTTCCCTGAAAATTGTTTTGTTTGAATTCGGTTTTATGCTGTTCATAGATTGTCATTGAAATATTTAGTTTTGGTGTTCTTCCTAACACGTGTCACTTGTGATTATATTTCATTAAAATTGCAGTTGTGTATTGGTGTTTTCTTTACTCCCCGCCCCAGTTCTTTTTCAGCTTTACAAAGATGAGCTTTGCTCCATCATGTCCGTCATCACAGTAAGATTTTTTTTGTAAACTCTCTCTGAAGCCTTATTTCCAAATGACTGATTACACAAGACACTTTTATCAAATCATGGTTAAGGAGATGGTTTCTGAGCATAGAAAGGAGAGTGTACCTGTTCTTGGAATACTTCACAGGTTTATCTTGGAGTAAAGGGCATCTCAAGACAAGGTCACGACTGGATTGTTCTTCAAATTAGGTAAGTGACAAAATCCTATGCTATCCCTCTGATTTGCAGAAATCGCATCAAGTCATTGTGACTGTGTTAAGAGTGAGGTGGAGACTGAATAGAACACAGAAAGCAAGGAAAATGGCAAGTGATGGTCGGCCGTCTAGTAGATTGTGACATAAAGTGGTTGTTGTGGACTCTTGCCCTTGTTGTCTTCCTTTGGAGAGGTTCTACGATTGTGCTTTTGAGAAATTGTTCAGACTGGAACCGACACTGGTAATGTTTTGCATTTCCTTAGTGAACTCTTAAATGGAGTGTGTAGTTTTATGTGGGAGGAAGAGATTTTGTGCTTCTATTCTATTTCAGACCATTTCTGGGAGATTCCCAAGGTCTTTTGCCCCATCTGAAAGTTGACCATAACTGCAAGTGTTGCTGAATACTATACCAGATACAGTTGTCTGAAGAGGGGCTGGATTTAGGATTTCTGGTGTGAAAAAGAGCAGGATTATGAGAGGAAAAGCTGCTTTATTTTAGAATGTAGTTTGCAGGAGTCCAGTGTTTTTTTTTTCCGAGATGTTGGTGAAGATGGCTTCCTTGATGCTATGGCAATCTTAATTGGGGTAGGTGGCCATTTCCTGGTTTGTATATTTTAGGTCCTATTTGGCCCAACTCATGCTGAGGAGACAGAAATATTTTATTAGTATGGCATTAGAACAATTCGAGTACGATTCAACATCTACAGTGCCATAAAGCTGATAGTCCTATTAAGTGGTTGTTGTGGACCCTTGTGCTTGTTCTCCACAATTACAGACCTTCTGAGATGGAGCTTTTGATTAAACGGCAAGAATGTCTATAGCGGAGCTAACGCTGGTAAGGTCCTGACTCTTTGTAATAGCCTGTTGAAGAGAGTTTTGTTTTGTTTGGAGGTTGGGGATATTTTGCTTTTCTTCCATTTCAGAGCATTTCATTGAGATGCGTGAAGCCCTGCACCTTACTTGAAAAATCATTCAGCATTGTAAGGATTTGGAAAATTCAGCCGTGTTCTACTAGATATCATTGTCTGTCGAGAGAGTGGAATTGGGTTGGAGCGAGTGGAAAGAGGATGAAAGTATGGCAACGCTGCTTTGTTTTGGAATCTAGTTCACAGGTGTAGAGGTGCTTTCCAAGATCTTAGCGAAGCTGGCTGTCAGGATGCTGTGGCAAGGAGCATTGGGGTAGGTGTTCTCTTCTGGTCTGTGTATTTTAGGTTCAAGTTGGTGCAAAACCTGCTGAGGCGGTACAAGTATTCCATCACTTTGAGAAAAGAACCATTCAAGTAAGATCTAAAAATCTGTAGTGCTGTGTCTTGGAGTTCTGGAGGTGTTTGGGTTTCCTTTGCCTCTCTCCCTAGATGATGAAGGATCCTGAAAAGCATAAGCCTACACGCTCGGCCCAAATGAAAGATATGACGAGGTACCCTTTAGAATGCTATATCTAATAAGTGTATTGGTTCACAGAGACATTACTTGAGACCCATTCTGTTTGAATGATTTGTTATGGTGTTCATAGATTACAGTTGAGGTTTATATTAGAGGAGCTTTTAGTCTTAAAATTCTTTCTAAAGCTTATTGTGTGTCCTTACGTTTCAATAGTATTGCGATAGCTGTGTGTTGGTTGGTGTCTTCTCCCTCCCCCTTAATTCTTTTTCAGCTTTAGAAAGATCAGCTTTGCCCAACAGCATATCGGCCATTACAGTAAGATTTTTTCACCTCTCTCTGAAACCTTAATTCCAATGTATTGATTACACAAGATACTTTAATAAAATCTTGGTTAAGGAGATGGTTTCTGAGCATAGAAAGGAGAGTGTGCCTGTTCTTGGACTAGTTACAGGTTTATCTTGGAGTCCAGGAAATCTTTACAGTTGTCCCGAATGAAAGATTTGACGAGGTACCCTTTAGAATTACATCTGATATTTTGAGATATATGTACGTTGGTTTGCAATGTTGTTCCCTGAAAATTGTTTTGTTTGAATTCGGTTTTATATGCTGTTCATAGATTGTCATTGAAGTTTTTAGTTTTGGTGTTCTTCCTAACACGTGTCATGTGTGATTATATTTCATTAAAATTGCAGTTGTGTATTGGTGTTTTCTTTACTCCCCGCCCCAGTTCTTTTTCAGCTTTACCAAGATGCGCTTTGCCCCAACACGTCGGTCATCACAGTAAGATTTTTTTTAAAAACTCTCTCTGAAGCCTTATTTCCAAATGACTGATTACACAAGATTCTTTAATAAAATCATGGTTAAGGAGATGGTTTCTTAGCTTAGGAAAGAGAGTGTACCTGTTCTTGGAATACTTCACAGGTTTATCTTGGAGTAGAAGGCATCTTTACAGTTGTCCCGAATGAAAGATTTGACGAGGTACCCTTTAGAATTACATCTGATATTTTGAGATATATGTACGTTGGTTTGCAATGTTGTTCCCTGAAAATTGTTTTGTTTGAATTCGGTTTTATATGCTGTTCATAGATTGTCATTGAAGTTTTTAGTTTTGGTGTTCTTCCTAACACGTGTCATGTGTGATTATATTTCATTAAAATTGCAGTTGTGTATTGGTGTTTTCTTTACTCCCAGCCCCAGTTCTTTTTCAGCTTTACAAAGATGAGCTTTTCCCCATCACGTCGGTCATCATAGTAAGCTTTTTATTAAAACTCTCTCTGAAGCCTTATTTCCAAATGACTGATTACACAAGATTCTTTAATAAAATCATGGTTAAGGAGATGGTTTCTTAGCATAGAAAGGAGAGTGTACCTGTTCTTGGACTAGTTACAGGTTTATCTGGGAGTCAAGGGAATCTTTACAGTTGTCCCGAATGAAAGACTTGACAAGGTACCCTTTAAAATTACATCTGATATTTTGAGCCATATGTACGTTGGTTTGCAATGTTGTTCCCTGAAAATTGTTTTGTTTGAATTCGGTTTTATGCTGTTCATAGATTGTCATTGAAATATTTAGTTTTGGTGTTCTTCCTAACACGTGTCACTTGTGATTATATTTCATTAAAATTGCAGTTGTGTATTGGTGTTTTCTTTACTCCCCGCCCCAGTTCTTTTTCAGCTTTACAAAGATGAGCTTTGCTCCATCATGTCCGTCATCACAGTAAGATTTTTTTTGTAAACTCTCTCTGAAGCCTTATTTCCAAATGACTGATTACACAAGACACTTTTATCAAATCATGGTTAAGGAGATGGTTTCTGAGCATAGAAAGGAGAGTGTACCTGTTCTTGGAATACTTCACAGGTTTATCTTGGAGTAAAGGGCATCTCAAGACAAGGTCACGACTGGATTGTTCTTCAAATTAGGTAAGTGACAAAATCCTATGCTATCCCTCTGATTTGCAGAAATCGCATCAAGTCATTGTGACTGTGTTAAGAGTGAGGTGGAGACTGAATAGAACACAGAAAGCAAGGAAAATGGCAAGTGATGGTCGGCCGTCTAGTAGATTGTGACATAAAGTGGTTGTTGTGGACTCTTGCCCTTGTTGTCTTCCTTTGGAGAGGTTCTACGATTGTGCTTTTGAGAAATTGTTCAGACTGGAACCGACACTGGTAATGTTTTGCATTTCCTTAGTGAACTCTTAAATGGAGTGTGTAGTTTTATGTGGGAGGAAGAGATTTTGTGCTTCTATTCTATTTCAGACCATTTCTGGGAGATTCCCAAGGTCTTTTGCCCCATCTGAAAGTTGACCATAACTGCAAGTGTTGCTGAATACTATACCAGATACAGTTGTCTGAAGAGGGGCTGGATTTAGGATTTCTGGTGTGAAAAAGAGCAGGATTATGAGAGGAAAAGCTGCTTTATTTTAGAATGTAGTTTGCAGGAGTCCAGTGGTTTTCCGCGATCTTAGTGAAGATGGCTTCCGGGATGCTATGGCAATCTTAATTGGGGTAGGTGGCCATTTCCTGGTTTGTTTATTTTAGGTCCAAGTTGGCCCAACTCATGCTGAGGAGACAGAAGAATTTTATTAGTATGGCATTAGAACAATTCGAGTAAGATTCAACATCTACAGTGCCATAAAGCTGATAGTCCTATTAAGTGGTTGTTGTGGACCCTTGTGCTTGTTCTCCACGTTTACAGACCTTTTGAGCTATAGCTTTTGATTAAACGGCAAGAATGTCTATAGCGGAGCTAACGCTGGTAAGGTCCTGACTCTTTGTAATAGCCTGTTGAAAAGAGTTTTGTGTTGTTTGGAGGTTGGGGATATTTTGCTTTTCTTCCATTTCAGAGCATTTCATTGAGATCCGTGAAGCCCTGCACCTTACTTGAAAAATCATTCAGCATTGTAAGGATTTGGAAAATTCAGCCGTGTTCTGCTAGATATCATTGTCTGTCGAGAGTGGAATTGGGTTGGAGCGAGTGGAAAGAGGATGAAAGTATGGCAACATTGCTTTGTTTTGGAATCTAGTTCACAGGTGTAGAGGTGCTTTCCAAGATCTTAGCGAAGCTGGCTGTCAGGATGCTGTGGCAAGGAGCATTGGGGTAGGTGTTCTCTTCTGGTCTGTGTATTTTAGGTTCAAGTTGGTCCAAAACCTGCTGAGGCGGTACAAGTATTCCATCACTTTGAGAAAAGAACCATTCAAGTAAGATCTAAAAATCTGTAGTGCTGTGTCTTGGAGTTCTGGAGGTGTTTGGGTTTCCTTTGCCTCTCTCCCTAGATGATGAAGGATCCTGAAAAGCATAAGCCTACACACTCGGCCCAAATGAAAGATATGACGAGGTACCCTTTAGAATGCTATATCAAATAAGTGTATTGGTTCACAGAGACATTACTTGAGACCCATTCTGTTTGAATTATTTGTTATGGTGTTCATAGATTACAGTTGAGGTTTATATTAGAGGAGCTTTTAGTCTTAATATTCTTTCTAAAGTTTATTGTGTGTCCTTATGTTTCAATAGTATTGCGATAGCTGTGTGTTGCTTGGTGTCTTCTCCCTCCCCCTTAATTCTTTTTCAGCTTTAGAAAGATCAGCTTTGCCCAACAGCATATCGGCCATTACAGTAAGATTTTTTCACCTCTCTCTGAAACCTTAATTCCAATGTATTGATTACACAAGATACTTTAATAAAATCTTGGTTAAGGAGATGGTTTCTGAGCATAGAAAGGAGAGTGTGCCTGTTCTTGGACTAGTTACAGGTTTATCTTGGAGTCCAGGGAATCTTTACAGTTGTCCCGAATGAAAGATTTGACGAGGTACCCTTTAGAATTACATCTGATATTTTGAGCTATATGTACGTTGGTTTGCAATGTTGTTCCCTGAAAATTGTTTTGTTTGAATTCGGTTTTATGCTGTTCATAGATTGTCATTGAAATATTTAGTTTTGGTGTTCTTCCTAACACGTGTCATGTGTGATTATATTTCATTAAAATTGCAGTTGTGTATTGGTGTTTTCTTTACTCCCCGCCCCAGTTCTTTTTCAGCTTTACAAAGATGAGCTTTGCTCCATCATGTCCGTCATCACAGTAAGATTTTTTTTGTAAACTCTCTCTGAAGCCTTATTTCCAAATGACTGATTACACAAGACACTTTTATCAAATCATGGTTAAGGAGATGGTTTCTGAGCATAGAAAGGAGAGTGTACCTGTTCTTGGAATACTTCACAGGTTTATCTTGGAGTAAAGGGCATCTCAAGACAAGGTTACGACTGGATTGCTCTTTAAATTAGGTAAGTGACAAAATCCTATGCTATCCCTCTGATTTGCAGAAATCGCATCAAGTCATTGTGACTGTGTTAAGAGTGAAGTGGAGACTGAATAGAACACAGAAAGCAAGGAAAATGGCAAGTGATGGTCGGCCGTCTAGTAGATTGTGACATAAAGTGGTTGTTGTGGACTCTTGCCCTTGTTGTCTACCTTTGGAGAGGTTCTACGATTGTGCTTTTGAGAAATTGTTCAGACTGGAACCGACACTGGTAATGTTTTGCATTTCCTTAGTGAACTCTTAAATGGAGTGTGTAGTTTTATGTGGGAGGAAGAGATTTTGTGCTTCTATTCTATTTCAGACCATTTCTGGGAGATTCCCAAGGTCTTTTGCCCCATCTGAAAGTTGACCATAACTGCAAGTGTTGCTGAATACTATACCAGATACAGTTGTCTGAAGAGGGGCTGGATTTAGGATTTCTGGTGTGAAAAAGAGCAGGATTATGAGAGGAAAAGCTGCTTTATTTTAGAATGTAGTTTGCAGGAGTCCAGTGTTTTTTTTTCCGAGATGTTGGTGAAGATGGCTTCCTTGATGCTATGGCAATCTTAATTGGGGTAGGTGGCCATTTCCTGGTTTGTATATTTTAGGTCCAAGTTGGCCCAACTCATGCTGAGGAGACAGAAATCTTTTATTAGTATGGCATTAGAACAATTCGAGTACGATTCAACATCTACAGTGCCATAAAGCTGATAGTCCTATTAAGTGGTTGTTGTGGACCCTTGTGCTTGTTCTCCACAATTACAGACCTTCTGAGATGGAGCTTTTGATTAAACGGCAAGAATGTCTATAGCGGAGCTAACGCTGGTAAGGTCCTGACTCTTTGTAATAGCCTGTTGAAGAGAGTTTTGTTTTGTTTGGAGGTTGGGGATATTTTGCTTTTCTTCCATTTCAGAGCATTTCATTGAGATGCGTGAAGCCCTGCACCTTACTTGAAAAATCATTCAGCATTGTAAGGATTTAGAAAATTCAGCCGTGTTCTACTAGATATCATTGTCTGTCGAGAGAGTGGAATTGGGTTGGAGCGAGTGGAAAGAGGATGAAAGTATGGCAACATTGCTTTGTTTTGGAATCTAGTTCACAGGTGTAGAGGTGCTTTCCAAGATCTTAGCGAAGCTGGCTGTCAGGATGCTGTGGCAAGGAGCATTGGGGTAGGTGTTCTCTTCTGGTCTGTGTATTTTAGGTTCAAGTTGGTCCAAAACCTGCTGAGGCGGTACAAGTATTCCATCACTTTGAGAAAAGAACCATTCAAGTAAGATCTAAAAATCTGTAGTGCTGTGTCTTGGAGTTCTGGAGGTGTTTGGGTTTCCTTTGCCTCTCTCCCTAGATGATGAAGGATCCTGAAAAGCATAAGCCTACACGCTCGGCCCAAATGAAAGATATGACGAGGTACCCTTTAGAATGCTCTATCTAATAAGTGTATTGGTTCACAGAGACATTACTTGAGACCCATTCTGTTTGAATGATTTGTTATGGTGTTCATAGATTACAGTTGAGGTTTATATTAGAGGAGCTTTTAGTCTTAAAATTCTTTCTAAAGCTTATTGTGTGTCCTTACGTTTCAATAGTATTGCGATAGCTGTGTGTTGCTTGGTGTCTTCTCCCTCCCCCTTAATTCTTTTTCAGCTTTAGAAAGATCAGCTTTGCCCAACAGCATATCGGCCATTACAGTAAGATTTTTTCACCTCTCTCTGAAACCTTAATTCCAATGTATTGATTACACAAGATACTTTAATAAAATCTTGGTTAAGGAGATGGTTTCTGAGCATAGAAAGGAGAGTGTGCCTGTTCTTGGACTAGTTACAGGTTTATCTTGGAGTCCAGGAAATCTTTACAGTTGTCCCGAATGAAAGATTTGACGAGGTACCCTTTAGAATTACATCTGATATTTTGAGATATATGTACGTTGGTTTGCAATGTTGTTCCCTGAAAATTGTTTTGTTTGAATTCGGTTTTATATGCTGTTCATAGATTGTCATTGAAGTTTTTAGTTTTGGTGTTCTTCCTAACACGTGTCATGTGTGATTATATTTCATTAAAATTGCAGTTGTGTATTGGTGTTTTCTTTACTCCCCGCCCCAGTTCTTTTTCAGCTTTACCAAGATGCGCTTTGCCCCAACACGTCGGTCATCACAGTAAGATTTTTTTTAAAAACTCTCTCTGAAGCCTTATTTCCAAATGACTGATTACACAAGATTCTTTAATAAAATCATGGTTAAGGAGATGGTTTCTTAGCTTAGGAAAGAGAGTGTACCTGTTCTTGGAATACTTCACAGGTTTATCTCGGAGTAGAAGGCATCTTTACAGTTGTCCCGAATGAAAGATTTGACGAGGTACCCTTTAGAATTACATCTGATATTTTGAGATATATGTACGTTGGTTTGCAATGTTGTTCCCTGAAAATTGTTTTGTTTGAATTCGGTTTTATATGCTGTTCATAGATTGTCATTGAAGTTTTTAGTTTTGGTGTTCTTCCTAACACGTGTCACTTGTGATTATATTTCATTAAAATTGCAGTTGTGTATTGGTGTTTTCTTTACTCCCAGCCCCAGTTCTTTTTCAGCTTTACAAAGATGAGCTTTTCCCCATCACGTCGGTCATCATAGTAAGATTTTTATTAAAACTCTCTCTGAAGCTTTATTTCCAAATGACTGATTACACAAGATTCTTTAATAAGATCATGGTTAAGGAGATGGTTTCTTAGCATAGAAAGGAGAGTGTACCTGTTCTTGGACTAGTTACAGGTTTATCTGGGAGTCAAGGGAATCTTTACAGTTGTCCCGAATGAAAGATTTGACAAGGTACCCTTTAAAATGACATCTGATATTTTGAGATATATGTACGTTGGTTTGCAATGTTGTTCCCTGACAATTGTTTCGTTTGAATTCGGTTTTATACTGTTCATAGATTGTCATTGAAGTTTTTAGTTTTGGTGTTCTTCCTAACACGTGTCATGTGTGATTATATTTCATTA
>CM051241.1:168012092-168264592 GCA_027917425.1 Gastrophryne carolinensis | reverse complement strand
TTAAAAAAAAAAAATTTAACACTAGCGCCGAAAAGGTGCTGTGGTTGAAGCAGCGCCAGATGAAACCTGCCGCTGTAGCTTAAGATCCCATAGAGCACAATGGGAAGAACTGGATTGTAGTGTTTAATGCTTATAATTAATATTACACATATTTATCTGTACAGAACTTACATTGGGACTTGTCAACAATGGAAACACAAGACCTAGCTGGGCCAAAATGTTTTTTTGGGTGTTATTAAAATTGATTCTAATGGCTTCTTTTGCTTAACAATGTGTAATTTGGACACCAACAACTAAAATGCAGCCAAAACACACTGTAAAGTTTGTCCCCAACAGTGATTGTAACTTTAATCATGAAATGCGACCAGCACCAAAACAATACAGCGCCAAAGATTTGATTGAGTTAAAATATCATACATATGCTGGGGAGCGGCGGAATAATGGCAGCACAAAGTGGCGCTCACTGGCACTGGAATAATCGGCTGGTGGGTCCAACATAGGCCGGCCAATACCTAAATACAACAATCAAAGCTGATCAATAACCAAACTAATGTGGCCCCAGCTACCACAACCAAAATCTGCACCAAACACCCCAATAAATAAATCACATGATAATCAAATCAAACCAAATCATCAGCATCAGACATCATAAAGCTAATATCAAATCCATAGCAGGGGCATCCCATCCATGTTAGTGCAAAGACACATATATAAATACCTAATCAAACTATACATCTAAAAATTCATATACATATATCAACATTTCATATAGAAACCCTAATAAACAAGTGCCAATAAATATTAAACCAGACCTTCAGCATGATTTAATGAAAAGCCCAAACCCTTTAAGTGGACCAACACCCAGGATTTTCACTATCCTGGGTTTTGGTCCACTTCCGTGGGGCACCCCGATCGGAGGTGCCCCACTGCGTGAAACCCCCCAGATCGCCCTAACAAACTCACCTCACCCCGCTCCTATGTGAGCGCTCATCCAATCAGAGCGCTCAGAGCCGCTGTGGTATGCACGGACAAGCGACCGACAACCACAACGGCTCTGAGCACGCTGGAGGCCGTATCTCGCGCTTCCCTCTAACATTCACAAACGGCCGGCACGGGTGCGTGCCCTGCTAGAGAGAAGCGCGAGATGCGACCGCGGTTCGCGCATGCGCCGTTGGAACGGGGATAAGGTAAGGTAAGGTTTCTGGGCGTCCTGCAGGGTTTCACACAGCGGGACATCCCGATTTCGGATGCCCCGCGGGGAGGGACCTGATCGGCCCGGGAATCTTATAGATTCCTGGGCTGATCCCCCCTGGGTGTACAGGCGCCACCATCTTGACTCAGAAGCATCACACATACTGAGGACAGGAGAGTGGGATAAAGTGCAGGGGGCAGGTTATAGCTGTGCTTTACACAGACAGAGCAGAGCTGGGGTCAGGGAAAGGACAGCAATCCTAAAATGCAGAGCGGCAAAGTCAGAAGACACTTCCTGTTTGCAGGCAGCCTGATGCTCCATGAGCTGTCATCTTGGATGTTTAAAGGCTCATAACATGCAGTAGATGCAGTTAGGATGTGGGAAAAAATAAGATATGCTCTTATTCAGGGTGAAGTATTATGTGAAAAACCTGTGCTGATATAAAGTGCTTGATATAGTGCCAATTGATATAATAAATTATCCAAATAAATGATGCATCATAAATAGGGCTCTTGGCCTTATTCTGTCCCTCCTCATTACCTGAAAAGAAAGCCTGTCTACATTTTGCATCTTCTGAGAACTGCATTTATCACAGGATGAAGAACAGATAACCACTTCCTGACAGACTACGGCCTCCTTAAAGTGGACCAACACCCACCGCTGATCGGCCCGGGAATCCATAAGATTCTGATCAGCTCCCTGCCCGTGTGAAACCCCCCAGGCCCCCAAAAATCCTACCTGATCCTCGTTCCAACGGCGCATGCGCGGGCCGCCGCCGCCTCTCGCGCTTCCCTCTAGCAGGGCGCGCACCCGTGCCGGCCGTTTGCGAATGGCCGGCGCGGGTGCGCTCCCTGTTCTTGTCCGTTCCATATTCCAGCTTGTCCGTCCGCGCTGATTGGCGGAGCGCTCGCGCATGCGCCATAGGAGCGTGGTGAGGTGAGTTTGTTAGGGTGATCTGGGGGGGTTTCACACAGCGATCGGGGTGCCCCACGGAAGTGGACCAACACCCAGAATAGGGAAAATCCTGGGTGTTGGTCCACTTTAAATCCCAATATTGGTGGTGGGGGGGGGGAGGGGTATTGGTCTCATGGAGAAGAGCAGATCACAACACAAAAACACATCTTGCACCAAGTAGCAAATGGCATCTTCAAGACCTCTGTCCATCAGTGCTCCCAACACGAGCGAGCCCTGCAAGCGCTACCACTGTGGCTTACTGGGTTTGGAGTGGCCGTGCAACCACATTTACAGGCTGATTCATCACTAGCGCCATCGGCAGATGAGCGTCTGTACAGAGGCGCTAAAAGCGACCGCTAGTAGACGCTGTGATGGGCTATCGGGCGCTGTAACAGAGCGCCTCAGTCGCTGTAGTAACCTAGCCGGCATTGATGAATGTGATGTATGTTGGGCGTTCTAACACCAGTACAGCGTTGCAGGGAGCGAGAGGTAGCGCCAGCTCAGAGCGACCAACTCTCAGCGACTTACCACCATATTCAACAAAAAAAACAGACACACACAGCGTCGGCGCTCTGGATCTGGGCGCTGTAGCACAGAGTGCCAGACGCTGTGTGATTAAAGTCCGTTTTTGAACACATATCCACCAGTAACAGTAATGCCAGACCTGTAATGACAATTCTGCATAAAATATAAAAAATCAAAAACGTTTTCAAAAATGACTTTTTCTAGGCCAGGAGAGGTCACACAATTATTTGAGAGAAAAAAAAAATGAAAAACAAAAAACCCTGTTTAAATAGAAGAAAAGGAACGTCCATTGAAATGTATGGGAGAGCGACACTGAGCGAAAGGTAATACCTGGCGCTCTGAAAGCTAGAGCGCCGGCGCTATGCGCTGATCCGCCTGTAATGATGAATGGTAAGCTACATACGCTCACCAGATTCTCTTTCATCAATGTGGGTTTGCGTACAGCGCCCATCGTTCACCAGACGCTGCCTGCCGCTGGCGCTACCTGCCGCTATCCCTTGATGAATAAACCCCTTAGAGTGTGAAAGTGAAAACATGAAAAGTAAAGGACACCTGCTACAGCATCTACAGTGCATTGCAGGGAATGGATCAGAGGCCAATGAGCACCTTGCTGCCTTATTATTGCCTGGACTGTCCCTTTGGCAGCTAGGTATATTTTTATATGTAGAGGGCACAGAGCATTCATAGATAATATATTTATTTATTTTTCTGTTGCACAATATTCCCTTGTCCTTTGTTCTGTCTTTTTCAAATTAAAGCCCTGAGGGCCCTAAAAGTGTTGTGGCACCTAGGTACAGTGACTATACTTTATATTTTAAAGTGGCAAAAACCCACACCCCATCGTCCCTGAAATCTATAAGATCATCCTACCTGCATCTTCTGCATTTTCTGAGCTTTTAAACATCCAAGATGGCAGCCCATGGAGTCTCAGGCTGCCTGCAAACAGGAAGTGTCTTCTGTCTGTGCTGCGCGGCATTCTGGGATTGCTGTCCTTTTCCTGACCCCAGCTTTGCTCTGTCTCACAGCTATAACCCCACCCCCTGCACTTTTGCCCCCTCTCCTCTCCTCAGTGTGCGATGCTTCTGATGCAAGATGGCGGCGCCCGTATCCTGAGGTCCTGACCAGAGTTGCAGCTCAGTTGGGAAAAGAATTAAAAGTGACTAAAAATGTAAAATATATTCATTTTAGATGCTGGGGAATAGTTTTGTAAGGCTTTGGGCTTTAAATGATGCTGAAGGTCCAGTTTAAATTGGTTTCCTTTATATGTTTGTGTTTGGTAGGGGGGGGGGGGGGGGGGGGATATAGTTCTTTCCCCAAAGCCTGCCAAGATAACAAATTATGAATCCTGTGTAAACTAATCAAAGCAGGCCTATCGCTCAGAGAGGTGGTTGTCAACAGAGCTTGCAATCCACTCATTGCTTCTCTATGGTGCCGTGTTAAACCTTGGCAGTGCAACACAATAGGAAAGCTGAAGAGGCTGTGAGAGGGAGGGGAGACTCCTGAAGAAGGTGTAAGGAAGGCTCGCTCTGCTTCCACCACACTGTAGAAAAAAGCAACACTTATTTTAAATCTACACTACAACCAGGCGTGCCGGCAAGCCTGGTCAACTTCCGGGGGCCCCCAACCCCCATCTACCCCTCTTCCTTCCAGCTCTGCCAGTCTATCCATTGTTCTTCCAGCTCTGCCCATCAACCCCCCCCCCCCCCCACCAGTTCTACCCAGCCATTCCTGTCCTTTTCATTTTGCCCATCCATCCCTCTTCCTCCCAGCTCTCTCTCCATCCATCCATTCATGCCATTCCTGTTTTATCCATCCCTCTTCCTCAATATTCTGCCCACTCATGTGGGGCCAAACTAAAACGCAGCTCCAATAGAGGGTTGGAGGGCAAGCAGCCCTTCTTAGTTTTGGCCATGGAATTTATAGACTCCTGACCCGCGACTCTCCACCACAAAGGGGCCCACTGAGACCATGCCGCCCGAGGGCCCACATAAGCCTAGAGCCGGCCCTGACTACAGCCTACCACATACTGTTAAACATCTAGTTCTTTGAAATCTGCCATTCTATCATTTAAATGGTAGAAACTCTTTTCAATTCCATAAATGACTGAGGAAGCATTAATTAATTAATAAAATTAATAAACATCTGTAAAATCATAAAGGAAACCTGAGATTCCTATAACGCTAAAATAAAATAATCATACTGTATGTAATGTACAAGCTACTAGGGGTGTGAATTGGCTAGACGATACATATACTTATGACGATACGATATATCCAGATTCTGTCTCAAAGACGATATATTGCAATTTTTATTCATTACGTTTTATTTTTAATTTAAAAACAAAATTATATAGGGTCTCCCTTCCCGGGGGGGGGGGGGGGGCATTTTGGGGGAATTGTAAGGGTTAAAAACCTTTAAAAATCCCCGGGACCAGCTATAGGGGGTTGTAGAACAGGGTGCAGGGGCCAGCTTTGGTGGCCCCTGGCCCTGCAGGCTACAAGCCGGCATAGCCTAATGTCCACGGGCTCTTCTGCCCCACTGGCCTTTGGGGAGGCAGGTAATGGGGGGGGTGGCTTAGTTTTAATCGCCAGCCGCAGGTGACTTGCCAAAATCAGAGCCTTGTGAACTGGTGTAGGGGGTCACATAGATCCCTTACCAGTTCACAAAGGGTTAACCGTAAAAAAAAAAAATAAAAAAAAAACACAACACATAGAAAATTTGTTTATTAAAAAAAAAAAAAGTTTTTTTTTTTCTTTACTCATGTTTTGTGTCTCTCGCCGATGACAGATGCAGTGATCGCTGGCCAAAGGAGGGGGGGCGCAGGAGATCAGAGTATCTCCTGTCCCATCCTCCTCTGGCCAGCGATCCCCGCATCTGACAGCTGAACCGCTGGGAGCCGGGATGACGCCCGCGGGGGTGACACCATCCGCCACGCCTCCGAAGGGGTGGAGCTAGTCCTGGCAAAGCAGGAGGAGAGGGCCTGTCGGGCTCTCTCCTGAAGACTGAAAAGCCCCAGGAGGAATCGAAGGTCCCCCCGGAGAAGAGGAGGGCGGGCTGGATCGAACGAGGGGGTCAGGTGAGTGTTTTTTTTTTACTTTTCGTATACTGAAGTCAGAATCGAGAAAGAAAGAATCGATTCTAGTATTGTCTAATGAAATATCGCGATACTTGACCAAATCGATTTTATCTGACACCCCTACAAGCTATTAGTCTAAAACTATGCAAAATACTCCAATTGAACACAAAAGAGTAGAAGGCCACCTTGAGTGTGCTTAGGCATTTCATCTAGAGAACTGACAAAATGTCCCAGACTTGTTAGCGCTCAGGCTCTTGTTATGCCCGGTATAAATGAGAACGCCACATCCTTAATGCACACTCCAGGGCAAATACCAACAGACGATGCCGTTATGGAATAGCATCAGTATCAGCCCTTCCAATCTCCTCTCCCCCTCCTCTCCCTCGGCCTCATATCCCAGCTTCAATAAGGGTTGGCCACGGGCCAGCGGGAATAGGAAAATTGAAGGTTCCCACAGGCACGCTGTGTGTGTGTGTGTGTTCCTAACAGTCACTCCAGACTTGGCATATCTTAGGATGTTGTCAGGAATGACAGCTGCCGGCCATTCATGGAGACAGAAACATTGTGATTGCAAAGAATGGCACCATCACAGGGGAAAATGTGTGTCTGGGATGGGCAGGTGCGCGCTGCCTGGTACAGCCAAGAGGCTGCCTCTGAAAATACATCACCGCGCCAGACTCTATATTAGACGATTAAAGATGATCTAACCCAGTTCCTGTGCAGAGCATGAAGCATGAAGAGCCGGCAGCTCGTGCTCAGCAAATATAAGGACGAGAAAAACGACAAAGGAAGCGGTTTATAAAAGTACTTCCATGTTCATTTCCAGAAAAAAGATTCGAAGGAGAATCATTCAGTAAACAAGCATTTGCCATATGATACACATTTGACATTAGGGTTGATTCAGAGCCCCTTTCTCATCATTTTTAATATAATCACATTTTATTGGTTTTTCAAAAGACGGGGAGGGGGGTACAGAATAAAAAAAAAGGATGGGGAAAGAAGTGAGGGCACAGCACATGATTACATTCTGCAACATACACGGGTCCCACATCATTCCCCATAGTATGGTGACCTCCAAAGAACACTTTACATCGACGGAACCCGGGGATGGGGGTAATCACAATTGCTCACATTCAGGTGGGGATACGTGGGGCTGGGGATGTCCCCGAAAAACAACCGTGGGGCCGCCTAGGCCAGCCCGCAGCCACCTAACCTGTCAGTTAGGTGGCTGCGGGCTGGCCTAGGAGGTAAGGGAGCGGACTTGCAACCGGAGGGTGGCAGGTTCAAATCCCGGTCCTGGAACATGACTGAAGTGCTCTTGAGCAAGGCACCTAACCCCCCAACTGCTCCCCGGGGCGCCCACCGCTCCGGACATGTGTACACTCACTGCATGGATGGGTTAAATGCGGAGGACGAATTCCTATGTGTGCCCAAGCATACAATGGCCATCTATGCATTAAAAAGTCCGCTCCCTGCTGCCCATTGCGGGAGAACCCCCCGCCCCGGCACCCACGTGTACTCGAAGAGGCGAAGGAGACCCACAGCAAGATATTGTGCTGTGTAGGGGATGGGTGAGGCTAAGAGAAGATGGAGGAGCTGGGGGGGGGGGGTAGGGATGGTGAGGTACTAGTAGGGGGAGTATATAAGGGGTTGTGTAGTGGATGGAACATGATAAACTGAAACCATATCTGTGCCCATCCACGTCACTATCCGTGTCCGTAGGCCAGCTCGAGGCAATTATAAACCTCCAGGCGCGAGTGACCCATCGGAGGGGAGGGGGTGGGGTCATGGAGGTGAGGAGTCGTTCCCCTGTCTCATTGGTTGACGCGCAGCTGCCAGGCGAGAGTGCCGGTATACTATCCACCCTGTGCAGGTCAATAAGAACCGGTCTATATTGTCCCTGTCTCTAGCGATTAGATATTCCATGCGTCGGATTGCTTCTAGCTCTTTCTCATCATTTTTATAGAGGTCTTGCTACCAAATGAAAAATCATGCAAAAATGAAAACTTTTTACACTAAAGTTCTCGCAGAAAAAAAAGCTTTGCTGAATCAGACGAGGGGAAAAAATGAACGAGAATGGAAATATTCACCTAATAAAAAAGGTGAGAAAGGGGCTCTGAATCAACCCTAATAGGCAGGTTGATTCATTACTAGCGCCAGCTATCGGCAAATGAGCGTCTATATAGCGGCGCTAAGAGAGAGACTGCTAGTAAACGCTCTGATCAGCTATCAGGCACTGTAACAGAGCGTCTCATTCGCTGTAGTAACCTGACCGGCATTGGTGAATGAGATGCATGTTGGGCGCTCTAACACAAGTACAGCATTGCAGCAAGCGAAAGGTAGCGCCAGCTCAGTGCGACTGACTGTCAGCGACACCATATTCAACAAAAAAACAGACGCACAGAAGTCGGCGCTCTAAATCTGGTCACTGTAGCATAAAGCGCCAGACGCTGTGTGATTAAAGTCTGTTTTTGAACACATATCCACCAGTAACAAAGCGAAAACACATGGAATTACATTGTTGTAACATTGCAACATTAATACTTTTAATGCCAGACCTGTAATGACAATTCTGCATAAATATATAAAAAAAAAAAATCAAAAAAGTTCTTTTCAAAAATGACTTTCTAGGCCAGGAGAGATGAAACAATTTCTTTGAGAGAAAAAAAAATAAAAAACAAAAAACCCTGTTTAAAGAGAAGAAAAGGATTGAAATACATTGAAACGTATGGTAGAGCGACAGGTAGCGACAGGTAATACATGACGCTCTGGAAGCTAGAATGCCGTCGCTATATGCTGAGCTGCCTGTATTAATACATGTGGCGCTACATGGCACTGTTAGAGGTGCTCACCAGATTCGCTTTCATAAATGTGGTATTGCATACAGCGCCCGGCGTTCACCAGGCGCTACCTGTCGCTACGAGGCGCTATTCCTTGATGAATAACCCCCCAAGGTAAGGATTGGAACTTAGGTGAGATTTAGGGGGAAGGATATAATGGCCACATTGGTAAAAGCCCCACCCCTGTCTCCAAATGGATCTGAAAGTTGGGACTGTGGTTGGCTTGGCCGGGCGAAGGATCCTTTCCTTCAAGCAAGACTTTCACGTGGGATCTGATCAAGTGAACCAAAACCCACACGATCGGTTTCCCCCCCCCCAGGGCATCCAAAATCAAGATGTCCCGCTGTGTGAAACCCCCCAGGTTGCCCCATACCTTGCTTCCTGGTCCAACGGCGCATGTGTGAGCTGCATCCGCATCCCCGCTATCCCTCTAGCAGGGCATGTGCCCGCGCCAGGCATTTGTGAATGGCCGACACAGGCACGCTCCCTGTTAGAGGGAAGCGGAGGATGCGGCCGTCAGCGCGCTCGGAGCCACTGCTCTCACGCGCGCCGTAGGACTGGGAAGAGGTGAGTTGGACTGGGAAGAGGTGAGTTGGGCTTGGTGATTTGGGGGGGGGGGGGGGTTCATGCAGTGGGGCACCCCCGATCGGGGTGTCCCGGGAAAAAGGACCAAAACCCAGGATAGTCAAAATCCTGGGTTTTGGTCCACTTAAAGTGAAACAAAGCCCAAGCAGGCCGGCCCTGGAATCTAAAAATTGCAGGGGCATAGCTAGAGAGGGCACGTGCTCTGGGTGCAGCAGGTCAGGGGGGCACCAAAGGGGGGCCCCCCCGAGGACAGGTGGGGGGGTTGCCATTTGAATCTTTGCCCTGGGGGTCAGAAAGCCTAGCTACTTGTCTGTCATGCAGCAACGCAAAATCGGGATAACCCGGTCCATGGAATCCCCCGAGTTCCAGCAAAACTCAACTTTCCGGCCTCTCCCTCGACGATGAACAATGGGGAGCGAGAGCGGGCACATCCCCTACATGTCTAGGCTGAGGCACGCGCCAATGCACAGCCATTCAGATAGGGGACGTGACCGCCTTTTCTCCTGGTTGTAGGGCACAGACAGCGCTCATGCGTCATGAGACCAGGGAAAGGTGAGTTTTTACAGGTCGATCTGGGAAATTTGACACAGCGGGACATCCCAATTTGCATTTTGTTCCACTTTAGGTGATCAGACACAAATTTTGTAACCACTGACAGTACGCCTAACACAACAGTAGAAGCAAAATGGTTCACTTCAATTTCTGGGTGGTGGCTGAACTGGGAAGCGCAAATGCACAAACCACCGTGCACGGTGGTTATTGCATTTTAAAGTGATACAGCAGGAAAAGTTAATTGTTACACCATTGTGTTGTGCTATGTTTGGCACTGTCCTAAACAGTTTTCCGACTTTAAATTGAAGAAGAAATGGCCGAGATATCAAGGTTTACATGTTCAGCCCATGCACAGAAGCATTATGCCAGACTGTATTGTCTGTGCACTTGGGATGGCACAAATAAGCTATACATAGGCCCTTATTTAACAAGGGATAGTGCCAGGTAGCGAATGGTGAGCAAACAGTAATGACGCTCACCGCCACGAGAACGCCGGCTCCCCTCCGCAATCACACGTTTATCAAGCTGATCCTGCTTAGCGACTGACAGAGCGCCAGATAGCGAATCATTCATCATTATTCCAGCCTCACCCCACAGCGCCAGCGAGCAACCTTGAACAGCGACAGGTATGACCTCTCGCTACCTGGCGCTCTCCAATGCATTTCAATGGAGCAATCTTTAAATATTCATAATTAATTGCTATTAATTTTTTTTTAAATGTCAAAAATTCTGTGACCACTTCTGCAATGTTAGATATTTTTTTAAGTTAAAAAAAAAAAAAAGAATTTGTGCAGAATTGATATTACAGGTCTGATATTAATGTATTCATATTACAAAATGTTTTGAAAAACATGTTTTTTTTATTTTCAAAAAATATGGTTGTTTGGGGGTTAAAAAACTACTTTTAACCCATCGCCGCCAGCGCTCTGGGGTTTAAACAAGCATTTCACAGTACAAGAATTTTTGGAGCGTGATTTGTTAATGAATATGCTGGGAGCCGTTCGCTATGGCCGTTCGCTGTCATGCGCTCCCATACAGCGCGGAACCTGTCAAACAGCGACTCCTAACCCCGTATTCAACATTACCGCACACCGACTGAGTCGCTGTCAACAGCCGAACAACGGGCAAGCACAGCGAATACTAGCGGGCGCTGTGAAAAATACCGCTACTGTCGCTCATCTGTTGCTACCTGGCGCTATTAATGAATCGGCCTGCCAGTTCTGGTTTGGAGATGAAGACCCTCAAATAGTTCCCGGGGACCAGGGGTCCACCAGCTTTTTCCTGCTAACCCTGTAGGCAGGGGCATAGCTAGGGGGAGCGGGGGGGGGGGCACTTACCCCAGGTGCAGCAGGTCAGGGGGGTGCCAAAGGGGGGCCTGAGAACTGTCGGGGGGTGCCATTTCGAATCTTTGCCCCGGGTGCCATAAAGCCTAGCTATTCCTCAGCTAGGCCAAGCCCCCAAAGAGTCTTATAGACTCAAAGAGGCTGTTGCTTTATACACATTAAACACTTAGAGGCTGATTCATTACTAACACCAGGTATCGGCAGATGAGCATCTGTATAGCGGCGCTTAGAGCGACCGCTAGTAGGCGCTGTAAGCAGGTATCGGGCGCTGTAACAGAGCACCTCAATCGCTGTAGTAACCTGGCCAGCATTGATGAATGTGATGTATGTTGGGCGCTCTAACATCGGTACAGCGCTGCAGCGAGCGAAAGGTAGCGCCAGCTCAGTGCGACCGACTCCACACCATACCTATCAAAAAAGGACACACACACAGCGTCGGCGCTCTAAATCTGGTCGCTATAGCATAGAGCGCCAAACGCTGTGTGAACACATATACACCTGTAACAAAGCGAAAACATGGAATGACATTGTTGTAACATTGTGACAATGACACTTTAGTGCCAGACCTGTAAATACAATTCTGCATAAAAATAAGTCAAAAAGGTTTGTTTGCAGCCAGGAGAGGTCATACAATGATTTGAGCAACAAAAAAAAAAAAATAGTCAAACGCTATTTAAACACAAGCAAATGAACGTCCATTGAAATGTATAGGAGAGCGACACTGAGCGAAAGGTAATACCTGGCTCTGGAAGCTAGAGCGCCGGCGCTATACGCTGAGCCGCCTGTAATAATACACGTGAAGCTACATGGTGCTGTTAGATGCGCTCACTAGATTTGCTTTTTTGCGTACAGCGCCCGGCGTTCACCAGATGCTGCCTGTCGCTACGAGGCGCTACCTGCCGCTATCCCTTCTTAAAGCGGACCTTCAGCATCATTTAATGAAAAACCCAAACCCTTAAAAAACTATTCCCTAGCACCTAAAATTAAATAGATTTAATGTTTTTAGTCACTTACTTTTTATTTTTTCCCTCACTGGCATGCAACTCTGTTCAGGACTCTAGGATATGGGCGCCGCCATCTTGGCTCAGTAGCATCACATACTGAGGAGTTGAGAGGGGTCAAAAGTGCAGGAGAGCGGCGTTATAGCTGTGCTTTGCACAAACAGAGCAGAGCTGGGGTCAGTGAAAGGTCAGCAATCCCAGAATGCAGAGCGGCACAGTCAGATGACACTTCCTGTTTGCAGGCAGCCTGCACCTCCATGGGCCGCCATCTTGGATGTTTAAAGTCTCAGAAAATGCAATAGATGCAAGTAGAATGATTTTTAATGTGGGCAATCTGTATGCAAAGCGTGGGGGAAACATATAAGATAGGCTCTTATTTAGGGTGAAGGTCCGGTTTAAATAACCCCCATAGTGAATCACCATGAAAAACATTAGTTCTTAAAAAGCTGACTGATCTCAAACAATCAGCAGGTAGCAAAGCCTGTGACTTATTCATGTGCTTACCTCCATACTGTCCATCCTCAGAGCATCCTGACACTTGCCGAAAATCGTAATCTGTTAGTTCACCTTCTGAAGTTCAAAGCAACTGCCCAAAGAAGCTGTATGAAAGAACATAGTGCAATTACAGCAGATAAAACAAACAAAACCCTTTTACAAAAAGATACATAAGGTTATTATCCACATAATAAAGTGGACCTCAGTCTAGTCAATTACACATAGGAGGAATGTCTTCTCCCAATCCCCATGCAGCACATTTAGGGATGCCTATCAGCAAAATAACCACTTGAAAATACAATTCTGTGAAATACTCACCTGTAGAATTGATATTATACGCATACAGTACGTCCTGCTCCATCTATAATACTTACACGTGGGTAATCCTCCGCCAGAGGGCGCTGTTCACTGCAGACATGCAAAAACAGGCTCCTCCCGGCCCTTCATATACCCAGGGACCTCCCACAAATCCCTAGCATTGAAAAGCAGTGAGAAAAAGAAGCCGGGAGAAACCAACCACCAAACTGGTAACAATAACAATGATAACAATCACCATACAGGGGATCCAGAACAAGGTGAAACCAGGGTGGGGTGGAGCAGGACGTACTTTATGAGTATAATATCAATTCTACAGGTGAGTATTTCACAGAATTTCACAGAACAAATTTGTTGAGGATTTTTAAATCCAGAATGGGCCTTACTGACCCATCCTTCTTGGGTACTGTGAAAAGGTTTGAGTAGAACCCCGTGCCCCTGTCTCCAGGGGGGACCTTGCAAATGACCCCTAGATCCATGAGACCCTGTACGGCCAGCAACAGGACCTGAGCTGAGGCAGGGTCTTGAGGGATTCAAGACCCAATGAACCTGGTGGGGGGCCATACAGCAAATTCTATCTTGTAGCCGGAGGACACTACCTCCTGAATCCACCGGTCTGAGACGTGGCGTCGCCAGACGTGCTCGAAGTGCTGTAGACGTCCCCCCACCCTGACGGGTGAGGGCGCCCCTTCATGCCTGGGGGGCCTTGGGAGGGGCTTTGGGCTTGGTTCCCCAGGAGGAACCTGGACGGCGTCCTCTGTTCCTGTGCCAGGAATCAGCACGGGCCCCAGCGAAGGACGCCCCTCTACCCTGTTTGGCCCCACGGTAGGGGGTAGATAGGGAGCCTTGGCCACGAAAGGGCCGAATCTGCCGCCTGCGCTGGGGTAACTTGCCTCCCTTGGCAAAGAGGTCTAATCGATCCCCAAACAAGCGCAGCCCTTTAAATGGAAGCCCCGTGAGGGCTTTCTTGGCGGCATTGTCTGCGGCCCACTGGCGCAACCAGACCAAGCGGCGTATAGCAACCACCAGGGCAGATGACCTGGCACACATCTTAATAGCATCGTCCGATGCGGACAGGATAAAGTTCACAAACGCATCACAGCTGGACAGAGCGTTGACAGTATCAGGAGGCAACTCATCTGTGCCATCGAGAGCACTCCTAACCACGGCACTGAGCGCTACTGCCGTAATGGCTAAGGCGCAAACCGGGCGCAGAGTCGCTCCCCCAAATGCAAAGGCATGACATGCCAGTTGGTCAACACGCCGGTCCTCAGAGTCCCGTAGCGTAGTAGTGTCGGGAGAGTGCATAATAGAGGTGTTGGACAACCCTAGAATAGGAGCATCGACCTCAGGCGGCGATGACCAGCACTTAACCAAGTCAGCCGGAAAGGGATATTTCCTATCCACGCGCTTAGGGACCCCTTAAAGTCTGCTGGGATGTTCCCATTCTTTAAGCACGAGGCTATTGAAATGGGTTTGCTCAGGAAATTCCAAGCGAGCTTTAGCAGTATGAAAAAGATCCCCCCTTTGCCCGGGGAGCCGCAGCAGGGGGAGAGAGGGACAGAACCTCAAAGATCTGAACCAGCAGTCTATCAACATCATCCGAGGACCAATGCTCGGAGCCAGACTCTTCCTGACCCCTAGACTCATCGTCATAAGACCCTGAGTCAGAGAACAGTTCCCCTTCATCAGGTTCTATAGGGAAGAGGGCCGATTCAGGGTTCAAGTGCCGCCTCTTGGCAGTGGCTTTACGCGCTAAGGAATTAGCAAGCAAGTTTTCAACACTAGCCAGCCTCGTGGCCAGATCAAGCCTGAGTCTAACCCCCCACTGGTATTGGGGGTTAGACTCAGGCTTGGGGGAGTAGGTGAAGTGCGGCGGGGTGCAGGCCCAGCCTCAGAGGAGACGGGAAGCACTTATAGCGCCTGCTGTGCACAAGGAACACAGACCCGTGCATTGTCACCGCTGCTAGGTAGGACCCCACAAGCTACACACAGCCGGGCTTGTCCCGAAGGAACCCCGTTCACAATATCCTGAGATGCCTTCATATGGTGATTAAATCGGCACAATATGCCAGTAGGGATTGACGCTGTAAGCTACCCTGGATGCCCCAATAACCCGCTGGGAAGTGGGAGTAATTTTTTATGGTCACGACCGAGAGCTACGCTGGGCCGGGAAAAGCCACTGAAATCCGCGGTCTGAAAGACATAAGAGGGGACAAGGATGTCAGAGTCATGCGCAATGGAAGATAGAAAGCAAAGAAGAGTCGCCCGCGAGGGCACTTACAGACAGAGAGGAGAGGACGATCTTCACCATGCGCGCGGGAGAAGGAAGCGGCAACCTCGGAGGGCGGGCCTCAGCCGACGGCGACGCGGAGCGCGCCAAGCCGGAACCACGCCCCTCCTCCGCGAGAGCGAAGCTCGTAAGGTGTCTAGCCAATGAGAGACAGTAAAGCAATAACGTCTATTAAAAAATGGCGCTCGGAGCCTGTAAGGCACGGCCAAGGTCAGTACTCGGCTCTGCTGTGGCTCCCCGTCGGGGAACGAGCCCCGTCTGCCGTGACAAGGCGTACTGTATTGGACAGGCGCTCAAGCCAGCGCCACCTAGGCAGAGCCACAAGTCTAATAAAGTGAAAGGGAAGAAAGACGTTGAGGCGTCTGCGAGCCGCCGCCGCCGTACGTGCGGAGCGAGCAGAAGGCAGATACTAAAGGCGCTGCGTTAACAGTAAGGTAAGAGCGCGGCTCTGATCCCCGTTCTCAATAAGGCACAGCCGAGCCATAAGCGTGTAAGGATACACTGAGGCCGCCATACACACAACCCCTACCCCCCCCCTTTCTTTTCCCCCTGGCTAAGGGGGGAACGAGGGAGGAAGGCGACCCGTTACATAGGGTCCACCGCTACATGGGGCGTGGGGCAACGATGCGGGAGGGGCATCCCCTGAAGGCTCACCATCAGCCTTGACCGCCTACCCTATGGTGGGGGATTGCGGTGGAGCGTAGCTCCGTAAGCACACATGGTGCTGCCTACCTTCACCCGACCAGCGCAGCCCAGGCTGGGAGGCATATTCACACAGAGGAGGGGTGGAAATAGTCCCGCAGGGCCGCAGGCTGTAATAGCCCCGCTCACCTGCGAGAGAGCGATACTTCATGTCTTCGCAGTCGGCACTGCAGAAAAATCTGGGGATTTGTGGGAGGTCCCAGGTATATGAAGGGCCGGGAGGAGCCTGTTTTTGCATGTCTGCAGTGAACAGCGCCATCTGGCGGAGGATTACCCACGTTTAAGTATTATAGATGGAGCAGGACGTACTGTATGCTTAGAATAAAGACAGACATTGAGCATTGCTACACACCTCCCCATCAGCTGACAATTAACATTCATGCACTAGAACAGGAATGTGGACTGGTAAGTAGAATTACATTTTTTGGGCATATCCAGGGGTTATTCAGAGGACAGGCATCACAATTCGGTATGACCGGCTGAACGGTCTGAAGGTCCCCTTTCATAATAACTTTGACAGATAAGCTTTAAGTGCAAAACAGAAACTTCTGACCATGCTCACTTTTCTCAATGCCCAAAATTCCAGCAGACCGTGTATGCTTACAGGGGTGGGCTTATCATTTCTGGGGCCACATGCAAAGTTGTGTCTGGGGGCCCTAAGCAAAGACAATTTTTTTTATAGTCAAATACAATATCAAAGCACCTTGTCGAAGCGCAAAGGAACCCAGAGGGTTTCACACAGAGGGGCATCCTGGCATTGTCCATCCATGGCATAAGGGAATTGTCTGGGAATTGCCCATATGGCCATCCAATTTCTACTCCCTGTGGCATCCCAAACTAGGATGCCCCACTGTGTGAAGCCTCGTTAAATCGCCGCAACCACTCACCTAACCTCGTTTCCAGTGACACATGTGCAGGTCACGGCCTCGCTATACCTTTAGCTAGATGCATACCCAGGGCAGCCATTTGTGATTGGCCGGCCTGAGCACACCCCCAGCTAGAGGTGAGCGGAGATGCAACCAGTGGCTGCTCTGCACAATTAAGCTCACTAGCGGCTGTGATGTCACAGCATCTTGTATAACTGAATGGAGCTGAACACTGATTCTTCAGCAGTCGGCTCATTTAAGTTTAAAGTGGCTTCCTATCTGCTGCACACTCTGCATTGTGTTAAAGAGGAACATCAGGGTTTAAAGTGGACCAACACCCTCCACTGATCGGCCCAGGAATCTATAAGATTCCCGGACCGATCAGTCCCCTGACTGAGGGGCACCCTGATCGGGGGTGTCTCTAGCAGGACGCGCACCCACGCCGGCCGTTTGTGAATGGCCGGCGCGGGCGTGCGCCCTGTAAGAGTGACGCGCGGGAGGCGGCAGCGGGCGCGCTCTCTTGTCCGTCGCTGCCTCCCGCTTGTACGTCGGCGGGGATTGGTAGCAGCGGTCACGTGGGAGCGGGGAGAGGTGAGTTTTTGGGGCTTTCTGGGGGGTTTCACACAGCGGGGCACCCCTGATCGGGGTGCCCCACCGAAGTGGACCAAAACCCAGGATAGTCAAAATCCTGGGTGTTGGTCCACTTTAAACCTCCCCCAAGCTTCACCGATCTGCCCCCCCCCCTCCAGCTTTACCTTTGGGCAGTATTTACTTACCTCGCTGGGGGATCCATCTTCTGGGTCCCTCGGTTTCTGCGCGACCTTCTGACGGGCGGCGCCATCTTGCATCCCATCAGGCACTGTGCGCTCCCCGAACTCGCGCCTGTGCAGCGCCCATGAATGGGGCTGCCCGAAATCCTGCGAGACTTCACTGAGCTGCGAGATCGCCGCGGGACTTTGCTTGGTCTGCACAGTAGTAGGGACATCGGAGGTCCTGGAGACTAAAGGACTTCAGGGTCCCCCCGAGTTACAGACCTTGTGGCATCCCAAATTGGGATGCCCTGCTGTGTGAACCCCTCCGAACACTAACTCTCTCCCAGAGCCTGCACCGCATCTCCGCTCACTCCTAGCCGTGCACGCCTGTGTCTGTTCGCTCTTGCCCAAGTCTGTGCCGTGGAAGTGGAAGGAAGGTGCGTGAACCAACCTGGGGGGGGTACACACAGCGGGGCATCCCATTTCGGGAGGAACAACACATAGGAAAGCCAAATTCACGTGTGTTGTTCCTCCTTAAGCACGCCATGGTGCTTAGCTACATCACACAGCAATGGCGGTCTTATGAGCATTACATAGCAGGGAGCTGGGCAGGGTGCTGATTGAATATTAGACTATAAAAAGCAAATGTAAGTCTCAAATTTGAATGGCATTCAGCGCCACTGATATGAAGCCCCACAGGATCAGCGACCCTCTCCTGAGTTTGGCCCCAATTCCTCTGATCCTATCACAATAAACAAAGGAGCGGTCAACAAACCCTATAAGGACAACTTATCACAGGAGCAGCTTGCTGCAAATTTAATCCAACCAGTCCCACAATACACAGCTCCTATTGCCATTCCAAGAGCAATAGATGGGTTTCCACTATGCCAATGACAATCAGGTGGAATTATAATAGCAGTGTATCATGTGTTGCTCTGAATTAAATTGACGTAAGGTAAGTGTTTTTTTTTCTGGGGGGATAAGAAGAATGGCGGTGTGTCAAGTGCTCAGGGCCAGATTATGAGGGGGGCGCAAGGGGCTAGAGCCCCGGGGCCTCCACCACTTGCCCTGCAAAGGGGGCCCCCACCAACCTTTGGGTTATGGTCTGGTTCAGGAGGCTTTTCAGTCTTATCTGGTCTGATGGGCTGCGGGGCTGGCAGTGGGGGGCGCGTCTGGACAAGCCTTTTTTTTATTTTTGCAATCCTTCAGCCAAAGCCACCACAGGGCAGGACGGAGAGTCTAGAGCAGCAAAGCCGTTGTCAGCAACGCTACAGTGATGGGTGCAGAGCTGTCACTGCACATAAGCCACCAAGCACAGCCGCTGGCAGCTCAATGCAGGGAACCAGCCGGGTGACTACACTACCCCCCACCCAGAATGGCAAAGCAGGAGTTCCCGAGCAGCACGCACCCGCACAAGGGGGGCACAAGGGACTCCATCTGACGTTCCAGTAAGTAGGCGGGGGCCAGACAACCACCAATCAGTTACTTGGCTGGACTATTATTTTATACTGTATCTGGGGCCTCCACCAGATTTTGTGCCCAGGGGCCTCCACCACACTTAGTCCGGCCCTGCATGTGGTAGAGCTACACTTGGATTATTTCCTATAATCCAAGAATGAGCTCACAAATTAACTAGTGATTATAAGCCAGAATTTAGCAGTCAATCGTTAGCCCAGATGTTAGAACACGCGTTTCATGTTCAGGACCTAGAGATCAGTTACACGCCAAAATGCTGCAAATCATTCGATTAATTTAGTAGTGAGCCATATGACCCACAGAACACGTGGCTCTCTGTGAGGTTGTAGGCAGAGGGGAGACCATTGTTGCTGTTACTTACGTTGTGATACTACTTGGTTGTATTTTGGGCTTTTTAGTATGTAGGTCTGTGTAGGTGTTGGTTTGACGTGGTACGAATAAGGATCTAGATAGACACTTTTCTGCACACGAACTTTATATGTTTTGAGTTTGTTATTGGTATATGTATTTATAATCTGTGCATTATTGATATTGCATTTGTATTGTAACTATGTATTTATATAAACTTTTTCCCTTAGCGTAACAGTTCTTAAATTCATCTAAATTCTAAAATCTACATTAACACAGTGCATGGTCAGTATTTAGATTTATGTATCACATCCAGATTATTATTATTTTTTTTTTTATTTCAAATTCTCATGAATATAAATTTTGATTTAATTTGATAAATACATTAACACAGCGCATGGTCAGTATTTAGATTTATTTATCACATCCAGATTATTATTATTATTTTTTTTTTATTTCAAATTCTCATGAATATAAATTTTGATTTAATCCGATAAATACATTAACACAGCGCATGGTCAGTATTTAGATTTATTTATCACGTCCAGATTATTATTATTATTTTTTTTTCTATTTCAAACTTTTATGAATAAACATTTTGATTTCATTTGATAAATACATTAACACAGTGCATGGTCAGTATTTAGATTTATTTATCACGTCCAGATTATTATTTTTTTTTTTTAATTTTCAAACTTTATGAATAAGCATTTTGCTTTAATCTGATAAATACATTAACACAGCGCTTGGTCAGTATTTAGATGTATTTATCACGTCCAGATTATTATTATTTTTTTTTCTATTTCAAACTTTTATGAACATTTTGATTTCATTTGATAAATACATTAACACAGCGCATGGTCATTATTTAGATTTCTTTATCACGTCCAGATTATTATTATTATTTTTTTTTTATTTCAAATTCTCATGAATAAAAATTTTGATTTCATTTGATAAATACATTAACACAGCGCATGGTCATTATTTAGATTTCTTTATCACGTCCAGATTATTATTATTATTTTTTTTTTATTTCAAATTCTCATGAATAAAAATTTTGATTTAATTTGATAAATACATTAACACAATGCATGGTCAGTATTTAGATTTATTGATCACATCCAGATTATTATTTTTCTTTTTTTAATTTTCAAACTTTTACGAATAAGCATTTTGCTTTAATCTGATAAATACATTAACACAGTGCATGGTCAGTATTTAGATTTATTTATCACGTCCAGATTATTATTTTTTTTTTTTCTATTTCAAACTTTTATGAACATTTTGATTTCATTTGATAAATACATTAACACAGCGCATGGTCAGTATTTAGATTTATTTATTACGTCCAGATTATTATTTTTTTTTATTTCAAACTTTTATGAATAAACATTTTGATTTCATTTGATAAATACATTAACACAGTGCATGGTCATTATTTAGATTTATTTATCACGTCCAGATTATTATTATTATTTTAATTTCAAATTCTCATGAATAAAAATTTTGATTTAATTTGATAAATACATTAACACAGCGCATGGTCAGTATTTAGATTTATTTATCACGTCCAGATTATTATTTTTCTTTTTTTAATTTTCAAACTTTTACGAATAAGCATTTTGCTTTAATCTGATAAATACATTAACACAGTGCATGGTCAGTATTTAGATTTATTTATCACGTCCAGATTATTTTTTTTTTTTCTATTTCAAACTTTTATGAACATTTTGATTTTATTTGATAAATACATTAACACAGCGCATGGTCAGTATTTAGATTTATTTATCACGTCCAGATTATTATTATTTTTTTTTATTTCAAACTTTTATGAATAAACATTTTGATTTCATTTGATAAATACATTAACACAGTGCATGGTCATTATTTAGATTTATTTATCACGTCCAGATTATTATTATTTTTTTTTTAATTTCAAATTCTCATGAATAAAAATTTAGATTTAATTTGATAAATACATTAACACAGTGCATGGTCAGTATTTAGATTTATTTATCACGTCCAGATTATTATTTTTTTTTTTTTAATTTTCAAACTTTTATGAATAAGCATTTTGATTTCATTTGATAAATACATTAACACAGTGCATGGTCAGTATTTAGATCTATTTATCACGTCCAGATTATTATTATTTTTTTTTTTTTCAAACTTTTATGAATAAACATTTTGATTTTAATTTTAATCACTTTTTTCACGCAGGCCGAACTTTTTAAAACTTAACAAATAATACGTTCATAGCAAAAATAAAATGATGTACTAAAGGCCTCTGGGAAAGTGGGTAATCCCAGGAAAGTGTAATAAAAGCAGAAATAAAAACATACAGCGCATACACTTCTATCATATGGTATACGATACAAAACATTAATTTGATAAGGTAAGAAAGGGTTAAACATTCTCTATTAGTTGTTTATGAACCCCCTCTGCAATTACCCCCCCAAAAAAACAGGGTGGAACTGGGGTGTCTGGGGCCCAGCAGGAGCAACTCGGAGGGCCCACCCTACAGTTACATACAAATATTACCGTCATATTTTCAGGGCACATGCAAACAAATATTATAACTAACTGCAGAGTGGGTGCGCGCACTTGGGATACCACAGGTCAGCTATACGTAATTCAGGGAGGATAAATAAATATTATAGTACATAACAGTGACAGAGCTTTAACACAATTCACCCCTTGCTATTACAATAACCAATATTAGTATTCAGTTCCTATGGAGAGTATCCCAGGTTTTCGTCTTTCCCCCCTGGGCACACTGATTTGGGATGCCCCGCTGTGTGAAATCCCCCCAGGTCGTTCATAAAAAAACTCACCTTTCCCCGGTCCTACGACGCATGTGGGGGGCTCTCGTCCAATCAGCACATTCGGCTCCACTCATCAATTTCGGCTAAGAATCGGCTAAGGGCTGAATCTAGCCAAAAGCAGCTGAGCGCCGGAGGCTGCATACCCGCTAGCCTCTAACAGGGTGCATACCCGCGTGAGCCATCCATAAATGCCTGGCGCAATGCGGCCATGGCAGGTTTTGCAGGGGACTTGGGAGGGGGGGGGGGGTTTAAGCAGCAGGGAAACCCAAATCTAGAGAAAATTAGGCGGCCCTTCCAGGTCCACCTGTGATGGGGTTTTGTCCACTTTAAAGAGGAACAAAACCCACCATGTTGTGTTTTGTTCCTTATGGTGGGAGCATCCCAAGTTTGGGATGCCCTGCTGTGTGTATCCCCTGGGATCACATGTAAACTCTTTCTTAACCTTTTCCTCACTCCCATGGCGCCTGCCTGGGCTGCTCAGCCAATCAGCGGCACTCGTCACATTCAGTCTTCCTTTGCTGCTCTGGGTTTAGATACAGTTTCCCTGAAAATAAGCCCTACCCCCAAATATAAGCCAGAGTTAGGACGGCTATTTATTCCTCTATGTATCTATCCCTCTGCTCAGCTATCTATCCCTCTGCCTATCTATCTATCCATCAGTCCATCCCTCTGACCATCTATCTATCTATCCCTCTGCCTGACTATCTATCTATACCCCAGCTATCTATCTATATATCCATCTATCTACCCCTCTGCCTCCCTATCTACCTATCTACCTATCTATCTATCTATCTATCAATCCATCCCTCTGCCCAGCTATCTGTGTTTCTATCTATTCATCCATCTATCCATTCCTCTGCCTATCTATCCATCCCTCTATCTATCCATCCATCCATCCATCTATCTCTGTACTTGGATCTGTACTTGGATCTATCTATCCATCCATCTACCCCTGTACCTGGATCTATCCATCCATCTACCCCTGTACCTGGATCTATCCATCCATCTACCCCTGTACCTGGATCTATCCATCCATCTACCCCTGTACCTGGATCTATCCATCCATCTACCCCTGTACCTGGATCTATCCATCCATCTACCCCTGTACCTGGATCTATCCATCCATCTACCCCTGTACCTGGATCTATCCATCCATCTACCCCTGTACCTGGATCTATCCATCCATCTACCCCTGTACCTGGATCTATCCATCCATCTACCCCTGTACCTGGATCTATCCATCCATCTACCCCTGTACCTGGATCTATCCATCCATCTACCCCTGTACCTGGATCTATCCATCCATCTACCCCTGTACCTGGATCTATCCATCCATCTACCCCTGTACCTGGATCTGTCCATCCATCTACCCCTGTACCTGGATCTATCCATCCATCTACCCCTGTACCTGGATCTATCCATCTATCTACCCCTATACCTGGATCTATCCATCCATCTACCCCTGTACCTGGGTCTATCCATCCATCTATCTATCGCTCTACCTGGGTCTATCTATCCATCTATGTATCCATCTACCTGGATCTATCTATCTATCCCTCTTCCTCTATCTATCTATCTATCTATCTATCTTTGTACCTGTATCTATCCATCTATCCATCCCTGTACCTGGATCTATCCATCTATCCATCCCTGTACCTGGATCTATCCATCTACCCCTGTACCTGGATCTATCCATCTATCTACCCCTGTACCTGGATCTATCTACCCCTGTACCTGGATCTATCTATCCCTGTACCTGGATCTATCTATCCCTGTACCTGGATCTATCTATCCCTGTACCTGGATCTATCTATCCCTGTACCTGGATCTATCTATCCCTGTACCTGGATCTATCTATCCCTGTACCTGGATCTATCTATCCCTGTACCTGGATCTATCTATCCCTGTACCTCTATCTATCTCTCTATCCCGGTACCTGGATCTATCTATCCCTGTACCTGGATCTATCTATCCCTGTACCTGGATCTATCTATCCCTGTACCTGGATCTATCTATCCCTGTACCTGGATCTATCCTGTACCTGGATCTATCCTGTACCTGGATCTATCCTGTACCTGGATCTATCTATCCCTGTACCTGGATCTATCCATCCATCTATCTATCCCTGTACCTGGATCTATCTATCCCTGTACCTGGATCTATCTATCCCTGTACCTGGATCTATCTATCCCTGTACCTGGATCTATCTATCCCTGTACCTGGATCTATCTATCCCTGTACCTGGATCTATCTATCCCTGTACCTGGATCTATCTATCCCTGTACCTGGATCTATCTATCCCTGTACCTGGATCTATCTATCCCTGTACCTCTATCTATCTCTCTATCCCGGTACCTGGATCTATCTATCCCTGTACCTGGATCTATCTATCCCTGTACCTGGATCTATCTATCCCTGTACCTGGATCTATCTATCCCTGTACCTGGATCTATCTATCCCTGTACCTGGATCTATCCTGTACCTGGATCTATCCTGTACCTGGATCTATCCTGTACCTGGATCTATCTATCCCTGTACCTGGATCTATCCATCCATCTATCTATCCCTGTACCTCTATCTCTCTATCCCTGTACCTGGATCTATCTATCCCTGTACCTGGATCTATCTATCCCTGTACCTGGATCTATCTATCCCTGTACCTGGATCTATCTATCCCTGTACCTGGTTCTATCTATCCCTGTACCTGGTTCTATCTATCCCTGTACCTGGTTCTATCTATCCCTGTACCTGGTTCTATCTATCCCTGTACCTGGTTCTATCTATCCCTGTACCTGGTTCTATCTATCCCTGTACCTGGTTCTATCTATCCCTGTACCTGGATCTATCTATCCCTGTACCTGGATCTATCTATCCCTGTACCTGGATCTATCCATCCATCTATCTATCCCTGTAGCTCTATCTATCTCTCTATCCCTGTACCTGGTAAAATCTCTAGATTTTTTTTTAGACTCAGTCTGCCTTTGCACGCATTGCCCCTTCCGAGTACTGAGTGTGCATTTAGCGTCCATATCATCTTACTGTGCTGTTCCCAGGGGCTCAAAACACAGAGCGCAGGGTTTTATAGCACCGTGCAAACTAGGGTGCCAGAGGCAGGGAATGGGGGCCCACCGGGGAATTCTGAGGGACCTAGGTTGGCCAGTCTGAGCCACTCTGGTACAATGCTTCATGACAGTTAGGGGTGTTGCTGAGCCAGGAATTCTTTCCCATGTATTGGTGACACCCGGAGCTACTGATTTACAGTGCTAAAACTGGACAAGAAGTGGGGGGGCAGATCTCCCCACGTGCTCCAGCTTTGCCCAGGGTACCCCTAAATATGGCCACAGACTCTGGAGAGGGAACCCCCGGGATTCCCCACACTGCTCTCAGGCGGCAGCACCCAACCTGCACATGGGGCACCCACACTGAGCACGGGGCACCCAACACTGACCACGGGGCACCCACCCTGCACATGGGGCACCCACCCTGCACATGGGGCACCCACCACTGACCACGGGGCACCCACCACTGACCACGGGGCACCCACACTGAACACGGGGCACCCACACTGAACACGGGGCACCCACACTACTCTCAGACAGCAGCACCCAACACTGCACACGGGGCACCCACACTGCACACGGAGCACCCACACATGCACACAGGGCACCCACACATGCACACAGGGCACCCACACATGCACACAGGGCACCCAACACTGAACACGGGGCACCCACCCTGCACATGGGGCACCCAAAACTGCACACGGGGCACCCACCACTGACCACGGGGCACCCACACTACTCTCAGACAGCAGCACCCAACACTGCACACGGGGCACCCACACATGCACACGGGGCACCCACACATGCACACAGGGCACCCACACATGCACACAGGGCACCCAACACTGAACACGGGGCACCCACACTGAACACGGGGCACTCACACATGCATACGGGGCACCCAACACTGCACTGAAGACGGGGCACCCACACATGCATACGGGGCACCCAACACTGCACACGGGGCACCCCCAGCTGCCGGGCACAGCTCTCCCCATGGCGGCGCTATGAGCGCAGGTGCCTTTCCTATCTTCCCAACAGACGCTTGCGCCACCATCCGCATTATTCAAACCGATACCCGCCCGGCTCTGCCCTCCCGCGCCCCCTCCCCGCAGCACTCACCCGCTCCGCTGCCTCTCCGGCTGCCCTCCCTCCCCGGGACTCACTCTACTTTTTATGTCTCCACCACACAGGGGCGGAGCCAGGCGGCGGGCCGCGCCCATGGGCGTGGCTATCACACCTCATACAGAGCAACGTGGGAAAGAAGTGACCAATCGGCGCCCCCTAATGGAGAATCAACGGCTCAGCACCGTCCCTAGCAATGCACGCCGCTTGCTCTGGCGTTATTCCGGATCTTCACCCTGAATAAGAGCCTATCTTATATGTTTCCCTACCCCCTGTACATACTGATTGCTCACATTAATCCGGACCCTCACCCTGAATAAGAGCCTATCTTATATGTTTCCCTACCCCCTGTACATACTGATTGCTCACATTAATCTGGACCCTCACCCTGAATAAGAGCCTATTTTATTTGTTTCCCACACCCTGTACATACAGATTGCTCACATTAATCCAGACCCTCACCCTGAATAAGAGCCTATCTTATATGTTTCCCTACCCCCTGTACATACTGATTGCTCACATTAATCTGGACCCTCACCCTGAATAAGAGCCTATTTTATTTGTTTCCCACACCCTGTACATACAGATTGCTCACATTAATCCGGACCCTCACCCTGAATAAGAGCCTATCTTATATGTTTCCCTACCCCCTGTACATACTGATTGCTCACATTAATCTGGACCCTCACCCTGAATAAGAGCCTATTTTATTTGTTTCCCACACCCTGTACATACAGATTGCTCACATTAATCCGGACCCTCACCCTGAATAAGAGCCTATCTTATATGTTTCCCACACCCTGTACATACAGATTGCTCACATTAATCCGGACCTTCACCCTGAATAAGAGCCTATCTTATATGTTCCCCACACCCTGTACACACAGATTGCCCACATTAATCCGGACCTTCACCCGGAATAAGAGCCTATCTTATATGTTTCCCACACCCTGTACATACAGATTGCCCACATTAAAAACCATCCTACCTGCATCTACTGCATTTTCTGAGCCTTTAAACATCCAAGATGGTGGCTCATGGAACATCAGGCAGCCTGCAAACAGGAAGTGCCTTCTGACTCTGCCACTCTGCATTCTGGGACTGCTGACCTTTTCCTGACCCCAGCTCTGCTCTGTCTGTGCAAAGCACAGTTATAACCCAACCCCCTGTACTTTATCCCACTCTCCTCTAATCAGTATGTGATGCTTCTGAGTAAAGATGGCGGCGCCCGTATCCTAGAGTCCTGAAGAGTTGCAGCCCAGTGGGGGAAATAATAATAAGTGACTAAAAACTTAATATATTAAAAAAAGACTCATTTAAATATATTAATTTTAGATGCTGGGGAATAGTTTTTTAAGGGTTTGGGCTTTTCATTAAATCATGGTGAAGGTCCGGTTTAAGTATTTCTAGACAAGAGGAACTAAAAGAATAGTAAAGCGGCCAAAACACAGGATTTTGACTTCCCTGGGTTTTGTGCCTTGCAGAGGAGTAGTTAGGCTTTCTGGCACCCGGGGCAACCTACCTGTTCTCAGGCCCCCCCTTGACCTGCTGCACCCGGGGCAACCTACCTGTTCTCAGGCCCCCCCTTGACCTGCTGCACCCGGGGCAACCTACCTGTTCTCAGGCCCCCCCTTGACCTGCTGCACCCGGGGCAACCTACCTGTTCTCAGGCCCCCCCTTGACCTGCTGCACCCGGGGCAACCTACCTGTTCTCAGGCCCCCCTTGACCTGCTGCACCCGGGGCAACCTACCTGTTCTCAGGCCCCCCCTTGACCTGCTGCACCCGGGGCAACCTACCTGTTCTCAGGCCCCCCCTTTACCTGCTGCACCCGGGGCAACCTACCTGTTCTCAGGCCCCCCCTTGACCTGCTGCACTCGGGGCAACCTACCTGTTCTCAGGCCCCCCCTTTACCTGCTGCACCCGGGGCAAGTGCCCCCCCTGCTCCCCCAGCTACATGCCCAGCTGTGTGAACCCCCCCTGGTCGCCCAAACTAAGTCACCTCTTCCCGGTCCTGCGAAGCATGCACAGCCTCTCGTCCAATCAGCGCACTTGGATCTGTTCCCGCCCCTTTGTCTAAACTGTCGTCTAAGGCGAACGGATCCAAATGCGCTGGCGGCCGCATCCCCTGTTATTCTGTAACAGGGAGCTGTTCCTCTGGGACATCCAGAATTAAGATTCCCCGGCTGTGTGAAACCCCGCAGGATGCCTGGAAACTCACCTTCTTTCCCGGTCCAACAGCACATGTGCGAACAGCAGCCGCATCCCCGCTATCCCGTGCCCGCGTCAGGCGTTTGCGGAAGGCCAGTGTGGGCACGCTCCCTGTTAGAGGGTAGCGGGGGATGCGGCACCAGTCCGATTCCTTAGATGACTGACGCCTTAGGCCCTTATTTATGAAGGAATAGCGACAGGTAGCGACTGGTGAGCGTCCGGTAATGATGGGCCCCGCCACGAGAACGCCGGCTCCCCACCACAATCACACATTTATCAAGCCAATCCTGCTTAGTGACTGAGATAGCGGCAGATAGCCACTCATTCATCATTATTCCAGCCTCAGCCCACAGCGCCAGCGTCCGACCTTGAACAGCGACAGGTGTGACCTCTCGCTACCTGGCGCTCTCCAATGCATTTCAATGGAACAATCTTTAAATATTCATAATTAATTGTTATTAATGTTTTGTTTTTTTTTAAATGTGAAAAATTCTGTGACCACTTCTGCCATGTTAGATAATTTTTTTAAGGTAAAAAAAAAAAAAAATTTGTGCAGAATTGATATTACAGGTCTTAATGTATTCATATTACTAAATTATTTAAAAACATTTTTTTTTTGTTTCCAAAAATAAGGTTGTTTGGGGGTTAAAAAACTACTTTTAACCCATCGCCTCCAGCGCTCTGGGGTTTAAACATGCATTTCACAGCGCGAGAATTTTTTGAGCGTGATTTTTTAATGAATATGGTGGGAGCCGGTCGCTAGGGCCAGTCGCTATCATGCGCTCCCATACAGCGCGGAACCTGTCAAATAGCAACTCCTCACCCAATCCTCAACATTACTGCAAACCGACTGAGTCGCTATCAACAACCGAACAACGGCCAAGCACAGCGACTACTAGTGGGCGCTGTGAAAATACTGCTACAGTCGCTCAACTGTCGCTACCTGCCGCTATTAATGAATCGGCCTCCCCGACAAAGGGGACAGAAGCAGATCCAAGCGTGCTGATTGGATGAGAGGAAGTGCATACATCTTAGGACCAGAAAAAGTTGAGTTAGGAAGGGCAACCTAATCAGGGTGCCCCGGGGTAAGGACCAAAACCCAGGAAAAAATACTGGCCAGGTGGCAACCTTATAGGATAGTTGAATTCCGGGGTTTTGGTCCACTTTAAATAAAATGTTCACTGACTAGAGGGAGGGAAAAAATCGTCAATGGTAGCCGATTAACCAGACGGTGGCCTCGATTTAAAGTGGACCAACACCCAGGGGTGATCGGCCCGGAAATCTATAAGATTCCCGGGCCGATCACCTCCCACCCCACGGGACATCCGAGATCGGGATGTCCCACGGGGTGAAACCCCCCAGAAACCCCAAAAAGACCTTACCTGATCCGCCGCCGCTTCCGGCTCCCGCGCGCCCCTCCAGACGTGCGCGCGCCCGCGCCGGCCCTCTGTGAATGGGCGGTGCGGGCGCGCGGGCGCCGAGAGTGACGCGTGGGAGGCGGCGACGGCGGAAGAGGCTTGTACGTTCCTGTCCCCCGCCTAGACGTTGGTGGGGATTGGCTGCGGCGTTCACGTGGGAGCGGGGAGAGGTGAGTTTTTTGGGGTTTCTGGGGGGTTTCACACAGCGGGGCACCCCCGATCGGGGTGCCCCACCGAAGTGGACCAACACCCAGGATAGTCAAAATCCTGGGTGTTGGTCCACTTTAACGGGGAGGCTAATTTAAAGCGGGCCAACAGTCAAAAATGACTTAAATCAGACCAACACAACAAACAGTGCTCATACGCCTCTCCCCCCGGGGCAATTTAGATTGCTGCACATAAAAATTCATTTACCTTTTTTTAAAGCCTACTGGGGTCAAAAACAAGATGGCGGCTCATGCATTTGCAGGCCACCTGCAAACAGGAAGTGCTGATGGGCTTCCTGTTACTGTGCATTGTCAGTTATGTCAGTTGGGAGAGGAAGTTCCAAAATGGCCGCTACCTTCCTTTTCCAACTGTGCTAGATTGCTGATCCAGACTAGCGCCATGTATTGCCATGTGAGCGTCTATGTAGCGGCGCTTAGAGCGTTCACGAGTGGTTGCTGTAAGCAGATGTCTGGCGCTATAACCTAGCTTAACGGCGGACAAGTGACGCTGTACTTTCCTATCCAGCAGTGATAAATGTGATGTCTGTAGGGGGCGCTGTACAAGCTCTCCCTGATTCACTGCAGAGCCAATCGTGAATGTTAGGTGGTGTCCAGCGGTCAAAGTGCCCAAGACTCTACGCTACATCTAACAACAGGACAACACTGCAGCGAGAGATAGGTAGCGCCCGTTAAGTGCTGAAGCCCGTATTTAAGTAAAAAACTACACATAACCAGCGTCTGCGCTCTAACACTGGGCTCTAGCATCGAGCGCCAGAAGCTATGTGATCTACTATACTATACGGAAGAAGACCGCACTCAGTGTATAATTGCCAGTAAGCTAGTGTGCAACACTAGAGGTTGGCCAAAACGCCCAAAGGGCCAAAGCAGAAACAACCGGGGATCCCACAACACCCCAAAAATACCAACCTCATCAAACTAAGTGGCACCACTACATTAATTTCTGAAAAAATATCTACAGCTTTATTGTTACAAATCTATATATACAATGACAGGACAATTAAAATCAAGTTAAAAAACATAAACACGTTCAATAAATTGAGGGGGGGGGGGAGACAGAAAAAATGGGAGGGAACAGATATATATACAGATGGAAATATATGATGCTACTGAGCCCGATCTATACAGCATATACACATCACATTTATATATATAGAGTGGTGTCTGTACAGGGCAGGTATTAAAAAATATTTTTGTTTTAAAAAAACAGTACAAAAAGAAAAAAAGTGTGCAAAATATCCAAAAAAATACCCAACAATATTAATTATTAATAATATATAGTGAAGCCATGTTCACTAGCCACATGGGACAAAACATCAAATTCAACCCGTGCCCCAAATAAAGTGCAAAGTGCTCTGGTGATTATAGTCGGGAAGGCTGATTTATTAATAGCGCCAGGTAGCGACAGTTGAGCGACTGTAGCGGTATTTTCACAGCGCCCGCTAGTAGTCGCTGTGCTTGGCCGTTGTTCGGTTGTTGATAGCGACTCAGTCGGTGTGCAGTAATGTTGAATACGGGGTGATGATTCGCTATTTGACAGGTTCCGCGCTGTATGGGAGCACATGATAGCGACTGGCCAGAGCGACCGGCTCCCACCATATTCATTAACAAATCACGCTCAAAAAATTATCGCGCTGTGAAATGCATGTTTAAACCCCAGAGCGCTGGCGGCGATGGGTTAAAAGTAGTTTTTTAACCCCCAAACAACCATATTTTTGGAAACAAAAAAACAAGCTTTTAAAAACATTTTGTAATATGAATACATTAATATCAGACCTGTAATATCAATTCTGCACACATTTTTTTTAATTTTTTTACCATAAAAAAAAATCTAACATTGCAGAAGTGGTCACAGAATTTTTGACATTTAAAAAAAAAAGAGGTCATACCTGTCGCTGTTCAAGGTCGCTCGCTGGCGCTGTGGGCTGAGGCTGGAATAATGATGAATGATTCGCTATCTGGCGCTCTCTCAGTCGCTAAGCAGGATCGGCTTGATAAATGTGTGATTGTGGTGGGGAGCCGGCGTTCTCGTGGCGGGGCCCGTCATTACCGTTCGCTCACCAGTCGCTACCTGGCGCTATCCCTTGTTAAATAAGGGCCTAAACCTATCTCACTAAATAACAGCTAATTATAGCAGTAGGACCAGCCGAGTAGAAAACAGACAGACACACAACATGTAAACAAAGTCTTACTAATCCACAGCACGCCAGCAGCAGCCAGGTCCCCAGCCAGCACACGTCTCACCCCCGCCTCGCCGCCGACGCGTTGCGTGACGTCAACGCGTCACTTCATCAGGGTGTGTGAAGCTATGTGATAAAAGTCTGTTTCTCAGCAAATATCCACCAGCACCAGAGCGAAAACATATGGAATAACATTGTTTCTACACTGTGACACTGACACTGCAATGGCCGACCTGCACATACAATTCTGCACTAAAAAAAAAGTGTTTGGTTGCCGGGCAGGAGAGGCCACACCACGATTTGAACCAAAAATGTAGAACATTACTTTAGGAAAACGCTATTTATACAATAATTTGGAGTGGGCGTGCAAAGAACACACCAATCTCCCAAAGGAAGCACCACTACAATCAACAGTATATATTAATGATTTTATTAGTACAAAAAAACAAAGAATTAAAATACATACACCACAAGACAAATTTAAAAACAACCAGTATGGCCAAATGTATCTATATCAATGTATATGGCCCCTAAGGGCCGCTTAAATAACTGCCCTATGGGTGAATAATATTAATTATCCTAGAGTAGTCATAACCCATCCTTTTTGTGCCGGCACAAAAAATCCTAACCACATGTAAATATATGTGCAAATTCATGAAACCAATACTACAAAAATATTAATAATATATATGGCAAAAATATGTGCAAAAACAGTGAATATACAATAAAATAATATCAATATATAAAGTGCAAATACATGAAAAACACATAAACCTAAAACACTACCTAATATTGCACAGGGAAACCCATACCAATAAGACTTTAAAGTGCAGACAATAACAATATATGATATAAATGCAAGTGCCAGCAGAGAGAAAATAAATGGTTAAATCTCACGTCATAAGATAACACCCAGGGCAACAGTCAGGCCAACCTCAGTGAAAAATGTCTGCGCACGCAGCCCCCATGCTGCTTCAAGGACACAATCAAATAAAACACCATTGAAATGTATGAGAGAGCGACACTGAGCGACATGTACTACATGGCGCTGCTGAACCTAGAGCGCCGGCGCTATACACTGAGCCGCTGCTAGTGATACATGTGACTCTACATGACGCTATTTGAGGCGCTCACCAGATTCACTATCATATATATATGGTTTTCACATACATCGCCCGGTGTTCACCGGATGCTATGTGACGCTACCCGGCGCTAGCATTTCTTAAATATCCCCAAAGTCTGTAAAAAGAAATCAGTCTGTTTTTTTGAGAAATAAAATAAATAAAGTTTTAGCTTTTTTAAATTCTTGTGATTCAGCAAAGAAAACCCCCCACGCTTCATTTTCTACACTATTTTTTTTTTTCACATGCTCTCTCATGAAGTAAAAAAAAAAATTGTCAAAAGTGAAAAAATACAACTGAAATGTACAATTGTAAAACATGAGTGTGATTCAGCAATGAAAAAAGAAATCTCAGCACATTTCCTTATGGTTTTGTTACCTTCCACTGTCACATTCCCCAGCATGCAAATGTTTAGCTAGTTTGGATTACTAATCTCTGAGACAGCAGAATGTAAAAAATGTGGAAGCAGAGAGGGAATGTTAAAGTGGACCAAAACCCAGGATTTTGAGTATCCTGGGTATTGGTCCTTGTCCCCTGTGTGAAACCCCCAGATCCAGGTCCTACAGCACATGCGTGGCCATTCGTCCAATCAGGAGCTGCTGGCGTCACGCCATCTAAGGCCAGCAGCTCAGAGCGCGCATCCCCCGCTTCCCTCTAACAGGGAGCGTGCTTGGGCCGGCCATTCACAAATGGGTGAAAAAAAAGAAAGACGGAGGGGATTTAAAAGGGAGACAAAGAAGGAAGGAATGTGGGAAAGAGAGAAAGAGGGAGGGAACGTGAAAACACGAACAAGAAAAAAAAGGAAGAAATGTGAAAAACAGAAAAGGATAGAGAGATGTGAAAAGAGAGAAAGAGGGGATGTGAAAAAAGGGGGGGGTAAGGAAGAAAGATAAAGGAGGAGGAAATGGGGAAAGGATGAAAAAAAGAGAGAATATAAAAATGAAATGGAAAGATGAGAGGGGACGGGGCTTAGAATAGAGAGGAAAACATGCCCCGGGCTGAAATGGTGGCGTCCCTCAGGCTGGCTTCATGCCACCTAACACGCTTTTATTTTACCCTGGACAATCCTTTCATTGCTAAAATAATTCAATCATTGGCAGTGCCAGAGTAAGTGTGGTGGAGGCCCCTGGGCACAAAATGTGCTGGAGGCCCCAGATACAGTATAAAATAATAGTCCAGCCAAGTAACTGATTGGTGGTTGTCTGGCACCCGCCTACTTACTGGAAGGTCAGATGGAGTCCCTTGTGCCCCCCTGGTGCGGGTGCGTGCTGCTCGGGAACTCCTGCTTTGCCATTCTGGGTGGGGGGTAGTGTAGTCACCCGGCTGGTTCCCTGCATTGAGCTGCCAGCGGCTGTGCTTGGTGGCTTATGTGCAGTGACAGCTCTGCACCCATCACTGCAGTGTTGCTGATGGCGGCTCTAGACTCTCTTTTCTGCCCTGTGGTGGCTTTGGCTGCCCAGGCGTGCCCCCACTGCCACCAATAGCTTTGTTGCTGGCCCAGTTGCCCGTCAGACCAAAGACTGAAAAGCCTCCTGGACCAGACCATAACCCGAAGGTTGGTGGAGGCCCCCTTTGCAGAGCAAGTGGTGGAGGTCCCGGGGCACGCACCCCTTGCACCCTCCTTATAATTTGGCCCTGACCATTGGGTGACTCACAAAACCCCTTTACCAAGATTCCAGCACAAAACACAAAGTGTAGGGGTGGTTTGCAGGGGACATGTTACATTAGAGTTGAAATACGTGAAATAAAATCAGGATTTTGACTGCCCATACCGCCCCCTATAGGCAACCCTTCAAACCAAAGAATGAGCATCTGCCATTGTAATTGGGGAGGGGGGTAAAACAGCTTTTGTCTGATGCTCACCTTGTGAAGGTGCTGTAATGCCCTGACCAGTCACTAGCTGTAAAACCTAGGCCGGAGCCGCACATTTAATCTACTTTATAGTGTCCCCACTATCCTGCCATCCCAGCACAAATATGGCTTCCATGACTTAAAATGGACAAACAGTGCTCATATACATCCCCTCTCCCAGGGCAATTTAGATTGCTGCACCAAAAAAATTAATTGACCTTTTTCTTCTGCTGAAGTAAATGTTAGAAACAAAATGCTCATGCATCTGTAGGCCGCCTGCAAACAGGAAGTGCTGCTGGGCTTCCTGTTACTGTGCATTGTCAGTTATGTCGGTTGAATCCAGGCAGCAGCATGGCTGAGATGCTGGGAGATGAAGCTCCAAAATGGCCGCTACCTTTCTTTTCCAACTGTGCCAGGCTGTTGGTCCGGTTTAAGTTAGAGGCTGCAAAACCTAAAGAAAAGTGGGGCAAAAAAGAGAGCAGGGAAAGGCCAGAAGAACACAAGCCAACAGTCCGTGGAACATGGTTGGTATGGGATAAAGCCAGAGGCTGGCAGGTCAGAAGGCTAGCTGAAGTCATAAACAAGAAGTCAGTCCACCAAGAATATCACAATTGAAGGTTCATCCAAAAGAGCAATTGGGTTCAAGCAAAGGTCTGTTCAAGCAGTGGTTAAACAAATGTCCTAACACAGTGGTCCCCAGCCCTTTGCTCAAGGCCCACCAACATGTCATATCATGCAGATGCACAGGTGAAATACTGTATTTTTCGGCCTATAAAACGCATCTGCCCATAAGAAGCACCTAGGTGTGACATTCCCCCCATCCCATTCCTATAGGCAGTGTGGCATTCACCCATCCCATTACTATAGGCAGTGTGACATTCCCCCCATCCCATTCCTATAGGCAGTGTGGCATTCACCCATCCCATTTCTATAGGCAGTGTGGCATTCCCCCATCCCATACCTATAGGCAGTGTGGCATTCACCCATCCCATTCCTATAGGCAGTGTGGCATTCCCCCATCTTATTCCCATAGGCAGTGTGGCATTCCCCCTCCCATTCCCCATAGGCAGTGTGGCATTCCCCCTCTCCCATTCCCCATAGGCAGTGTGGCATTCCCCCATCCCATACCTATAGGCAGTGTGGCATTCCCCCATCCCATACCTATAGGCAGTGTGGCATTCCCCCATCCCATTCCCCATAGGCAGTGTGGCATTCCCCATCCCATTCCCCATAGGCAGGGTGGCATTCCCCCTCCCATTCCCCATAGGCAGTGTGGCATTCCCCCTCCCATTCCCCATATAGGCAGTGTGGCATTCCCCCCATCCCATACCTATAGGCAGTGTGGCATTCCCCCATCCCATTCCCCATAGGCAGTGTGGCATTCCCCCTCCCATTCCCCATATAGGCAGTGTGGCATTCCCCCTCCCATTCCCCATATAGGCAGTGTGGCATTCCCCCTCCCATTCCCATAGGCAGTGTGGCATTTCCCCTCCCATTCCCCATATAGGCAGTGTGGCATTCCCCCTCCCATTCACCATAGGCAGTGTGGCATTTCCCCCCTCCCATTCCCCATATAGGCAGTGTGGCATTTCCCCCTCCCATTCACCATAGGCAGTGTGGCATTTCCCCCCTCCCATTCCCCATATAGGCAGTGTGGCATTCCCCCCTCCCATTCCCCATATAGGCAGTGTGGCATTTCCCCTCCCATTCCCCATATAGGCAGTGTGGCATTCCCCCTTCCATTTCCCATATATAGTGTGGCTGAATTTCCCGACGCTGGAAATAAGAAAAAAAAAGATATACTTACAGCCTCGCCTGGAGCCTCGCGCTGAGGCCACCGGGAGGCCTGCCGATGAAAGTGCACTGGGCAGGGAAGGCAGGGTAACTAATCTCCGCCCGCTGTCCACGCTTTGCCGCTACTCCTCGGGCCGGTGCAATCACACACCCGATCCATGCAGCCGGGATGCAGGCCACGCCTATCGGCTGCATGGACCCTGTGTGCACGCGCCGATCCGAGAAGTAGCGATGGTGCTAGCAGCGGGTAGAGCGGGGTCAGCGGGCGGGGTTCAGATACCCTGCCCACCGCTCTTTCATCAGCTGGCCTCCTGGTGGCCACAGTGCGAGGATCTTGTAAGTATATATTTTTTTTTTACTTTGATTTTTTTTTACATTTACCCAATTGGACGCACTGACATTTTCTCCCCACTTTTGGGGGAAAAATAGTGCGTCTTATGGCGAACCGTCACTTCCTCACGGCAAAGTGAGGAGACTTAGGCCCTTATTTATGAAGGAATAGCGACAGGTAGCGACTGGTGAGCGGCCGGTAATGACGGCGCCGCCACGAGAACGCCGGCTCCCCACCACAATCACACATTTATCAAGCCAATCCTGCTTAGCAACTGAGATAGCGCCGTATAGCGACTAATTCATCATTATTCCAGCCTCAGCCCACAGTGCCAGCGTCCGACCTTGAACAGCGACAGGTATGACCTCTCGCTACCTGGCGCTCTCCAATGCATTTCAATGGAACAATCTTTAAATATTAATAATTCATTGTTATTAATTTTTTTTTTTTTATTAAATGTGAAAAAATCTGTGACCACTTCTGCCATTTTAGATAATTTTTTTAAGGGAAAAAAAAATTGTACAGAATTGATATTGCAGGTCTGATATTAATGTATTCATATTACTAAATTATTTTAAAAACTTTTTTTTTGGTTTCCAAAAATATGGTTGTTTGGGGGTTAAAAAACTACTTTTAACCCATCGCCGCCAGCGCTCTGGGGTTTAAACATGCATTTCACAGTGCGAGAATGTTTTGAGCGTGATTTTTTAATGAATATGGTGGGAGCCATTCGCTAGGGCCAGTCGCTATCATGCGCTCCCATACAGCGCGGAACCTGTCAAATAGCGACTCCTCACCCAATATTCAACATTACTGCAAACCGACTGAGTCGCTATCAACTACCGAACAACGGCCAAGCACAGCGACTACTAGCGGGCGCTCTGAAAATGCCGCTACAGTCGCTCAACTGTCGCTACCTGCCGCTATTAATCGGCCTCCCCATATTATTTTAGGTATTAAGGAATTAATTTACAATCCATAGCTTATATGTTAAAGGGGGATTTTGTGCAGCATCCGCCATACAAGACAATGTCATTCATGTGTATATGTTTTTTTATAATTTTTTTATTATTGTCCTTGTGTGTTTTTTCCCTAATAAAAACATTGTTCAGTAGAATCATACAGTGGTGCAGTGGTTTGTTTCTTGCAATTTTGCAGGGGGGGGGGGTGGTGGACGGGTCTGGGTCGCCTCCACTTCTCTTGCTTTGGGATTGTTTGAGTTCAGCCAGATTACTGCACATTGTGGTTATTGTCAATACTGGTGCGGTGGCCGCCACATCTCGTTAATTTGCTTCTTTTTCCTTCTGTTATCCCTGAACCGCTCCCGTGGCTGACCTGTCCCTGATGAGCAGTGCATCATGACCGTAGGGCAAATAAGGTGCAATCCCAAAGGGATGCTGCAAGCTGTGACCTCTACTGGAGCAATTCACCCTGGCGAAGTGGCATAGCGCCACGCAACGCGTCGGTGGCGGGTCGTTGTTTGAGGACCCATGCTCCAGTGATTCGGTGATGTGATCTAATGCTTTAACCCTTTAAATGTTTACTATATCTGTATACTGATAGGCTTACACTTGTTGTATTTATATACTCATTTATTTTTTGATTGTGTGTTGTTTGCACATAGAATTTAGTAGCACATACTGTATATATAGCACTTAGCACATATGCACTTTAATGTGTATTAATTTATACACCACCTGGGATATTGAAATAATGATGAGACCCAATATCTTTTTTGATCTCCATGCACAATAGTTTGGTTATAACATATATTTTCCTTTTAAAGCCTTCAGTGTTACAAGGAGTGAATTTTATCTCACATTTATAATATTAATTGTTATATAAATTTTCTTTTGAGAGCTATTTTTGGGACAATCCTCCATCTAGTTTTTTAACTTGTCTATATATATATATATATATATATATATATATATTTTTAAGATGTCTTATATGTTGTCTGTGGAGTTACTTTGAGAATGAACTAATAAATATGAATTTGTATTAATCTTAGGCCCTTATTTATGAAGGAATAGCGCCAGGTAGCGACTGGTGAGCGGCCGGTAATGACGGGCCCCGCCACGAGAACGCCGGCTCCCCACCACAATCACACATTTATCAAGCCGATCCTGCTTAGCGACTGAGATAGCGCCATATAGCGACTCATTCATCATTATTCCAGCCTCAGCCCACAGCGCCAGCGTCCGACCTTGAACAGAGACAGGTATGACCTCTCGCTACCTGGCGCTCTCCAATGCATTTCAATGGAGCAATCTTTAAATATTAATAATTAATTGTTATTAATGTTTTTTTTTTTTTTTTAAATGTGAAAAATTCTGTGACCACTTCTGCCATTTTAGATTAAAAAAATAAATTGTACAGAATTCATATTACAGGTCTGATATTAATGTATTCATACTACTAAATTATTTAAAAAAATTGATTTTTTGGTTTCCAAAAATATGGTTGTTTGGGGGTTAAAAAACTACTTTTAACCCATCGCCGCCAGCGCTCTGGGGTTTAAACATACATTTTACAGCACGAGAATTTTTTGAGCGTGATTTGTTAATGAATATGGTGGGAGCCGGTCGCTAGGGCCAGTCGCTATCATGCGCTCCCATACAGCGCAGAACCTGTCAAATAGCGACTCCTCACCCAATATTCAACATTACGGCAAACCGACTGAGTCGCTATCAACTACCGAACAACGGCCAAGCACAGCGACTACTAGCGGGCGCTCTGAAAATGCCGCTACAGTCGCTCAACTGTCGCTACCTGCCGCTATTAATGAATCGGCCTCTTATAATATTAATTGTTATATACATTTTCTTTTGAGAGCTATTTTTGGGACAATCCTCCATCTAGTTTTTTAACTTGTCTATATATATATATTTTTTTTTTAAGATGTCTTATATGTTGTCTGTGAAGTTACTTTGAGAATGAACTAATAAATATGAATTTGTATTAATCTTAGTGGTATATTTTTGGAGTGCGGCAGATTATAGGGGCTATCGGGCTAATCTAAGGCCCATCTTTTTTGGTATAGTTGCAATGCTTTGTTCCCCCATTTTGCCAGCACCCTTTCTTCTTTGAATCCTTTTTGGCTGTGCATACCCACCCATTTCTTCTATCTCCACTGGAGCAATGACGAGAAATGGGAAGTCAAAGGGTCGAAAGTATTATTTGCTCAAATTTATTTTATCTACCAAAAATCTGAAAAAACAAATGTCCAAACTAAAGTTTGGTCAAAGCTTTTAACTTCAAAGACGTCAATACCAACAACATTTTCCTTCGCACAATCAACAACACTGTGGAAAATTTTCTGTACTTTTTTTTTGTAGACTGCCAGCTTTTTGGGACACATTGTTGATATAACTTAATATTGCTTTGGGAAAATACACTATCCTTCATAAAACTGATCATAATTAAATTTTCTGTTCAATTTCTGGAGGGCTGGAAACCATATTAGGTAACATTTGAAGCAAGACTTCATGAGAATAATTCAGCACAAATATAAACATGGGTAAATACACCATAATTTAAGAATGGTTAGTATGCAGCTTAGTATAAACTGATTCAGAAGAACTATGATCTACATCAGCTGTAGGCAAGTGTTTACTGCTATGGCATTTCTGTGTTATCCTTGTGCCCACTGCGGCGCCGCACACAATTCTGAAAGCATGCAATAGCTGATAAGGAATATTGGAAAGGAATCTGTTTTTTCCAGCTATTAGATACCTAGTTTAAACCGCAACTTCAGCCAAATCTTTATGTTTACATGTAGCAGAGAGGGGGCTTAAAGAACTGAATATTCTTTTTTTTATTCTCTGTGACCTCATTTTGGATATACAGCAACCGTCAGTAGCTTAAAACCACTCTAAATTTTTAACTACAATGATTGCTGAAGTTATCCCCCGTGCACGTCTTTTTTTTGTTACATTCATTTTTATGGGAAACATAATCACTATCATGACTTTAAAACAGAAATGGGGAGGATCCAACATACAAGCATAGACCCAACACCCCCCTCCCCACCTTTGTTTTTGGAGAAAACAGTTCTTTTTTGGAATAAAGTGGTTGAAAGCTGCAAAAAAGAACGTTTTTTAGTACATGGGAGAGTTATATTCATAACCTTCTTTTAGAATATATAACTGTAACTGTTCCTGCATCCACTACCTGTTTCTGCATCCAAAACTTGTTTCTGAATTCAGTATCTGTTCCTGCTTCCAGTACCTGTTTCTGCCTCCAGTACTTGGTTCTGTATCCGTTACCTGTTCCTGAACTCAGTCCCTGTTCCTGCATTCAGTACCTGTTCCTGCATTCAGTACCTGTTCCTGCATTCAGTACCTGTTCCTGCATTCAGAACCTGCTCCTGCATTCAGAACCTGCTCCTGCATCCAGTACCTGTTTCTGCATCCAGTACCTGGTTCTGTATTCGTTACCTGTTCCTGAACTTTGAGGCTGATTCATCATTAGCGGCAGGTAGCTACAGATGAGCGTCTGTAGCAGGCATTTTCAGAGCGCACGCTAGTAGTCGCAGTGCTCTTATAGCGACTCAGTCGCTGTTCAGTAATGTTGAATACATTGTGAGGAGTCGCTATTTGACCCGTACAGCGATGTATGGGAGCGCATGTTAGCGACTGCTCATAGCGACCGACTCACACCATATTCAGCAAAAAAACAGCCTCACAAGTCTCTGGCGCTGAAAAATATTTGTTTGAAGCCCAGAGAGCAGGAGGCGGTGTGTTTAAAGTTTTCAAGCATCTATCCACTAGTAACAAAGCGGAAACATATGGAATTACATTGTAACAACATTGTAACATGAACACTTTAATGGCAGACCTGTAATGTCATTTCTGAGGAAATATATAAAAAATGAAAAAATTATGAAAAAACTGCTATTTCAATGCCAGAAGAGGTCACAGAATTATTTGTGATTTTTTTGAAGAAAAAAAACCCATTTAAAGAGAAGAAAAGGATCGTCCATTGAAATGTATGGGAGAGCGTCAGGTAGCGAGAGGTCATACCTGGCACTGTGCAAGGCTGAACGCCAGCGCTGTTCGCTGAGGCTGTGAAAATGATGAATCAGACGCTACATGGCGCTATCCCAGTCGCTAAACAGATTCTGCTTGATAAATGTGTAATTGCGTGCCGTGTCCGGCGTTCACCAGTCGCTACCTGTCGTTAACCAGCCACTACCTGATGCTATCTCTTCTTAAATAAGGGCCTCAGTATCTGTTCCCACATTCAGTACCTGTTCCTGCATTCACATTCAGACCCGACCCCCCCACCCTGCCTTTGTTTTTGGAGAAACCGAAGTTCTTATTTAGAATAGAGTGCTTGAAAGCTACGATAAAGAAGGGGATAAAAAAGTGATTTAGTACATGGGAGAGTTATATTCATATTCTTCCTTTAGAATCTATGAAAGAACTGTAACTCTTCCTCCATCCATTACCTGATTCTGCATTCAGTATCTGTTCCTGCATTCAGTATCTGTTCCTGCATTCAGAACCTGCTCCTGCATTTAGAACCCGCTCCTGTATCCAGTTCCTGCATTAAGTATCTGTTCCTGCATCCAGTACCTGTTTCTGAATCCAGTACCTGTTTCTGCCTCTAGTACCTGGTTATGTGTCCGTTACCTGTCCTTAGTACCTGTTCCTCCATCCTGTGCTTGTTGCTGAACTCAGTACCTGTTGCCACATTCAGTACCTGTTTCTCCATTCAGAACCTGCTCCAGCATTTAGAACCTGCTCCTGCATCCAGTACCTGAGGCCGTCCGGAGGCCGTCACTTTGGAGGGGGCAGTGTCATAATGGACGATCTGCTCCTGCACGCACCCGAACTCTGAACTGCCAGCTCTATTTACATATCGGATTCTGGGCTCGCTACTTGCCAGCGACAGCTGTGGGCCCCCGACCTGCCTGCAGTGCAGTCCATCTTCCCTCAAGGGAAGCTCTGGTGCAAAGCAGACTTGCGGGCAGACTCCCCACACTAAGCCTGGCCTGTGGTGTTTCACTGCAAACAGGTCCTGCTAGCCCCCCCCCCCCCCCCCCGGCTCAGCCAGCATTACCACTTCTTGTTTTCCAGCTCTAGAGTTCCAGTTCAGCTTAGCATAATCTGCCACTTATCATTATCTGACACTCTGGCATTCCCCTCTGCTGCGTTTCTCTTGTAACCATTATCGGGGGAAGCCACAGGCAGTGCTGCTAGAAGTAGTCTGTGCCCATCTCTGCCAATCCACAACAAGGTACGTGACATAGGTCAGTTCTACAAGTGATGTGCAAGTATATTCAAATAAGGTAGAGAGGATGGACTATTCATCAAACTTTCCAGGTCCCTCTATGCCAATGTGAAAAGGCACTCAAAGGCCTTTGAATACAAATCATTAAGGGGGCTGTTATTTAAAAATGTATAAAATCTCAACAGTTCTAGACATAAGAGTCAGCAGATCACAAACGGACACTGAAAGTAAGGCACACAAGACACACAGAAGGCACACAAGCAAGAATATAAAATATGCTTCTGGTACCCTTATAGTTCAATATCTTTTTATTAAGGTTTTGCAGCATATAAAGAACAGTACAGTATTTGTACAAAGATAGAAAAGTATAGAAACAGAACATCCCTCCACCCCCGATGCCTGTACATAATTGCACCACGTTTGAGTACACCCGACCCCACCCTGCGCCCGCCACCAGAGCGCCAAGCCAAACAAAGGAATGTGTGAACCCATAAAGTCCATTCAGTACCCCCGGCCCGGGCCCGGACCACCAACTAGCCCGGATGCACCACCGGACATGATGCTGAGACTACTGTCATCCCACCATGTCCAGAGCCAGTAGCACCGGGGCAACCGGGAACCCGCGGGGGACCACAAGGGGTTTCTACACCAGGAAGGTAGGTGGCTGCCCAAGGCAGTAGAAGGGCTCAAAAACGCCCAGAGGTCCCGGGGTGTGAGGAGCATGAGAAAAAAGGAAGAGTACAGGAATATAGGAAGATAGAAGTGCAAAGTGACAGGGGGTAATCAAGGTAGGGTAGGATTAGGGGTGGAGTTGGGGGTACAAGCAAGGATAGGCATGAATATGGGGCAAGGGCAACAGCCGAGGCAGGAGCAGGAGCGCGCAAGCCCAGCCCTCTCCACTAAACCTCCATTGGTAGGCGGGTGTCCCTATAATCTATCCAAACAGCTCATGTCATCCAGTACCTTTCCCATGTGCCCTACGGCTCTGAGGTCATCTCCTCCATGCGGCGAATGGTTTCTACTTCTTGTGCCCACTCAACAAATGATGGTGAGGTTGTAGTTTTCCATCGCCTGCTCTGGTCTACCGGGGCACCTATACCATCGTGATAACACCTTAATGCTTCTGGTACCCTTATATCTTGTAAGATAAGTTTCTACCTAGCAGTCCTGCTATGACTACAAGTGCCTTTTGCTGAGCTTTCTAATTCTTCTGTGATCCAGAGGACAAAAAATAAGACCACCAATCAAAAAAGCAACAACTAAAATAAATAGGTGAACAATGTTACTAGGGGCCTTATTCATGAAGGGATAGCGACAGGTAGTGACAGGTATCGGCAGGTGAACGCCGGACACGGCACGCAATTACACATTTATGAAGCCGAATCTGGTGAGCGACTAGAACAACGCCATGTAGCGTACGATTCATCATTATCCCAGACTCAGTGTACAGTGCCGGGGTTCAGCCTTGCAGAGCGCCGCGTCTTACCTGTCGCTACCTGGCGCCCCCCCAATACATTTCTATGGAAAATCCTTAAATCCCTTTTCTGATCCCAGCACAAACTTTCTGACATGTATCCTGGCCTAGAAAATGACATTTTTGAAAACTTTTTGATTTTTTCACATTTTTATGCAGAATTGGGCTTACATGTCTGGTATTAAATTGTTCATGTTACAATGTAATAACAATGTCATTCCATGTGTTTTCGCTTTGTTACTGGTGGATATGTGTTTAAAAAATGGACTTTAATCACACAGCTTCTTGTGAGGCTGTTTTTTGATAAATATGGTTTGAGTCGCTCACACTGACCAGATGCTACCGTTCGCTCCCATATAGCTCTGTACTGGTGTTATAGCGACTCACACATCAGATTCATCAATGCCGGCCAGCGACTGAGGAGCTCTGTAATAGCGACCCATAGCCGATCACAGCGATTACTAGTGGTCAATAACAACTAGTGGTAATATCAGTGTAATTCCATATGTTTTTGCTTTGTTATTCTTTAGCTACATAAACCGTAAAAGGTACAAACCTGAGGGTGTGGGCCCCCTGAAAAGCAAGTAGGGGACCCCTATAGAGGGAAATGAGGAGAAAGCAAATTTGCTTAACAACTTCTTTGCTTCTGTATTCACAAAAGAATTTGACATGCCGAGTGAAATGCAGGGGAATAACCGAAACCCTCCATTAAATGTCACTGGTCTAACCAAGGAAGAAGTCCGGCACCGTCTCAAGCAGATAAAAATTGATAAATCACCGGGACCAGATGACATACATCCTCGTGTTTTAAGGGAGTTATGTACAGTAATAGACAAGCCGTTATTTCTAATATTTTTGGATTCCATAACTACAGGGTCTGTTCCGAGGGATTGGCGCTTGGCAAATGTGGTGCCAATATTCAAAAAGGGATCTAGGGGGGAACCTGGGAACTACAGACCGGTAAGCTTAACATCTGTGGTGGGCAAGCTGTTTGAAGGTTTCTTATGGGATACTATCCTGGAGCATCTTGGGGAAAATGACCTTATTACTCCATATCAGCATGGATTTATGAGGAATCGCTCCTGCCAGACAAACCTAATCAGCTTTTATGAAGAGGTAAGTTCAAGATTGGATCAGGGGGAGTCATTGGATATCATATATCTTGACTTTTCTAAAGCATTTGATACTATTCCACATAAAAGGCTGGTACAAAAGATGAGAATGCTTGGACTAGGGGAAAACGTGTGCAGATGGGTGGGAAATTGGCTTAATGATCGGAATCAGAGGGTGGTTATCAATGGCACACACTCAGATTGGGTCACTGTTATTAGTGGAGTACCACAAGGGTCAGTTCTGGGACCAATTCTCTTCAATATATATATATATAAATGACATTGGGTATGGATTAAACAGTAAAGTCTCAATCTTTGCAGATGATACTAAGCTGAGTAAAGTAATTAAAACAAAGGAGGACAACAGGCAACTACAAACAGATTTAGATAAATTGGAAGCATGGGCAGTTAAATGGCAAATGAAGTTTAACACAGATAAATGTAAGATTATGCACATGGGAAGGAGACATCTGTGTCATGATTACACACTAAATAAAGAAACACTTGGTAAAACAACAATGGAAAAGGGCCTAGGGGTTTTAGTTGACAATAAGCTCAACTGTAGTAATTAAGGCCAGGCAGCTGCTGCCAAAGCAAATAGGATCATGGGGTGCATCAGGAGGGGCATAGGTGCTCATGACCAGAGCATCATTTTACCCCTGTACTAGTCACTGGTCAGACCCCATATGGAATACTGTGTACAGTTCTGGGCACCTGTGCTTAAGAAGGACATATCAGAACTGGAACGCTTTCAAAGAAGGGCAACAAAGTTAATAAAAGGAGTGCGGGGGCTAGAGTACCCGGAAAGATTGTCAAAGTTAGGTTTATTTAGTCTAGAAAAAAGACGATTGAGGGGTGATCTAATAACTATGTATAAATATATTCGGGGTCAATACAAAGATCTGTCCCACAATCTATTTATACCTCGGAGTGTAACTATAACCCGAGGGCATCCACTAAGGTTAGAGGAAAGGTGCTTTCTCCACCAACATAGGAGGGGATTCTTCTCTGTAAGAGCAGTGAGACTATGGAACTCACTGCCAGAGGAGGTAGTTATGAAGGATACTGAAAAAACATTCAAAAGTGGCCTTGATGCCCTCCTTGCATGTAATAACATTTCCGGCTATGGCTACTAGACCACTGGAAGGAGTTAAACAGGCTGAACTGGATGGACTAAAGTCTTTATTCAGCCTTACATACTATGTTACTATGTTACCAGTGGATACATGTCCAAAAACAGACTTTAATCACACAGCTTCTGGCACTATGGGCTACAATGACCCAATTTTGAGCGCCGGAACTGTGTAAGGCTCAGTCGCACTGAGCTGGCGCTACCGTTCGCTCCCATACAGCGTAGTACTGCGACTCACACAACATATTCATCAATGCCGGCCAGCGACTGAGGCGCTCTGAAACAACTAACCATGGGCCTGCACAGAGACTACTAGCGGTCGCTCTGAAATCCTCGCTCATCTGCCGCTACCTGGCGTTAGTAATGAATCAGCCTGTAGGTATAATTGGTCCAGCTGGTGTATTAATATTTATCTATATTACCAGTAAGCACCAAAGTAGACAAATGTTGTAACACCAAAAATATTGTTAGAATGTAAACCACAGTGTGACTTCATAAACCAAACCTTCTCAGCTTTAATGTGTTATTCAGCTTGGATGAAAGAATATATCCACAGGGTACTTCATGATGAATTTACAAATAGCAGGATGATGAGCTGGAAAAAGACTTAAACCGGACCAACACCCACATTTTTAACTAACATCCCCTGAATTGCTCGCCCATGAAAAGGGCTTTTTGCCATTTGTTTTTTGCTCCTGCTTCACTGTAATCCCAGATAATGGCGCCTGTTTTAGCTGTAAAGCTCCGCCTCCTCCATTCATTGCCACTGCTGTGTGTGGCGATGATGTCATAGCCCCACCTATGCAATGACTGATCACCTGACATCCTACAGAGAGGGACAGCAAAAATAACAGTGTTCTAGGACTAATCGAAAAGTGAAAATATCCATTCCTAGTTCTACACCCTAAGGAGGAAATATCAGCAGGGGCTTCGGCCAAATGTATTTTGCAAGCTCAGTGGGTTTTGGTCCACTCTGTTACCCAAAAAGCTGGTTAATATTTTCACCTTCTATCCTCAGTCCAGTGCCCCAAAACAGCCAGTGTTTCTTTTTTTTAACTAAAGCCTTTGCACAATATTCATAAACACACCAAGAGGCCGATTCATTAATAGCGCCAGGTAGCGACAGATGAGCGCCAGTAGCGTGATTTTCCCAGCGCCAGCTAGTATTCGCGGTGCTTGGCCGGGGTTTGCTTGTTGACAGCGACTCAGTCGGTGTGCGGTAATGTTGAATACGGGCTTAGGGGTCGCTGTTTCACAGGTTCAGCGTTGTATGGGTGCGCCTGACAACGAATGGCCAGAGCGAACGGCTTGCTGCAGATTCATTAACAAATCACGCTCCGAATTTTTGAGCGCTGTGAATTCCTTGCTTAAACCCCAGAGCGCTGGCGGCGATGGATTTAAAATAGTTTTTAACCCCCAAACAACCATATTTTTTGATTGTAAAATTATACAAGTTTTAATAAACATTTTGTAATATCAATACATTAATATCAGACCTGTAATATCAATTCTGCACAAAATCATTTTTTTTTTTTTTACCCTAAAAAAAAACCTAACATTGCAGAAGTGGTCACAGAATTTTTGACATTAAAAAAAAAAAAAAAAAACATTAATAGCAATTAATTATGATTATTTAAAGATTGCTCCATTGAAATGCATTGAACATCGCCAGGGAGCGACAGGTCATACCTGGCGCTGTGATGGGATTAGCAGCGGCGCTGTTCGTTGCAGTCGGCTACATGATGAATCCCGCGCTAGCTGTCGCTCTCGCCGGCGGTAGCCTCATTTAGCTTGATAAATGCGTCATTGTGGCCGACGCCGGGCGTACTTGAGTCGGTAGCCGCCGTTAGCTGGCGGGACCTGGCGCTCGTCAGACACTACCTGGCGCTATCGCTTGATGAATAAGGGCATAACAGAATGCAGCGTGATGTTCTAAAGGCAGCCGAATTGCTCCCTGTCATAAATCACTTACCTGGTCCAGCGGTGTCCCCGCCGCGCAGCCACCCGTTCGGCGACCGTGTCAGGCGGCTGCTCACGTCTCTGCTAGCGCACCTGCGCAATCCTCCTCCTCAGCCGGCGTGCCCGGCTCTCGTGCATGTCCTGCTTAGCGCGGCCGCCGGAGGAAAGTTTAAAGGGCCAATGAGCCCTAGCTAGTGTGAGGGGGAAACACCCCTTGGTTGTTAGGGCCAATCAGCCCCACAGGAGCCTTTGGGCTATACGCCCTTTCTATTGCATAACCAATGAGTATCAGAGTTCTGAGTAGCACCAATCACGCACTCACTCCATGCATATCTGGATCCTATAAGAGCATTACCCCGTCAGTTACTCAGTGCCTGTGATAGCGCCTTGTACCTAGTTTGTCTCTTGATTTACTCTTTGATTGATCTCCGTTGCCGACCCCTGCCTGAACCGACCATTCTCTGTCTGATCTCCGTTGCCGACCTCTGCCTGAACCGACCATTCTCTGCCTGATCTCCGTTGCCGACCCCTGCCTGAACCGACCATTCTCTGTCTGATCTCTGTTGCCGACCCCTGCCTGAACCGACCATTCTCTGTCTGATCTCTGTTGCCGACCCCTGCCTGAACCGACCATTCTCTGCCTGATCTCCGTTGCCGACCCCTGCCTGAACCGACCATTCTCTGTCTGATCTCCGCTGCCGACCCCTGCCTGAACCGGCCATTCTCTGTCTGATCTCCGTTGCCGACCCCTGCCTGAACCGACCATTCTCTGTCTGATCTCCGTTGCCGACCTCTGCCTGAACCGACCATTCTCTGTCTGATCTCCGTTGCCGACCCCTGCCTGAACCGACCATTCTCTGTCTGATCTCCGTTGCCGACCCCTGCCTGAACCGACCATTCTCTGTCTGATCTCCGTTGCGACCCCTGCCTGAACCGACCATTCTCTGTTTGATCTCCGTTGCCGACCCCTGCCTGAACCGACCATTCTCTGTCTGATCTCCGTTGCCGACCCCTGCCTGAACCGACCATTCTCTGTCTATTCTCTGTTGCCGACCCCTGCCTGAACCGACCATTCTCTGTCTGATCTCCGTTGCCGACCCCTGCCTGAACCGACCATTCTCTGTCTGATCTCCGCTGCTGACCCCTGCCTGAACCGACCATTCTCTGTCTGATCTCCGTTGCCGACCCCTGCCTGAACCGACCATTCTCTGTCTGATCTCCGCTGCTGACCCCTGCCTGAACCGACCATTCTCTGTCTGATCTCCGTTGCCGACCCCTGCCTGAACCGACCATTCTCTGTCTGATCTCCGCTGCTGACCCCTGCCTGAACCGACCATCCTCTGTCTGATCTCTGTTGCCGACCCCTGCCTGAACCGACCATAATCTGTCTGATCTCCGTTGCCGACCCCTGCCTGAACCGACCATTCTCTGCCTGATCTCCGTTCCCAATCCTTGCTTCGTACCCCGACCTCGAGCTGCCTCATCCTTCTGTACCGTCGCGATCTCGGATTACCCGTATTGACCTCTGGCCTGTCTTTGGACTTCCTAGTGAAACCAGCTCCAACAATTGGACTCGCTCTAATTCCGCTCTCGTTATTGGTTCTTCAGACCTCTTAACCAGTAAGCTCTCATCCTTTGAGCCATTGACGTCCTGGGGGCAACCGATCCCGGGCAGGCGTATTCTGCGTCCCGGCAAGCGGGGGCTCCCACAGGTGAAGCTGGCTGCGGAGATTGGGGGTTGAGGGCTTATCTGGAGGGCTGGAGTTACCTGAGCGTGACATTAGAGTACCCTGAGCGTGACAATCCCTGGCCGCGTAGCAGCGCCCCCTGGTGCTCTCCAGTGACAATTCTGTCATGGAACCAGTCACAGCAGTGGCGACTGCGCCTGTGTGACACAGATTCACTCAGGCAGCATGTCCTAATGAAAGCAGAAAGTGGCATAGGACTCACACAGCAGTGATGACAGGAAGTGGTCAGCCTTATCAGTTCTAAAAAGCACTGCAGACTAAACTGACACATACAGCATCAGTAAAACTGCACACAAAATATATTTTTCATACATATGTCTTAAGAACTGCTTCATCTCTTCCTCAGCCTGTCAGCGCTGCTGTGCGAGGGGGACGCTGCTTTCTGTTTACCTGCTGCCAGGGGTGGACTGCTTTGGGATCAGTTGGGCTGCGGCTTTCAACACCCACATTCAATCCCTGCCCCCTTAGTCTCCCTCTTAGCCCCCTGTACCCAGCCCCACTGTACCCACAAGCCAAGGAACCCCAGCCCCCAATGCTATAGCCCCAGCATTAATCCCTGCCCCCTTAGTCTCCCTCTCAGCCCCCTGTACCCAGCCCCACTGTACCCACAAGCCAAGGAACCCCAGCCCCCAATGCTATAGCCCTGGTATCTTGGTTGGTGGGGCCTCAGCAGGGATGTATCATGCTGGCCAGGGGCTGGTAAAATCCAGGACCGAATCTCGCCCCCAATTCGCCACTGCTGGCTGTAACAGCTTTAAAGTGGACCAAAACCCAGGATTTTGACTATCCTGGGTTTTGGTCTTTGCCTCCCCCTCTGGATGCCCTGGGGGAGCAAGTATGCCTGCCCTATTGTCTCATAGGAAATGATTACTCCCCCCCCCCAAAAAAACACCCGGGTTGCTGGTGTGGGAAGAGCCTTTGTGCTTTGTGCTATGAGTTTAGAGCCCGATTCCCTCTGCACCCTGGGGGTGTTTAGATTTGGGATGACTAACAATTTAAGATCGAAAAGCAAGCCCAGGAACAGGCGACATGATTTACCTGTGCTGTGTTCCACTCTGCCTATGACCACTGATGACCTATTGATCTGCACAAGCAGAGATGGGGGAGCAACTATGCACTTCTCTGCAGCACGGCCAGCACCTAGCCACAGCTAAACTGGACCTTCACCCTGAATAAGAGCCTATCTTGTATGTTTCCCACACTCTGTACATACAGATTGCCCACATTAATCCGGACCTTCACCCTGAATAAGAGCCTATCTTGTATGTTTCCCACACTCTGTACATACAGATTGCCCACATTAATCCGGACCTTCACCCTGAATAAGAGCCTATCTTGTATGTTTCCCACACCCTGTACATACAGATTGCCCACATTAATCCGGACCTTCACCCTGAATAAGAGCCTATCTTGTATGTTTCCCATACCCTGTACATACAGATTGCCCACATTAATCCGGACCTTCACCCTGAATAAGAGCCTATCTTGTACGTTTCCCACACCCTGTACATACAGATTGCCCACATTAATCCGGACCTTCACCCTGAATAAGAGCCTATCTTGTATGTTTCCCACACCCTGTACATACAGATTGCCCACATTAATCCGGACCTTCACCCTGAATAAGAGCCTATCTTGTATGTTTCCCACACCCTGTACATACAGATTGCCAACATTAATCCGGACCTTCACCCTGAATAAGAGCCTATCTTGTATGTTTCCCACACCCTGTACATACAGATTGCCCACATTAATCCGGACCTTCACCCTGAATAAGAGCCTATCTTGTATGTTTCCCACACCCTGTACATACAGATTGCCCACATTAATCCGGACCTTCACCCTGAATAAGAGCCTATCTTGTATGTTTCCCCCACCCTGTACATACAGATTGCCCACATAAATCCGGACCTTCACCCTGAATAAGCGCCTATCTTGTATGTTTCCCACACCCTGTAAATACAGATTGCTCACATTAATCCGGACCTTCACCCTGAATAAGAGCCTATATTGTATGTTTCCCACACCCTGTACATACAGATTGCCCACATTAATCCGGACCTTCACCCTGAATAAGAGCCTATCTTGTATGTTTCCCACACCCTGTACATACAGATTGCCCACATTAATCCGGACCTTCACCCTGAATAAGAGCCTATCTTGTATGTTTCACACACCCTGTACATACAGATTGCCCACATTAATCCGGACCTTCACCCTGAATAAGAGCCTATCTTGTATGTTTCCCACACCCTGTACATACAGATTGCCCACATTAATCCGGACCTTCGCCCTGAATAAGAGCCTATCTTGTATGTTTCACACACCCTGTACATACAGATTGCCCACATTAATCCGGACCTTCACCCTGAATAAGTGCCTATCTTGCATGTTTCCCACACCCTGTAAATACAGATTGCTCACATTAATCCGGACCTTCACCCTGAATAAGAGCCTATCTTGTATGTTTCCCACACCCTGTACATACAGATTGCCCACATTAATCCGGACCTTCACCCTGAATAAGAGCCTATCTTATATGTTTCCCCCCCTGTACATACAGATTCCCCACATTAATCCGGACCTTCACCCTGAATAAGAGCCTATCTTGTCTGTTCCTACCCCCTGTACATACAGATTGCTCACATTAATCCGGACCTTCACCCTGAATAAGAGTCTGTCTTGTATGTTTCCCCCACCCTGTACATACAGATTGCCCACATTAATCTGGACATTCACCCTGAATAAGAGCCTATCTTATATATTCCCACACCCTGTTCATACAGATTGCCCACATTAACCCGGACCTTCACCCTGAATAAGAGTCTATCTTATATGTTTCCCCCACCCTGTCCATACAGATTGCCCACATTTATCCGGATCTTCACCCTGATGTCCCCCCCCCCCCCTGTACATACAGATTGAGCACATTAAAAATCATCCTACCTGTACCTGTTTTCTGAGCCTTTTAACATCCAAGATGGCCACCCATGGAGTCTCAGGCTGCCTGCAGACAGGAAGTGTCTTCTGACTATGCCTCTACTCTGTCTGTACAAAGCACAGATATAACCCCGCCTCCTGCACTTTTTACTCCTCTCCTCTCGATATATGTTAATTCTGAGGCAAGATGGCGGCGCCTAGAGTCCTGAATAGAGTTGATGCCCAGCGGGGGGGGGGGGGAATAAAACACAAGCAACTAAAAACTTAATTTATATTACTTTTAGATGCTGGTGAATAGTTTAAGGGTTTGGGCTTTTCAGTAAATGATGCTGAAGGTCCGGTGTAACCCCAGCACTAGACCGAAACATGGGTCACAGGAAGTGCCTGTTCTTGGGCTTCCGTTTTCCTAGTATGCTGCAGACTTCCATGTCCTCTGACGAGCGATTGTAAGATGCCTATTCCTAACCAAGCAACATGCTTACAGATTGCAGACCTGCTATGGCAGCAAAAGCAGACTCCAAATGTTGTGGGTCTCATTGATGGGAAGCACATCTGCATGGTCATGCATTAAAGTGGACCAAAACCCAGAATTTTGACTATCCTGGGTTCTGGTCCTTTCCCCTGGGGCCCCACTGTGTGAAACCCCCCAGATCAGCAAGCCCAACTCACCTCTTCCCAGTCCTACAGCGCATGTGCGGCCGCTCGTCCAATCAGCGAGTTCGTCACGTCGTCTAAGGCCAGCGGCTCCGAGTGAGCTGGCGGCCGCATCCCCCGTTTCCCTCTAACAGGGAGCGTGCCCGCGCAGGGCATTCATAAATGCCTGGCGCTGGCATGCATCCTGCTAGGGGGGGATAGCGGGGATGCGGCCGCAGCTTGCGCATGGACCGGGAAGTGCCCGGGACGACCTGGGGGGTTTCACACAGCAGGACATCCCGATTTTTGATGCCCCAGGGGGAGGCAATCGCGCTGGGTTTTGGTCCACTTTAAGATAGTGGGACCAAGTACTTCACATACAAGAGGTCCTTCTCCATAGTCCTGATATCACTTCTATCGCAGCTTCATCAACATAGAAGTTGGAAATGATGGCAGTGATGATGAGTTTTTAGGTGACCTCCCAGTGCCTTGACCACAGCTCAATGTTCTCAATGAGAAATTTCTGGCCACCTCATGAGGCCTTATTTCCAATAGAAGCTGAAAATGACTGAAGACAACTTTAACCCTTTAAACACCAAGCCTGTAGAATCTACGTGGTTGCCTCTCCTACTGTTAAAGTGGATTAATCGGGGATGCCCTGATGTGTGAAACCCCCCAGATTGCCAAGCGCAACTCACCTATTCCTGGTCCTACGGCGCATGTGCATCCGCTTGTCCAATCAGCATGCTCAGAGCCGCTGACATCACGTCGTCTAAGGCCCTTATTTATGAAGGAATAGCAACAGGTAGCGACTGGTGAGCGGCCGGTAATGACAGGCCTCGCCACGAGAACGCCGGCTCCCCACCACAATCACACATTTATCAAGCCGATCCTGCTTAGCGACTGAGATAGCGCCATATAGCGACTCATTCATCATTATTCCAGCCTCAGCCCACAGCGCCAGCGTCCGACTTTGAACAGCGACAGGTATGACCTCTCGCTACCTGGCGCACTCCAATGCATTTCAATGGAACAATTTAAATATTAATAATTGATTGTTATTAATGTTTTTTTTTTTTTTTTTTTTTTTTTAAATGTGAAAAATTCTGTGACCACTTCTGCCATTTTAGATAATTTTTTTAAGGAAAAAAAAAATTGTGCAGAATTGCTATTACAGGTCTGATATTAATGTATTCATATTACTAAATTATTTTAAAAACTTTTTTTTTTTGGTTTCCAAAAATATGGTGGTTTGGGGGTTAAAAAACTACTTTTAACACATCGCCTCCAGCGCTCTGGGGTTTAAACATGCATTTCACAGTGCGAGAATTTTTTTTGCGTGATTTTTTGATGAATATGGTGGGAGCCGGTCGCTCTGACCAGTCGCTATCATGCGCACCCATACAGCACGGAACCTGTCAAATAGCGACTCGTAACCTTGTATTCAACGTTACTCCACACCGACTGAGTCGCTGTCAACAACCGAACAACGCCCAAGCACAGCGACTACTAGCGGGCGTTGTGAAAATACCGCTACAGTCGCTCAACTGTCGCTACCTGCCGCTATTAATAAATCAGCCTCTAAGCCAGTGTCTAAGGCCAGCGACTCTGAGCGCTCTGGCAGCCGCATCCCCTGCTTCCCTCTAACAGGGAGCGTGCCCATGCAGGCCATTCACAAATGTCTGGCGTTGGCACGTGTCTCGTCAGAGGGATAGCAGGGATGCCACTGCGGCTTGCACATGCGCCATTGGACCGGAAGGCAAGGTAAGTGTACCGGACGACTTGGGGGGTTTCACATAGCGGGGCATCCTGATTTTGGATGCCCTGGGGAGGAATCTTATAGATTCCCAGGCTGTTCGCACTGGGTTTTGGTCCACTTTAAGCGTCAGCCTCATAAATTCAATGTGCCTGGCATTTTCCCCAGTTTAGAGTGAAATACATTTTTTTTAAAAAGCTCACCTCTGTCCCCAGAGGGTTTTGTTTCGCTGTCTTTAGACTGAGCCCAAGCCTCTATTTCCTGACCAGGCCCTGTGACTATGCAGCAGCCCAGCTGGGCACACTATGAGGTTGCTGTGGTTTGGTTCCAGTTCCAGTATTTATTTTACATTTACCCTCCATGTATGTACATTCATCAATGAGTTTAGACTTACACTACCCACAACCACCAATCAGATTTAATCATGCAATGTAAAGTGCTAAAAATGCATAAATTGCAATAAAGTGGAAATGAAAACCAACCCTAAGGCTAATTATTTAGCACTGATATTTTATTTCATGTGTTTCTTGTTGAATTAAAACGTTTGGTGGCCTTTTTCTGTCTTACATTTTGCATAAGGACTGATGTTCCTTTCTCCACCTTCTGATGGCACAGTTTTCCATGTCTTGACATAATGAGGCTGATTCATCATTAGCGGCAGGTAGCGACAGATGAGCGTCTGTAGCAGGCATTTTCAGAGCGCCCGCTAGTAGTCGCAGTGCTCGGCCGTGAGTCGCTACTTTATAGCGACTCAATTGCTGTTCAGTAATGTTGAATACATTGTGAGGAGCCGCTATTTGACCAGTACAGCGCTGTATGGGAGCGCATGTTAGCGACTGGTCATAGCGACCGACTCACACCATATTCAGCAAAAAAACAGCCTCACAAATCTCAGGCGCTGAAAAATATTTGTTTGAAGCCCAGAGCGCAGGAGGCGGTGTGTTTAAAGTGTGTTTTCAAGCATCTATCAACTAGTAACAAAGCGAAAACATATGGAATTACATTGTAACAACATTGTAACATGAACACTTTAATGGCAGACCTGTAATGTCATTTCTGAAGAAATATATAAAAAATGAAAAAATAGTGAAAAAACTGCTTATTCAATGCCAGAAGAGGTCACAGAATTATTTGTGATTTTTTGAAAAAAAATAAACAAAAACCCTGTTTAAAGAGAAGAAAAGGATTGTCCATTGAAATGTATGGGAGAGCGACAGGTAGCGAGAGGTAATACCTGGCACTGTGCAAGGCTGAACGCCGGCGCTGGTCGCTGAGGCTGGGAAAATGATGAATCAGACGCTACATGTCGCTATCCCAGTCGCTAAACAGATTCTGCTTGATAAATGTGTAATTGCGTGCCGTGTCCGGCGTTCACCAGCCGCTACCTCTCATTAACCAGCCACTACCTGATGCTATCCCTTCCTAAATAAGGGCCTATATCTCCTAGATCAGCGATACTCAACTGGCGGACTGGGGTCCGGAAATCTGGTACCAAGGTCCGCATTAGGACCCCGGTCCAGCAGTTGAGTATCGCTGATCTAGGAGATATAGATGTAAGTCTGGCCATGCCGGGTTGCTGTAGCAGAATTGTGCAGTGGTGGTCTGATCAGCCGGCCTGACTTTCTCTGCTCTTCTCTGCTCTCTCGGCCAAAAAAAAACCTCTTGTTTTTCCCAGTGCCCTGTAGGGTTTTGGGGATGTGGGCAAAGCAGCTTTTTTAGTTTTGCCTGGGAAATCTATAGGCCCTCCCCCAGTGTGCTGATTTCTAATTATCCACCTCTCCCCCCCCCTCCCATGACAGCCCTCCACCTGGACCTTCACCTCTCACCGGATGCCTTTAAATGGACCTTTACAAGAAGTGGTTGAGTGCCCCTGCACTAGACCATAGCTACCCAACCACCTCATCAAGGGCCACCAACGGGACATATTTTGTGGATTCCCATGAAGCTGTTTCTGTAGCTCTGTCTGAACAATAATAACTTATGATCTGCAACACTGGGCTGGTGGGCGGAAGAACAATGCCATTCCGTGTATGCTAGTATATCTATAACAATAATCAAGGCCGACTCACACCATATTCAGCAAAAAAACAGCCTCACAAATCTCTGGTGCTGAAAAATGCTTGTTTGAAGCCCAGAGCGCAGGAGGCGGTGTGTTTAAAGTCTGTTTTCAAGCATCTTTCCACTAGTAACAAAGCGAAAACATATGGAATTACATTGTAACAACATTGTAACATGAACACTTTACTGGCAGACCTGTAATGTCATTTGTGAGGAAATATATAAAAAATGAAAAAATTATGAAAAAACTGCTATTTTATTGCCAGAAGAGGTCACAGAATTATTTGTGATTTTTTTGAAAAAAAAGAAAAAAAAAAAAAACCCGTTTAAAGAGAAGAAAAGGATCGTCCATTGAAATGTATGGGAGAGCGACAGGTAGCAAGAGGTCATACCTGGCACTGTGCAAGGCTGAACGCTGCCGCTGTTCGCTGAGGCTGTGAAAATGATGAATCAGACGCTACATGGCGCTATCCCACTCGCTAAACAGATTCTGCTTGATAAATGTGTAATTGCGTGTCGTGTCCGGCGTTCACCAGTCGCTATCTGTCGCTACCTCTCATTAACCAGCCGCTACCTGACGCTATCCCTTCTTAAATAAGGGCCTTTGTTTCTCCTTGCCCCATCCAATTCTTCCGCCCCCACCCGCCCAAACTCAGCCCCATCTATGCCTGTCCCGCCATCTCATCCCCCCAGCTCAGCCCCATCCATCCCTGTCCCACCAGCTTTGCCCCATCCATATCATTCCCCATCCATCCCTGTCCTCCCAGCATTGCCCCACCTCCCAGTGTGCTGATTTCTAACTATCCACCCCCCACAACAGTCCTCCACCCGGACCTTCACCTCTCCCCGGATGCCTTTAAATGGACCTTTACAAGAAGTGGTTGAGTGCCCCTGTCCTAGATCACCAATATAAATACATTGCAAGGAACAAAAAAACATTAAACATGTAAACACTGACATGTAGCAAAAATAAACTATACAGAATTACATTTTCAACATAAAATGATTGACACTGCAGATTAAACCACTTATAGTGCATTTTGATTTATGGTACAGAATGACTGGATTGTGGTGGTACCAGAAGCAGCAGTGTCAGTAATGGCCTCTCATCCTTCAGGGTTGAGGAGACCCCATGTGCTGGATTAGGGTAAGGGGCAGGATGGGGGCTTTGAGTACAAACGAGAGGCCTCCCATAGGAATATAACAAAAAATTGAGAGAAATGCAAAGCCCATCTGCTAGCATCTCAGATTTTGATTTTGCTTAAAAATTTGGAGAGCTATTGTCCTCCTGGACAATTTTGGCCATATAAGAATTGCCAATGTTGGATAGGACACAACAAGTGTGTGAAGGAATTTACAAGTTTGACCAAATCTACTAAAAACTCATATTTGAACTGATCTAGTTTCAATTCAATTGGATTATATGAAGATGTATTTTAGGTCAGCCCCTTGCGAGCCAGTGCCTATATATATATATATATATATATATATATATATATATATATATATATATATATACCTCATATCATCTTACATACGGACCAGCATGGAGAGATGAACAGTTGTCCCTATCAATCAATGTATGATGTAATGTGTGCATTTGGTTAAACTATGCTGATTGGTTGTTCACTTGTGATAGGCATTTCTCTATATATGTACTGTAACACAGTTACATGTAAAGGCTGATATGATATGCTGATGTACGACTCGTTCTGTGATTGGTTATAATAGAACGTTTCCTTGTAAGTCTTCTCTGTTACGTTATATAATAAAGCCGTGGGCACACCCCTCACAGACATCATGGCCTATGGATAAGTAAGAAAACATGTGTGTCTCTGTGTGTCTTTAAATATGACATTGAATTAAGATGGATAATTTCCCCGACAAGTGTATATACTAGTTGAAATAAAGAAAAAAGAAAGACAAGCAGTTGTCTTTTTTGGATGCAGGGTGTATACCAGGACTGGCTCCAGGTTTATGCGGGCCCTTGGGTGATAAAGGCTCAGTGGGCCCCTTGTATTGTGGTAGGAGCTCCATACAAGGTGATAAAGTTGCATGTATGGTAATACTGCCAAAGAATAGAAATGACAGAAAGAAAGAAAGAGAAAGCAGGAAAGAAAGAGAGAAAAGGAATGACAGAAAAATAAAGACTAGATGGAAATAAATAAATAAATAAAGAATAAAGAGAATGACAGAAACCAGCAGTACAAAGAGAGAGATTGAATGGTAGAATAACAAGAGATGGAAGGAGAGAATGAATAAAAGAAATGATAGAAAAAAAAGGAGGAAATAAGAGGAAATAAAGAAAAAGACTAGAAAAGAAAGAATACAAGGACTGGCTGAAGTAATAGAAGGTAAGAAAACAAGGAATGACAAAAAAAGAGCAGAAAAGATAGAAGGAATGGGAGAAAAAAAGAAGAGATGAAAGGAAAAAAACAGGAAAGAGAGAGAGAAAAGGAATGGAAAGAAAGAGTAGAAGGACTGAAAGAGAAATGAAAGAGAATGAATGACAGAAAGAATTGAAGGAAAGAAGAAGGGAAAGGAGTGACAGAAAGAACAGATGAGAAAAAATAGGAGAGAAACAAAGAATAGAAGGACTGACAGAAAGACAAAGCAAGTCTCTCCCAATGGCCAATCTGCCCCTGGATGACAGTCCTTAGTCCTGGTTACTGCATAGGGGCCGCCCAGGGTAGAGGGAATGAGGTGGGCCCTCCCAAGGTGCAAGGGCCCTTGGTACACCCAGTGCTGACACCTGCCCTGGTGTATACGTGAAGCAGGGGAAAATATTATTTAAATTAATATTTGATGCACGTTAATCTCCAATATTTATACTAGAGATTAATATTATAAATATCGCAAATACTAATAATCATATCAGCCCAGCGGCCACTTATCTGATACAAACCGATGGTCGCTGAGGCTGTCCTCATACATCCAGTGAAATGTCCTCAGGAGAAATACTAATACCTTAAATACTTTGCACATACAATCTATTGTGTGAGAAATTATAGACCACACACACAGTATGAGGCTGATTCATCATTAGCGGCAGGTAGCGACAGATGAGCGTCTGTAGCAGGCATTTTCAGAGCGCCCGCTAGTAGTCGCAGTGCTCGGCCATGAGTCGCTAGCTTATAGCGACTCAGTCGCTGTTCAGCAATGTTGAATACATTGTGAGGAGTCGCTATTTGACCCGTACAGCGCTGTATGGGAGCGCATGTTAGCGACTGGTCATAGCGACCGACTCACACCATATTCAGGAAAAAAACTGCTTCACAAATCTCTGGCGCTGAAAAATAGTTGTTTGAAGCCCAGAGCACATGAGGCGGTGTGTTTAAAGTCTGTTTTCAAGCATCTATCAACTAGTAACAAAGCGAAAACATATGGAATTACATTGTAACAACATTGTAACATGAACACTTTAATGGCAGACCTGTAATGTCATTTCTGAGGAAATATTTAAAAAGTTTTGAAAAAAATGCTTATTCAATGCCAGAAGAGGTCACATAATTATTTGTGATTTTTTGGGAAAAAAAAAACATTTAAAGAGAAGAAAAGGATCGTCCATTGAAATGTATGGGAGAGCGACAGGTAGGTCATACCTGGCGCTGTGCAAGGCTGAATGCTGGCGCTGTTCGCTGAGGCTGTGAAAATGATGAATCAGACGCTACATGGCGCTATTCCAGTCGCTAAACAGATTCTGCTTGATAAATGTGTAATTGCGTGCCGTGTCCGGCGTTCACTAGTCGCTATCTGTCGCTACCTCTCATTAACCAGCCGCTTCCTGACGCTATCCCTTCTTAAATAAGGGCCTAAGATGTATAAATGAAATTGGGTTTAATTTCCCAGCACAGTAAATAACCTTCAATAACCCAATATGCTCATGAAGTTTCCCCAGATAACCTTAAATATTATAAGCAGTAGTTACATAAATAACATGTTAAGATAACATAAGTTTACAGTACATTAAAAGTTATAATGGATAGGGAAAGATAATGGAGAGATAGGCCCTTATTTATGAAGGAATAGCGACAGGTAGCGACTGGTGAGCGGCCGGTAATGACGGGCACCACCACGAGAACGCCGGCTCCCCACCACAATCACACATTTATCAAGCCAATCCTGCTTAGCGACTGAGATAGCGCCATATAGCGACTCATTCATCATTATTCCAGCCTCAGCCCACAGCGCCAGCGTCCGACCTTGAACAGCGACAGGTATGACCTCTCGCTACCTGGCGCTCTCCAATGCATTTCAATGGAACGATCTTTAAATATTCATAATTAATTGTTATTAATGTTTTTTTTTTTTTTCTAAATGTGAAAAATTCTGTGACCACTTCTGCCATTTTAGATATTTTTTCTTTAAGTAAAAAAAAAAAAAAAATGTAAAGAATTGATATTACAGGTCTGATATTAATGTATTCATATTACAAAATTATTTAAAATACTTTTTTTTTTTTGTTTCCAAAAATATGGTTGTTTGGGGGTTAAAAAACGACTTTTAACCCATCGCCGCCAGCGCTCTGGGGTTTAAACATGCATTTCACAGCGCTTGAATTTTTTGAGCATGATTTTTTGATGAATATGGTGGGAGCCGGTCGCTCTGACCAGTCGCTATCATGCGCACCCATACATTGCGGAACCTGTCAAATAGCGACTCGGAACCTTGTATTCAACATTACGGCAAACCGACTGAATCGCTGTCAACAACCGAACAACAGCCAAGCACAGCGACTACTAGCGGGCGCTGTGAAAATACCGCTACAGTCGCTCAACTGTCGCTACATGTCGCTATTAATCAGCCTCCCAGCACATTATTGGCTTTATTCATCAAGGGATAGCGTCAGGTAATGCCTTGTCAGTGTCAGGTAGCGGCAGGTGAACGCCGGCCGCGGCACGCAATACCACATTTATGAAGGCGATTCTGGTGAGCGCCTCTTACAGCGACACGTAGCGACAGATTCATCATTACAGGCGGCTCAGCAGATCCCGGCGGCGCTCTGGCTTTCAGAGAGCCTGGTATTACCTGTCGCTCTCCCATACATTTCAATGGACGTTACTATTCTTCTGTTTAAACAGGGTTTTCTTTTAATAATTTTTTTGTTTTGTGTCAATTCATTGCGTGACCTCTCCTCTCTCCTATTTAAATACATTTTTGAACACTTTTTTGATTTGTTATATTTTTATGCAGAACTGTCATTACAGGTCTGGTATTAAAGTGTTAATGTCACAATGTAATAACAATGATGTTTGTTGGGCGCTCTAACACCAGAACAGCGTTGCAGCAAGCAAAAGGTAGCGCCAGCTCATTGCGACCGACTCTCAGCGACTCACACCATATTCAACAAAAGAACAGACTCACAGAGCGTAGGTGCTCTGGATCTGGTCGCTGTAGCATAGAGCGCCAGACGCTGTGTGATTAAAGTCTGTTTTTGAACACATATCCACCAGTAACTAAGCGAAAACACATGGAATGACATTGTTGTAACATTGTGACATTAATACTTTACTGTCAGACCTGATAATTCTGCATAAAAATATACAAAATCAAAAAAATTAAAAAAAAAAATGACTTTTTCTAGGCCAGGAGAGGTGACACAATTATTTGAGAGAAAAAAAATTAAAAACAAAAAATCCCTGTTTAAACAGAAGAAAAGAACATCCAATGAAATGTATGGGAGAGCAACAGGTAATACCTGGCACTCTGGAAGATAGAGCGCGGGCGCTATACTCTGAGCCACCTCTAATGATGAATCGGACGCTATATGGTGCTGTTAGAGTCGCTCACAAGAATCGACTTCATAAATGTGGTATTGCGTACAGCGCCCAGCGTTCACCAGACGCTGCCTGCCGATATGAGGCACTACCTGCCGCTATCCCTTGATGAATAAATTAAACGAACCTAAACATCAAATACATATCATACAGAGTCTGATACTATGTGGATTATCAGGCTCTGGACAATACATATATGCCACGTTTGATATCAAATGAAAGGTCCTATAGTCCTAAATAAGACTCTCTCATTAATATAGTCAGAACTGGCATATTTCAAGAATTACACTGCTCTTCCACAAATAATATCCAATACTCATGTACAATGTTTATTTGAGTGTCTGAGTCTGAGGACCTAATTTGGAATTGAAGGATTCCTTTTCAGGGGAAAACACCCCAATTGTTGAGGTAGCATTTTGGCAGCTAGGTGTGAATATGTGAATATAGGTGTCTATTGTCATGGTCTGTTTACTATAGATATGGCAGGATTCCCAGCCTACACCTTTTGTTGAGTGTTTGGAATTCAGGTGCATAATCATACAAAGCACAATAAATGCCTATAATTATTATACTTCCTTCGCCCTTCAATAATACGTAATCCCTTCTTTTAGCTATCTAGCATATTTATGTGTATGCTTATTAGTGGTACATTTGTGATAGCAAGGTCATCTGCTGAGGGGCTTTTGGTCCTCAATGACTGAAGAAAATAAGAGGCCGATTCATTAATAGCGGCAGGTAGCGACAGTTGAGCGACTGTAGCGGCATTTTCAGAGCGCCCGCTAGTAGTCGCTGTGCTTAGTCGTTGTTCGGTAGTTGATAGCGACTCAGTCGGTTTGCCGTAATGTTGAATATTGGGTGGTTCCGCGCTGTATGGGAGCGCATGATAGCGACTGGCCCTAGCGACCGGCTCCCACCATATTCATTAAAAAATCACGCTCAAAAAATTCTCACGCTGTAAAATGCATGTTTAAACCCCAGAGCGCTGGCGGCGATGGGTTAAAAGTAGTTTTTTAACCCCCAAACAACCATATTTTTGGAAACCAAAAAAAAACAAGTTTTTTAAATAATTTAGTAATATGAATACATTAGTATCAGACCTGTAATATCAATTCTGCACAATTTTTTTTTATGAATGAGTCGCTATATGGCGCTATCTCAGTCGCTAAGCAGGATTGGCTTGATAAATGTGTGATTGTGGTGGGGAGCCGGCGTTCTCGTGGCGGGGCCCGTCATTACCGGCCGCTCACCAGGCGCTACCTGTCGCTATTCCTTCATAAATAAGGGCCTAAGGGAGTCTGACTTTTCCCTTCTATGCAATTTAACAATTTAACACAATTTAGTGGAGCTATGAACATCAGTTAAGACTTACACTGCCAACCACCCACAACCACCATGCAACAGAAAATGATAGTAATGCATAAATTGCACTAAAGTGTAAGGCCCTTATTTAAGAAGGGATAGCGTCAGGTAGTGGCTGGTTAATGACAGGTAGCGACAGGTAGCGACTGGTGAACGCCGGACACGGCACGCAATTACACATTTATCAAGCAGAATCTGTTTAGCGACTGGGATAGCGCCATGTAGCGTCTGATTCATCATTTTCACAGCCTCAGCGAACAGCGCCGGCGTTCAGCCCTGCACAGCGCCAGGTATGACCTCTCGCTACCTGGCGCTCTCCCATACATTTCAATGGACGATCCTTTTCTTCTCTTTAAACGGGTTTTTTTCTTTTTTTTAAAAATCACAAATAATTCTGTGACCTCTTCTGGCATTGAAATAGCAGTTTTTTGCTAATTTTTTTATTTTTTTAAATATTTCCTCAGAAATGACATTACAAGTCTGCCATTAAAGTGTTCATGTTACAATGTTGTTACAATGTAATTCCATATGTTTTCGCTTTGTTACTAGTGGATAGATGCTGGAAAACAGACTTTAAACACACCGCCTCCTGCGCTCTGGGCTTCAAACAACTATTTTTCAGCGCCAGAGATTTTTGCAGCAGTTTTTTTGCTGAATATGGTGTAAGTCGGTCGCTATGACCAGTCGCTCCCATGCGCTCCCATACAGTGCTGTACTGGTCAAATAGCGACTCCTCACAATGTATTCAACATTACTGAACAGCGACTGAGTCGCTATAAAGTAGCGACTCACGGCCGAGCACTGCGACTACTAGCGGGCGCTCTGAAAATGCCTGCTACAGACGCTCATCTGTCGCTACCTGCCGCTAATGATGAATCAGCCTCTAAGTGTAAGACTAATTATATAGCGTTAGTATTTCGATTAAAGTGGACTAAAACCCACGCCCCAATGGACCAGAAATCTATAAGATTCCAGGGCCGCTGGATTCCCTCCATCCAGAATCGGGATGCCCCACTGTATGAAACCCCTCAGGTCGCACGGAAACTCATCAACTTTCCCGGTCCCATGGCGCATGCGCGAGCAGCGGCCGCATCCCCGCTATGCCTTTAGCATGGCGCATGTCAGGCATTTGTGAATGGTCAGCACCAGAACTCTGGGATACAGCCGCCCACACGCTCGGATCCGCTTGCCTTAGACTAGCTCTTAGATAAAGGTGCGGGAGCAGATCCGAGCATGCTGATTGGACGAGAGGGCTGCGCATGCGCCGTAGGATCGAGGAAGGGTGAGTGAGATCAGACGACCTGGGGGGTTTCATGCAGCGGGGCATCCCCGATCGGGGTGCCTCGGGGGGTAAGCACCAAAACCCAGGATAGTCAAAGTGCTACTGCAGGCAAAGGTAATTGTTACACCATTGCGTCGGGCCACGTTTGGCGCTGTCCTAAACTGTTTTCTGTTTTTAAACTGAAGGAGATATCGAGGTTTACAGGTTCAGCTTATGATTTTTCTTCTGAAAAAAGTGGACGTGGCTCGTGGATCTGTGATGCTGCCTAATAATCAGCTCTCTGCACTGATAGCAATGTAATGAATCTGGAGGAGGAGGCAGAGGATGAAGGGGCGGGAGGAGGGAGGGAGCAGAAATCCTGTCCCGCTCTGCTGAGCTGATTGGGGGACAGGATAAAAAAGAGAATCTCATTGGCTGAACCTGTAAACCCCGATATCTCTGCCATTTCTTCTTCAATTTAATAACAGGAAACAGTTTAGGACAGCGCCAGACATAGCCCGACGCAATGGTGTAACAATTACCTTTACCTGTTGTATCACTTCAGCCACTTGGTGGCTTTTTCTGTTATACATTGTGCCTATTGTGCCTAAAGACTGCTGTTCCTTGCTCCACCTTCTGATGGCACTGTTTTCCATGTCTTGACAAACTATGTGGCCAACTGCAGGGATATCATCTTCTCTGAACCTTACCTGTCATGTATAATACATTTGCCTAGTTAAATGCATTTGTATGACTTTACTCCCAAATCGGAAACTTTAGCTTTTTTGTTTTTATTTTCTTGTCTTCTATGAGCCCATACTATCATACCCCAATCTTACTTGTCCTGCCCTGTATCTTTTTCTTATTGCCTGATGAATATCCCTGCCCTAAGTCTTCTTATCAGCAAGAAGTTTGCAAACTGTTGGTGCTCACAATTTTAACTAGTATGTTAAAGCAGATCAAAACCCAGGGGGGATCGGCCCGGGAATCTATAAGTAATAAGAAATCGGGATGTCCCGCGGGGTGAAACCCCCCAGGAAGCCCACAATCCTACCTTTTCCACGTTCCAGTGGCGCATGCGCGTCCGCCACCGCCGCCTCCCGCGCGTCCCTCTAGCAGGGCGTGCTCCCGCGCTGGCCGTTTGAGAATGGCCGGCGCGGGTGCGCTCCCTGTAAGAGGGACGCGCGGGAGGCGGCGGCGGACGCGCTCTGCTTGTCCGGCGCTGCCTCTCGCTTGTCCGCCGGGGGGGGATTGGATGCAGCGGTCACGTGGGAGCGGGGACAGGTGAGTTTTCGGGGCTTTCTGGGGGGTTTCACACAGCGGGGCATCCCCGATCGGGGTGCCCCACCGAAGTGGACCAACACCCAGGATAGTCAAAATCCTGGGTGTTGGTCCACTTTAAAGTGGATCAAAACCCAGGAACTGTGCAAGAATGTGTTCTCAACAGGTGCTGAATTGTCCCTCAGGTGAGGGACGTGAGATATGGAAGAGGACATAGTTTACTAGTTTAAATTTGGTTTTAGACTTAATTGAGCCCTCCTACTGTGCTTGATTTGTTTAAAGTGGACCAAAAGCCAGGATTTTGACTATCCTGGGTTTTGGTGCTTGCCACGGGAGAGCCCGATTTGGGGTGCCTGGCTGTGTGAAACCTCCCCCCTGTAATGGGGGGATTCTGCATGCTACCTGAAATGAGGGGATTCTGCATGCTGCCTGTAATGGGGGGATGCTGCACGCTGCCTGTAAATATGGGAGATTCTTCACATCTCCTAAAATGAGGGGATTCTGCACACTGCCTGTAATACGCGGATCCTGTACACTGCCTGTAATGGGGAGATTTAGCACACTGCCTGTAATGGGGAGATTCAGCACACTGCCTGCAATGGGGTATTTTGCCAGCTGCCTGTAATGGGGGGATTCTTCACACTGCCTGTAATGGGGGGATTCTGCAAACTTCCTGTTATGGGGTGAATGGGACAGGGACTATGCACACAACCTGTAATGGGGTAACTGGGGCCTCTGCACACTGTTCATAATGGGGTGATTTGGATATTAGCACACTGTTTGCTTCAGAATATTCTTTTTTCTTATTTTCCTCCTCTTAACCCTAGCTGCGTCTTATAGTGCAAAATATAAAGCTAAACTTCTTAATATACCTTTGACAGCTTTTGCTGCTTAACAACTGAGCAATGTGTATATACAGGGTGGGGGAAACATACAAGATAGGCTCGTATTCAGGGTGAAGGTCCGGATTAATGTGGACAATCTGTATGTACAGGGTGGGGGAAACATATAAGATAGACTCTTATTCAGGGTGAAGGTCCGGATTAATGTGGGGAATCTGTATGTACAGGGTGGGGGAAACATATAAGATAGGCTCTTATTCAGGGTGAAGGTCCGGATTAATGTGGGCAATCTGTATGTACAGGGTGGGGGAAACATATAAGATAGGCTCTTATTCAGGGTGAAGGCCCGGATTAAGATGATAAAATTCTTTCAAAAAAGAAAGTCATAGAATAATGAGACTAGGCATATAATGATTTAGTGTTTATTGATCTTTGAAACCTACAGGTAAATGATGTCTGGCTACAGAGTACCCATGGCAGCCAGGATTAGCACTTGACTCCAGAGGAGTAGCTAGGCTTTCTGGCACCTGGGCAAAGATTCAAAATGGCGCCCCCCTGACCTGCTGCACCCCGGGCACGTGCCCCCCCCCCCCCCCGCCCCCCAGCTACGCCCCTGCCTGGCGCCATTGACAAGAAAAAAATACATAATTTATGTGATCATCTCATATATATAATATATACACATATATTATCATAAAAATAATCTATATTAGCACATAGGCCTCGATTCAATAAAGGAAGAAAAAATTCTCATGATAGTAAAAAATTCAATTCATGAGAAAAAAGCCTGAGAATATCACTGTTACTGAATCACCAGATAAAAAGACAATGAAAGGCAATGGAAGCTTTTATTACAGTGTAGAAAGGAGTAGACAGTTCTCTACTTGTCTTAGGAGTAAAAAAGTGCCATTGACTTTCATTGTTTTCGAAGGCCCTTATTCATGAAGGGATAGCGTCAGGCAGTGCCTTGTAAATGAGAGGAAGCGACAGCTAGCGACAGGTTAATGCCAGACACGGCGCGCAATTACACATTTATCTGTTGAGCGCCTGGGATAACGCCATGTAGCGTCTGATTCATCATTATCCCAGCCTCAGCGTACAGCACCAGCGTTCAGCCTTGCACAGTGCCACGTATTACCTGACGCTACCTTTCGCTCTCCCACACATTTCAATAGATGATCCTTTTCTTCTCTTTAAACAGGGTTTTTTTTTTTTAAATTTCAAATAATGTTGTGACCTCTTCTGGCCTAGAAAAAGCCATTATTGCAAATATTTTTCATGTTTTATATATTTCTTCAGAAATGACATTACAGGCCTGCCATTAAAGTGTTCATGTTACAATGTTGCTACAATGTAATTCCATATGTTTTCGCTTTGTTACTAGTTGATAGATGCTGGAAAACAGACTTTAAACACACCGCCTCCTGCGCTCTGGGCTTCAAACAAGCATTTTTCAGCGCCAGAGTTTTGTGAGGCTGTTTTTTTAATGAATATGTTGTGAGTCAGTCGCACTGACCAGACGCTAACATGCGCTCCCATACAGCGCTGTACTGGTCAAATAGCGACTCTTCACAATGTATTCATCATTGCTGCACAGCGACTGAGTCGCTATGAACTGGCGACCCACGGCCGAACACCGGAGTTTTGTGAGGCTGTTTTGTTAATGAATATGTTTTGAGTCAGTCGCACTGACCAGACGCTAACATGCGCTCCAATACAGCGCTGTACTGGTCAAATAGCGACTCCTCACAATGTATTCATCATTGCTGCACAGCGACTGAGTCGCTATGAACTGGCGACCCACGGCCGAACACAGCGACTACTAGCGGGCCGCTCTGAAATGCCTGCTACAGATGCTCATCTGTCGCTACCTGGCGTTAGTGATGAATCAGCCTGCCCGCTGGTGATTCAGCAACAGTGAAATTCTCAGGCTTCTTTCTCATGAATTAAATCTTTTACCACCATGAGAATTTTTTTCTACCTTTATTGAATCGAGGCCATAGAACATGTGTGTTTTTACTATGTGCTTATGTTAGATGCCCCCCCCCCCGGAGTATTGTTGGCATGTTTCACATGCGGTGGCATTTCATTGTGAGCGCTCCCGCCGGCCAGTAATCGATGCCCCCTTGCTGTGTCTGGCTGTGACAGAGAAGAGATAAGTAATGTTAGTTTTGGGTGTGTCGCATTTACAAGAGAAAACAGTAACTGTTCATGTAGCTAGTAAATATATTTAGCCATAAAATCATAAAAATGTATTTTTTATCTGTTCATCCTTTTTGTTACTTTTAATGATTATTATTTCATTATTAGACTTTACTGTTACTTTTATTAATTATTATTTCATCATTACACTTTACTTTACTGTTACCTTTAATAATTATTATTTAATGATTAGACTTTACTTTAGTGTTACTATTATTAGTTATTATTTAATTATCAGAGATTAAAAGAGGTATTGTCAGTGAGAATATATGTTACATATCTCCCCATAGCATTATTACCAACAGGCTGATTCACCACTAACGCCAGGTAGCGACAGATGAGCGTCTGTAGCAGCATTTTCAGAGCGGCCGCTAGTAGTCACTGTGCTCAGCCGTGGGTCGCTACTTCATAGTCGCTGTTCAGTAATGTTGAATACATTGTGAGGAGTCACTATTTGACCAGTACAGCGCTGTATGGTAGCGCATGTTAGCGACTGGTCATAGCGACCGACTCACACCCTATTCAGCAAAAAAACAGCCTCATAAATCTCTGGCGCTGAAAAATGCTTGTTTGAAGCCCAGAGCGCAGGAGGCGGTGTGTTTAAAGTCTGTTTTCCAGCATCTATCAACTAGTAACAAAGCGAAAACATATGGAATTACATTGTAGCAACATTGTAACATGAACACTTTAATGGCAGACCTGTAATGTCATTTCTGCAGAAATATATAAAAAATGAAAAAATTGTGAAAAAACAGCTTATTCAATGCCAGAAGAGGTCACAGAATTATTTGTGATTTTTGGAAAGAAAAAAAAAAAACCCTGTTTAAAGAGAAGAAAAGGATCGTCCACTGAAATGTATGGGAGAGCGACAGGTAGCGAGAGGTCATACCTGGCGCTGTGCAAGGCTGAACGCCGGCGCTGTTCGTTGAGGCTGTGAAAATGATGAATCAGACGCTACATGGCGTTATCCCAGTCGCTAAACAGATTCTGCTTGATAAATGTGTAATTGCGTGCCGTGTCCGGCGTTTACCAGTCGCTACCCGTCGCTACCTCTCATTAACCAGCCACTACCTGACGCTATCCCTTCCTAAATAAGGGCCCAAGTGTATCTTCTGGAGTTATATGTTAAAATGGCACTAAAGTCAAATAAGACTTTGGGTCTGCTGCACATCCTCTCCGTCGGCATCACAATTTGGAATGACTTACATACCTACCAACTTTTCAGGGTAGGAAAGAGGGACATTTGTTAAATGAAGCCACGCCCCCTCATTGAGGGATAGATAGGAGATGTAACAGTTACAACAATAGAAACACTTTAAATAGGCAAATGAATCATTTATTGATGCAGATCTGCATGTTACACCTCAAAGAGGGACAAATGAGAAGAACGGGGACAGGGGGACATGGACTAAAAAAAGGGACAGTCCCTCCTAATTAGGGACACTTGGAAAGTATGGACTTGTTCTTAAAGTACCCCCTCAAAAGGACAGAACGGGACCCTGTGTGCCTGGCCGAAGGAAAGATGGCGCCATTGCCAGTGCTCTGAAAAATATTGTATGGCACTGTGATCCCCTATCATAAGCACGTTGCATTCATTGAACACAGTAGGGTGGCCATGCTATAAAAGCCCTGGTTCTGGGAGGTGTGTGGGTCCCCCCCTTTCAGTCACCATAAAAACTAACCTTCCTGTCGTTCCCACTGAGTAGCCACAGCCAAAACCAAACGAGCTGATTGGCTGTGCGGCCCACTCAGCCAATCAGCGCATTCGATTTGCTCTCTCGACTTCGGCTCTGCTCGTGGCTAAGCTGAGGAGGGAGCTGAGTGCAGCGCCGGCCGCTTACCCCACTCAGTTTCTAGCTGTGGGCGTGTCCACACTGCCCATTGAGAAAGGCCTGGCGAGGGTACGCACACAGCTAGAGGGATAGCAGGGATGGAGCGCCAAGACACGACGAGGGCTCCAGGAACAGGTAAGTAAAACGGGGGATCCGGGGGGTTTCACACAGCAGGACATCCCAATTCGGGGTGCCCCAAGAAGTCATTTAGAGTCCAGGGTCTCTGTTGTTTTATAAACCAAATTTTCAGCATCATTTAATGAAACGCTCAAACCCTTAAAAACTATTTCCCAGCATCTAAAATGAATATATTTTAAGTTTTTATTCGGTTACTTATTATTCTGTCCCCGCTGTGCTTCAACTGTTCAGGATTCTAGGATACGGGCGCCGCCATCTTGCCTCAGAAGTGCATAAAAAGTGCAGGGGACGGGGTTATAGCTGTGCTTTGCACTGACAGAGCAGAGCTGGGGCCAGGAACAGGACAGCGATCCCAGAATGCAGAGCGGCATAGTCAAAAGACACTTCCTGTCTGCAGACAGCCTGAGACTCCACAGGCGCAAAAAACGCAATAGGTGCAGGTAGGATGATTTTTAAAATGAGCAATCTGTATGTACAGGGTGGGGGAAACCTACAAGATAGGCTCTTATTCAGGGTGAGGGTCCGGATTAATGTGGGCAATCTGTATGTACAGGGTGGGGGAAACCTACAAGATAGGCTCTTATTCAGGGTGAAGGTCCGGATTAATGTGGGCAATCTGTATGTACAGGGTGGGGGAAACCTACAAGATAGGCTCTTATTCAGGGTGAAGGTCCGGATTAATGTGGGCAATCTGTATGTACAGGGTGGGGGAAACCTACAAGATAGACTCTTATTCAGGGTGAAGGTCCGGATTAATGTGGGCAATCTGTATGTACAGGGTGGGGGAAACCTACAAGATAGACTCTTATTCAAGGTGAAAGTCCGGATTAATGTGGGCAATCTGTATGTACAGGGTGGGGGAAACATATAAGATAGGCTCTTATTCAGGGTGAAAGTCCGGATTAATGTTGGCAATCTGTATGTACAGGGGGGGGGGGGGGAACATATAAGATAGGCTCTTTATCAGGGTGGGGGAAACCTACAAGATAGGCTCTTATTCAGGGTGAAGGTCCGGATTAATGTGAGCAATCTGTATGTACAGGGTGGGGGAAACATATAAGATAGGCTCTTATTCAGGGTGAAAGTCCGGATTAATGTGAGCAATCTGTATGTACAGGGTGGGGGAAACATATAAGATAGACTCTTATTCAGGTGAAGGTCCGGATTAATGTGGGCAATCTGTATGTACGGGGGGGGGATATATAAGATAGACTCTTATTCAGGTGAAGGTCCGGATTAATGTGAGCAATCTGTATGTACAGGGTGGGGGAAACATATAAGATAGGCTCTTATTCAGGGTGAAGGTCTGGATTAATGTGGACAATCTGTATGTACAGGGTGGGGGAAACCTACAAGATAGGCTCTTATTCAGGGTGAAAGTCCGGATTAATGTGGGCAATCTGTATGTGGGGGGGGGGGAAACATACAAGATAGGTTCTTATTCACGGTTTGAGTATCCATTCACTTGTCAGCCTGACAAGGGTGTGTATTGTAAAGGTACCCATCTTAGAGTTCTGTGGGTTTACACAGACAATACTTTGGGAGCCTGTCCACCATTTGCAAGTAAACTGGTGGACAAAATCCCCCTTCCCCAGTCCACCAGTACAATAACTGTAGTGCTTTTCTTCATTCACCCGAGGTTACATGTTTATGCTATGGAAGTACTAGAACACTGTGTTTGGGTGGACACACTAGAAATTTCCCCACTGTGATTCTCCCCATTAGTGTTTCCTGCCCGTAGACATGGCGATGGTTACGATGGCCAGCTTCGTACATGAAGGTAGTCTTGGTTGGGGGATGCTATTATTCTTATGACTGATTACACAATGCACCACTGCACTTCCATATTAATTTGCACCTGAGGAATATCTGTATTATTTTAGGTTATAGTTGTGATGTTGTCAAAAACTAGAATTTAAAAAAACTCAATAATATTAAATTTACATTGGAGACTTCTTGAAGTATTTTTCTATTTGCCTTCTGTTGATCTGGAACTTTGAAGAACATTCCCCCGTCACATGGTGCAGTTTTGAGCCGCTCCTTGTTGCATCTCTTTGCACTTTGATCCTTCTTGCACTGTTATCACAATCCACGTCACCATCTCCCTGGGATCATCTTCACAACCTTCGATTGTTGCAAAAACAACAACCTGTGGCTGGAGTTGAAACACTTCTCTGGCTAAAGTAAATTGCAGAGATTATATTTCAGATCAGTATCACTTTGTAATCGCTTGTGTTTAGTTTCGTAATGACTCTGTAGCCAAGTACAAAATATCTGGGTTGGCCTAATGTCCTCCATGGTGCCAGGATTGGCTCTGCTCTTACCACTGTGCTATTTGCTATTGTGTTAGTTTGTGGATTTGTGTGGTTCTTCCCTGGGTCCATGCGTTCCTGTGTTTACCCTCACCTGGGTTTAATCATCCCCTTTTTTGTTCCTATAAATGCTTGTGCCTGCCCCCCCCCCCCGTGTTGGATCTCCAACCCTCTGTGTGTTATCTAGCCTTGAATATTGTATTGGGGTTCGTGTCCTTCTTGAAATGTGTTTTGGGGCTCATGTCCTTCTTGAATTGTGTCTTGGGGCTCATGCCCTTCTTGAATTGTGTCCTGGGGCTCATGTCCTTCTTGAATTGTGTCCTGGGGCTCATGCCCTTCTTGAATTGTGTCTTGGGGCTCATGTCCTTATTGAATTGTGTCCTGGGGCTCATGTCCTTCTTGAATTGTGTCCTGGGGCTCATGTCCTTCTTGAATTGTGTCCTGGGGCTCATGTCCTTCTTGAATTGTGTCCTGGGGCTCATGTCCTTCTTGAATTGTGTCCTGGGGCTCATGTCCTTCTTGAATTGTGTCCTGGGGCTCATGCCCTTCTTGAATTTGTCTTGGGGCTCATGCCCTTCTTGAATTGTGTCCTGGGGCTCATGCCCTTCTTGAATTGTGTCTTGTGGTTCATGCAATTCTTGAATTGTGTCCTGGGGCTCATGCCCTTCTTGAATCGTGTCCTGGGGCTCATGGCCTTCTTGAATTGTGTCCTGGGGCTCATGGCCTTCTTGAATTGTGTCTTGGGGCTCATGCCCTTCTTGAATTGTATCTTGGGGCTCATGCCCTTCTTGAATTGTGTCCTGGGGCTCATGCCCTTCTTGAATTGTGTCTTGGGGCTCATGCCCTTCTTGAATTGTGTCTTGGGGCTCATGCCCTTCTTGAATTATATCTTGGGGGGTTCATACCCTTCTTGAATTGTGTCTTGGGGCTCATGCCCTTCTTGAATTGTGTCTTGGGGCTCATGCCCTTCTTGAATTATATCTTGGGGGGTTCATACCCTTCTTGAATTGTGTATTGGGGTTCATGTCCTTCTTGAATTGTGTCCTGGGGTTCATGCCCTTCTTGAATTTGTCTTGGGGCTCATGCCCTTCTTGAATTGTGTCTTGGGGTTCATGCAATTCTTGAGTTGTGTCCTGGGGCTCATGCCCTTCTTGAATTGTGTCTTGGGGCTCATGCCCTTCTTGAATTGTGTCCTGGGGCTCATGGCCTTCTTGAATTGTGTCTTGGGGCTCATGCCCTTCTTGAATTGTATCTTGGGGGGCTCATGTCCATCTTGAATTGTGTCCTGGGGCTCATGCCCTTCTTGAATTGTGTCCTGGGGCTCATGCCCTTCTTGAATTGTGTCTTGGGGCTCATGCCCTTCTTGAATTGTAATTTGGGGGGTTCATGCCCTTTTTGAATTGTGTATTGGGGTTCATGCCCTTTTTGAATTGTGTATTGGGGTTCATGTCCTTCTTGAATTGTGTCTTGGGGCTCATGCCCTTCTTGAATTGTGTCCTGGGGCTCATGCCCTTCTTGAATTGTGTCTTGGGGTTCATGCAATTCTTGAGTTGTGTCCTGGGGCTCATGCCCTTCTTGAATCGTGTCTTGGGGCTCATGTCCTTCTTGAATTGTGTCCTGGGGCTCATGCCCTTCTTGAATTGTGTCTTGGGGTTCATGCAATTCTTGAGTTGTGTCCTGGGGCTCATGCCCTTCTTGAATCGTGTCTTGAGGCTCATGTCCTTCTTGAATTGTGTCCTGGGGCTCATGTCCTTCTTGAATTGTGTCTTGGGGCTCATGCCCTTCTTGAATTGTGTCCTGGGGCTCATGCCCTTCTTGAATTGTGTCTTGTGGTTCATGCAATTCTTGAATTGTGTCCTGGGGCTCATGCCCTTCTTGAATCGTGTCCTGGGGCTCATGGCCTTCTTGAATTGTGTCCTGGGGCTCATGGCCTTCTTGAATTGTGTCTTGGGGCTCATGCCCTTCTTGAATTGTATCTTGGGGCTCATGCCCTTCTTGAATTGTGTCCTGGGGCTCATGCCCTTCTTGAATTGTGTCTTGGGGCTCATGCCCTTCTTGAATTGTGTCTTGGGGCTCATGCCCTTCTTGAATTATATCTTGGGGGGTTCATACCCTTCTTGAATTGTGTATTGGGGTTCATGTCCTTCTTGAATTGTGTCCTGGGGTTCATGCCCTTCTTGAATTTGTCTTGGGGCTCATGCCCTTCTTGAATTGTGTCTTGGGGCTCATGCCCTTCTTGAATTGTGTCTTGGGGCTCATGGCCTTCTTGAATTGTGTCTTGGGGCTCATGCCCTTCTTGAATTGTATCTTGGGGGGCTCATGTCCATCTTGAATTGTATCTTGGGGGGCTCATGTCCATCTTGAATTGTGTCCTGGGGCTCATGCCCTTCTTGAATTGTGTCCTGGGGCTCATGCCCTTCTTGAATTGTGTCTTGGGGCTCATGCCCTTCTTGAATTGTAATTTGGGGGGTTCATGCCCTTTTTGAATTGTGTATTGGGGTTCATGTCCTTCTTGAATTGTGTCTTGGGGCTCATGCCCTTCTTGAATTGTGTCCTGGGGCTCATGCCCTTCTTGAATTGTGTCTTGGGGTTCATGCAATTCTTGAGTTGTGTCCTGGGGCTCATGCCCTTCTTGAATCGTGTCTTGGGGCTCATGTCCTTCTTGAATTGTGTCCTGGGGCTCATGCCCTTCTTGAATTGTGTCTTGGGGTTCATGCAATTCTTGAGTTGTGTCCTGGGGCTCATGCCCTTCTTGAATCGTGTCTTGAGGCTCATGTCCTTCTTGAATTGTGTCTTGGGGTTCATGCAATTCTCGAGTTGTGTCCTGGGGCTCATGGCCTTCTTAAATTGTGTCTTGGGGCTCATGCCCTTCTTGAATTGTGTCCTGGGGCTCATGGCCTTCTTGAATTGTGTCTTGGGGCTCATGCCCTTCTTGAATCGTGCCCTGGGGCTCATACCCTTCTTGAATTGTGTCTTGGGGCTCATGCCCTTCTTGAATTGTGTCTTGGGGGGTTCATGCCCTTCTTGAATTGTGTATTGGGGTTCATGTCCTTCTTGGGTTGTGTCTTGGGGTTCATGCAATTCTTGAATTGTGTCCTGGGGCTCATGTCCTTCTTGAATTTTGTCTTGGGGCTCATGCCCTTCTTGAATTGTGTCTTGGGGCTGACACCCTTCTTGAATTGTGTCTTGGGGTTCATGCAATTCTTGAATTGTGTCCTGGGGCTCATGTCCTTCTTGAATTTTGTCTTGGGGTTCATGTCCTTCTTGAATTGTGTCCTGGGGCTCATGCCCTTCTTGAATTTAGTCTTGGGGTTCGTACCCTTCTTGAATTGTGTCTTGGGGTTCACATCCTTCTTGAATTGTGTCTTGAGGTTCATGTCCTTCTTAAATTGTGTCTTGAGGATCATGTCCTTCTGGAATTGTGGGGATCATGCCCCTGTGCACTCTCATCCATCTTGAGCACTGCTGACATGGGTAGGTTACGTGCTTTCCTTCGAGTAACAGACCTCCTCTGCCCTGAGTGGTTGGCGACTTGCCGGTGGTGCAGACAGGTTTTATTGTTATGTGTCTTCATGTTTCTAGCCAGTTACTTTGCTTTCTGGTCCCGAACCCCTGTCTTGTCTCCCACACCAGGACATTCACAAACCTCCTGGAACGCCCAGTGATTAATTGGCCTGGACACATGGCTTGTTGTATACACTAAAAATTATATGGAGGTTGTCATGTTGTATTGTCTTGATTTTTTACCATAAGAACTATAAATCTGTGGAATATCCTCCCACAGAAGCTTGCTACAGCATCAGCCACTGACAGCTTAAAAAAAGGATTAGATGCTTATTTAGAAGAAAACAACATTAACAGTTACTATTAGCTGTTATCAGTAAAAAAAAAAAAAAACTTCCCCTACCCCAACACCCTTGGTTGAACTTGATAGACATATGTCTGTTGAATCACAATAGAGTGAAAGCACCCTTATACACCATGAAAAGACTGCAGCATTAAGCTAAACGCAGAAGAGATCTCTCTTTTCTTTAGTCAGCTGTTTCAGCATCAGTCATGAGAGAACAGACTCCCTTGCTAATGGATAACAAAGAAGCTTGACTAAATCGACCACATTGATAAGCTTATCCCAGTGGTGGTCAGTCTGAAGTATACTCTAGGTAGCTGGACAGTTTGTAGCCCTTGACACAGCTGATAGCAAAATAGGGAGATTACTTTAGCTTTTAGCTCATTGCTGGAGAAGCTCACCTGGGTTGGGTGAGTAAAGGCCCATGGACCTGTGGCCTCCAACAGGGCAGTACAGGAATTCTAACACCAATCCAGTATTTCTGGTTTGCTTAGGCCCTTATTTATGAAGGAATAGCGACAGGTAGCGACTGGTGAGCGGCCAGTAATGACGGGCCCCGCCACGAGAACGCCGGCTCCCCACCACAATCACACATTTATCAAGCCAATCCTGCTTAGCAACTGCGATAGCGCCATATAGCCACTCATTCATCATTATTCCAGCCTCAGCCCACAGCGCCAGCGTCCGACCTTGAACAGCGACAGGTATGACCTTTCGCTACCTGGCGCTCTCCAATGCATTTCAATGGAACAATCTTTAAATATTCATAATTAATTGTTATTAATTGTTATTTTTTTTTTAAATGTGAAAAATTCTGTGACCACTTCTGCCATTTTAGCTAATTTTTTTAAGGTTAAAAAAAAAGAAAAAAAAATGTGTACAGAATTGATATTACAGGTCTGATATTAATGTATTCATATTACCAAATTATTTTAAAAACTTTTTTTTTGGTTTCCAAAAATATGGTTGTTTGGGGGTTAAAAAACTACTTTTAACCCATCGCCGCCAGCGCTCTGGGGTTTAAACATGCATTTTACAGCGTAAGAATTTTTTGAGCGTGATTTTTTAATGAATATGGTGGGAGCCGGTTGCTAGGGCCAGTCGCTATCATGCGCACCCATACAGCGCGGAACCTGTCAAATAGTGACTCCTCACCCAATATTCAACATTACGGCAAACCGACTGAGTCGCTATCAACTACAGAACAACGGCCAAGCACAGTGACTACTAGCGGGCGCTCTGAAAATGCGGCTACAGTCGCTCATCTGTCGCTACCTGCCGCTATTAAAGTGGACCAACACCCACGGGTGATCGGCCCGGGAATCTATAAGATTCCCGGGCCGATCACCCCCCACCCCGCGGGACATCCGAGATCGGGATGTCCCGCGGGGTGTAACCCCCCCAAAACCGGCCGCCGCCGCCTCCCTCGCGCCCCTGTAGCCGTGCGCGCGCCCGCGCCGGCCGTCTGCGAATGGCCGACGCGGGCGCGCGCGCGTCAAAAGGGACGCGCGGGAGGCGGCGGCGGCGGCGGCAGCCGCTTAGACGTTCCTGGACCAGGCTTGTACGTCGGCGCTGGGAGCGGAAAGAGGTGAGTTTTTCGGGGGGTTAGGGGGGGTTTCACACAGCGGGGCACCCCGATCGGGGGTGCCCCACCGAAGTGGACCAAGACCCAGGATAGTCAAAATCCTGGGTGTTGGTCCACTTTAATGAATCGGCCTCCCCGAATGCTAGTAGCATTTTGTATCACATTTTATATTATGTCACAATGTCATTGTGTTTTGCTACATGACTAAGGTTGGTCTTACATAATGGCGGTGGGCCCCTGGAAATATTTATTCTTGTGTGATTCTAAAATGATTTCCTCTGGTGGGTCCTAGGTTCCCTAGTTCAACAATGCAACAATGCACATTGATTACAAAGAATTCAAATGTCCAATTGATTAAATTGACCAGAACCAAGGTTTTTGACTAATATTTCTGTTTCTATGTTTGACTTTCTATGTTTCTATGGCCCTTATTTAAGAAGGGGTAGCGTCAGGTAGCGCCTGGTTAATGAGAGGTAGCGACTGATAGCGACTGGTCAACGCCGGACACGGCACGCAATTACACATTTATCAAGCAGAATCTGTTGAGCGACTGGAATAGCGCCATGTAGTGTCTGATTCATCATTTTTACAGCCTCAGCGAACAGCGCCAGCGTTCAGCCTTGCACAGCGCCAGGTATGACCTCTCGCTACCTGGCGCTCTCCCATACATTTCAATGGACGATCATTTTCTTCTCTTTAAACAGGTTTTTTTTGTTTTTTTCCCAAAAATCACAAATAATTATTTGACCTCTTCTGGCATTGAAAAAGCAGTTTTTACATAATTTTTTCATTTTTTAAATAAAAATGACATTACAGGTCTGGCATTAAAGTGTTCATGTTACAATGTTGTTACAATGTAATTCCATATTTTTTCGCTTTGTTACTAGTTGATAGATGCTTGAAAACAGACTTTAAACACACCGCCTCCTGCGCTCTGGGCTTCAAACAACTATTTTTGAGCGCCAGAGATTTTTGCAGCTGTTTTTTTGCTGAATATGGTGTAAGTTGGTCGCTATGAGCAGTCGCTACCATGCGCTCCCATACAGCGCTGTACTGGTCAAATAGCGGCTCCTCACAATGTATTCACCATTACTGAACAGCGACTGAGTCGCTATAAAGTTGCGACTCACGGCCGAGCACTGCGACTACTAGCGGGCTATCTATAAGATTCCCGGGCCGATCACCCCCCACCCCGCGGGACATCCGAGATCGGGATGTCCCGCGGGGTGTAACCCCCCCAAAACCGGCCGCCGCCGCCTCCCTCGCGCCCCTGTAGCCGTGCGCGCGCCCGCGCCGGCCGTCTGCGAATGGCCGACGCGGGCGCGCGCGCGTCAAAAGGGACGCGCGGGAGGCGGCGGCAGCCGCTTAGACGTTCCTGGACCAGGCTTGTACGTCGGCGCTGGGAGCGGAAAGAGGTGAGTTTTTCGGGGGGTTAGGGGGGGTTTCACACAGCGGGGCACCCCGATCGGGGGTGCCCCACCGAAGTGGACCAAGACCCAGGATAGTCAAAATCCTGGGTGTTGGTCCACTTTAATGAATCGGCCTCCCCGAATGCTAGTAGCATTTTGTATCACATTTTATATTATGTCACAATGTCATTGTGTTTTGCTACATGACTAAGGTTGGTCTTACATAATGGCGGTGGGCCCCTGGAAATATTTATTCTTGTGTGATTCTAAAATGATTTCCTCTGGTGGGTCCTAGGTTCCCTAGTTCAACAATGCAACAATGCACATTGATTACAAAGAATTCAAATGTCCAATTGATTAAATTGACCAGAACCAAGGTTTTTGACTAATATTTCTGTTTCTATGTTTGACTTTCTATGTTTCTATGGCCCTTATTTAAGAAGGGGTAGCGTCAGGTAGCGCCTGGTTAATGAGAGGTAGCGACTGATAGCGACTGGTCAACGCCGGACACGGCACGCAATTACACATTTATCAAGCAGAATCTGTTGAGCGACTGGAATAGCGCCATGTAGTGTCTGATTCATCATTTTTACAGCCTCAGCGAACAGCGCCAGCGTTCAGCCTTGCACAGCGCCAGGTATGACCTCTCGCTACCTGGCGCTCTCCCATACATTTCAATGGACGATCATTTTCTTCTCTTTAAACAGGTTTTTTTTGTTTTTTTCCCAAAAATCACAAATAATTATTTGACCTCTTCTGGCATTGAAAAAGCAGTTTTTACATAATTTTTTCATTTTTTAAATAAAAATGACATTACAGGTCTGGCATTAAAGTGTTCATGTTACAATGTTGTTACAATGTAATTCCATATTTTTTCGCTTTGTTACTAGTTGATAGATGCTTGAAAACAGACTTTAAACACACCGCCTCCTGCGCTCTGGGCTTCAAACAACTATTTTTGAGCGCCAGAGATTTTTGCAGCTGTTTTTTTGCTGAATATGGTGTAAGTTGGTCGCTATGAGCAGTCGCTACCATGCGCTCCCATACAGCGCTGTACTGGTCAAATAGCGGCTCCTCACAATGTATTCACCATTACTGAACAGCGACTGAGTCGCTATAAAGTTGCGACTCACGGCCGAGCACTGCGACTACTAGCGGGCGCTCTGAAAATGCCTGCTACAGACGCTCATCTGTCGCTACCTGCCGCTAATAATTAATGAGCCTGCCCATCTTCTGCATCACTCATGCCAAATGCATTTGAATGGTTTCGCTATTCCCAGCAATAGAGCCGTCAATTTCCTTGAAGTCCAAGATTGCCAGGGCCAGGATATGAACATGCTGTTGTTCGAATCCTGCAGCGCTTGGTACTCTTTCATTAAGGCCCTTATTTAACAAGGTAGCGCCTGGTGAGCGACCGGTAATGACGGGCACCGCCACGAGAACGCCGGCTCCCCACCACAATCACACATTTATCAAGCCGATCCTGCTTAGTGACTGAGATAGCGCCATATAGCGACTCATTCATCATTATTCCAGCCTCAGCCCACAGCGCCAGCGTCCGACCTTGAACAGCGACAGGTATGACCTCTCGCTACCTGGCGCTCTCCAATGCATTTCAATGGAACAATCTTTAAATATTCATAATTAACTCATATTAATGTTTTTTTTGTTTTTTTTTTAAATGTGAAAAATTCTGTGACCACTTCTACCATGTTAGATATTTTTTTTAAGGTTAAAAAAAAAAAAAAAAAAACTTTGTGCAGAATTGATATTACAGGTCTGATATTAATGTATTCATATTACAAAATGTAATAAAAAACTTGTTTTTTTGGTTTCCAAAAATATGGTGGTTTGGGGGTTAAAAAACTACTTTTAACCCATCGCCGCCAGCGCTCTGGGGTTTAAACATGCATTTCACAGCGCGAGAATTTTTTGAGCGTGATTTGTTAATGAATATGCTGGGAGCCGGTCACTATGGCCAGTCGTTATCATGCGCTCCCATACAGCGCGGAACCTGTCAAATAGCGACTTCTCACCCAATATTCAACATTACTGCACACCGACTGAGTCGCTGTCAACAACCGAACAGCGGCCAAGCACAGCGACTACTAGCGGGCGCTGTGAAAATAACGCTACTGTCGCTCATCTGTCGCTACCTGCCGCTATTAATGAATCAGCCTCCCCGTATGAAACAGGCCACTTGTCTTGTGACGTGAAAGCCGGGGAATGCAACACCATAATGGGGATTACAAAATGTCTAGGTAAGGTAAAATTGAAATGAGCAATTTATTTTTCTGCTCCTAGGGGGAGGACTATTGGCGGGGAGATTGGCTAATTGGGTTTGGCATCAGCTTTGAACATCTGTACACTGCTATACTGTATTTCCTAATTCCCCTTTGTAAAACAGCTGAATCAGGAGATTGGCTAAACTGGCAAAAACATCTATTAGATTAAATCAGGCTTTTGTCAAAATAAACTATGGGTCACCCATCCCTCCTGTCTCCCTGATTTGGGATGCCCTACTTTTCAACAATCAATGGAAGAGAGAAATGTAACTATTTTGTGTAAATACAGGAAATGGCTGAGTGCTAAGACAACAAACTCCACTGGGTGAGATGTGTCATAGTAACAATTGTTACAGTTGAAAAAAAGACACATGTAAATCAAGTTCAACCAAGAGATGTGTCATAGTAACAGTTGTTGCAGTTGAAAAAAAGACACATGTAAATCAAGTTCAACCAAAAGATGATGTTTAGGAAAGTTATTTTTTATTATTTACAGATAACAGCTAATAATAGCAGTTAATCACATTTCCTCTTAGCCGTCTCCTCTCAGGATTACTGTATTTTGCGTCCTATAAGACGCACTTATTTTTCCCCCAAAAGTAGGGGGGGGGATGTCTTATTTGGCGAATGCAAAAAAAAAAAAAAAACTTACATTCCCAGGTCCCACGCCTCAGCAGCCGTCTCCCGTCAACATAAGAACACACACATATAAACATTACCAGCTTCTGCTGCCCTTGCCACTGCCGCTGCCATCCCTGCCGCCTCAACAGTTGTCTACATAGCCACTGCTGCCCACTGCCCTAAGTACACAGAGCCCCGATTCAGGCAACCGGGTGGGGGGTGGCCTGTGACTCCTGTCAGCGTTCAGGCCACCCCACCTGAAAGTCAGAATTGGTGGGAGCTTCAGGCAGCGGCGGCTACAGAACCAGGGATGTGGCAGCAGTGGCGATTGCAGAGACAGCGGACGCCGGTAATTTATGTGTGGGTGTGTTTGTCCGGCCCCGGGAAACGGCTGTGTGGGAGCTAGGGAATGTAAGTGTTTTTTTTGGGGGGGGGGCATGCTGCACACTGCCTGTAATTGGGATGCCTGCACACGGCCTGTAATTGGGATGCCCCCCACTGCCTGTAATGTAGGATACCGCTAACTGCCTGTAATGTGGGATGACCCTCACTGCCTTTATAGTGGACCAACACCCAGGATTTTGACTATCGTGTGACCCGCTACCCGCTGTGTGAAACCCCCCAGAAACCCCGAAAAACTCACCTCTCCTCGCTCCCACGTGACCGCCGCTGCCTCCCGTTTGTCCGTCAGCGGGGATTGGCAGCGGGACAAGAGAGCGCTCCCGCCGCCGCCTCCCGCGCGTCTCTTACAGGGCGCGCGCCCGCGCCGGCAATTCACAAACGACCAGCGCAGGTGCGCGTCCTGCTAGTCAGTAATTCTTCTTCATAACTAATCTCATTCATTCCCCTTATCAGTTTGCTGGCTCCCATCTGCACCCTTTCCAAAATCAAGGCATCTTTACTATGAACTGGTGACCAGGAACTGAAGCTGTTTCCTGTTGGCTTTGGCTCTGTTTGAAATAGGCAGGTTTCTCTATTCTGAAAGGGATATTCTCAAGGTGTCATCCTAACCTGTGAAACCTCAATCTAATAGGCTGGGTGTCTGCTTCGAGATCTGATGTTTTCCTTCAGAACTTCTGGTCTGCATATCTACTCCACTGCCAGGCTTTTATTTAGTATTGTTCCTGGCTTCTTATTATAATCTATATGGCAACCAAAACCAAACCTCCCCCTTGGCTTTGTTCTAACTTGACTGGCTGAAAATATTTGGGAAAGGCTGCACCCTATAGATCACACCCCAAGGTGGAAAGAAAAACCTCTTGGGGCCTCTTGAGGAGTTCTAAAAACATAGCTATCAACTTTTCAGGGTGGGGAAGAGGGACAATTGTTAAATTAAGCCACGCCCCCTCATTGAGTGATAAACATAAACACTTTGAATAGGCAAATGAATCATTTATTGCTGCAGATCTGCACACCTCAAAGAGGGACAAATGAGAACAATGAGGGACAGAGGGGACATGAACTCAAAAGAGGGACAGTCCCTTAGAATCAGGGACACTTGGGAGGCATGCTAAAAATAAACTTTAATGGGTGGCCATCTAACACCTGGAGTAGATAAAACCAAATCTGAACCTGATGTACATAAATTACTCCGATGGAAGGGCATTGCACATCAGTTCACATAACTATATGCAAACATCAAGTTCCCAATAGATACATTAATCAAGAAAAGTTGCCTTATTGTTTAAAGTGGACCAAAACACATGCCGATCAATTCCCTCCCTCCGTCCCTCTCCAAAATCAGGATGCCCCGCTGTGTGAAACCCCCCAGGTCCTTCCATACACTTACCTTGCTTCTCGGTCCAACGGCGCATGCGTGAGCTGTGACCTTATTCCCGCTATCCCTCTAGCAGGGCTTCTGCCCGTGCCAGGCATTTGTGAATGGCCGGCGTGGGCACACTCCCTGTTATAGGGAAGCAGGGGGTGTGGCCACCAGCGCGCTCGGAGCCACTGGCCTTGGAGGAAGGCTTAGAGGCCGATTCATTAATAGCGCCAGGTAGCGACAGATGAGCGCCAGTAGCGTTATTTTCACAGCGCCGGCTAGTATTCGCTGTGCTTGGCCGTTGTTCGGCTGTTGACAGCGACTTAGGAGTCGCTGTTTGACAGGTTCCGCGCTGTATGGGAGCACATGACAGCGAATGGCCATAGCGAACGGCTCCCAGCATATTCATTAACAAATCATGCTCAAAAAATTCTCGCGCTGTGAAATGCTTGTTTAAACCCCAGAGCGCTGGTGGCGATGGGTTAAAAGTCGTTTTTTAACCCCCAAACAACCATATTTTTGTAAAAAAAAAAAACATGTTTTACAAACATTTTGTAATATGAATACATTAATATCAGACCTGTAATATCAATTCTGCACAATTTTTTTTTTTTTTTTTTTTTACCACCTTAAAAAAAATATCTAACATTGCAGAAGTGGTCACAGAATTTTTGCCATTTAAAAAAAAAAAAAAAAAAAAAACATAAATAGCAATTAATTAAGAATATTTAAAGATTGCTCCATTGAAATGCATTGGAGAGCGTCAGGTAGCGAGAGGTCATACCTGTCGCTGTTCAAGGTCGCTCGCTGGTGCTGTGGGGTGAGGCTGGAATAATGATGAATGATTCGCTATCTGGCGCTCTGTCAGTCGCTAAGCAGGATCGGCTCGATAAATGTGTGATTGCGGAGGGGAGCCGGCGTTCTCGTGGTGGTGTCTGTCATTACCGGCCGCTCACCAGTCGCTACCTGTCGCTATCCCTTGTTAAATAAGGGCCTTAGACGACGTGACACCAGTGACTTCTAATGCCATAACCTTGAAAAATGGACAATAACAACCTTTAGCAGGGGCAATTCCTTTCCATTCATAGAGGCTTATTTAAGATGCGTCAGCAGCACACAGCGCCACTTTTTTGGCCTCAGTGGCACTCAGCGTGGGATTTCAGAAAGAAAAAATGGCGGCACTGATGTGGCCGCCAGCTAGCATCTTATTTAACACTAGCGCCAAAAATGATGCAGCGCCGGCCGTTCTGGTTGATGCAGCGACAGATGAAACCTGACGCTGTAGCTCAGGATCCCATAGAACACAAGGGATTGAAGTGCTTTATGCTTAGAATTAATATTAAACCGGACTAACACCCATTTACTTTAACGGGTAATGGGCCCACAGACAACGAATGAAAACAAGATCGGGGGGAATCCAGAATGCTGGGGCCCCCCCAACATAACCCCCCCAGAACACCTGGTATCCTCACTTTGACCTCGAGCGAGCGCCAGGAAAGCGAGTCCAGTGATTGGCCGCACTTGATTAGCTTTGATTGTTGCATTTAGGTATTGGTCCGTCCTATGTCAGTGCCTGTTGGACCCGCCACCCGATTATGCCAGCACCAGTGAGCGCCAAGTAGTAAAGTCTCAGAACGGCGCTGCGCGTCTCCTCCTGTGGCCACATGCCCGGTATCTCAGCTCGACTGTGCAGAAGACTTTTATGCCCTCCGAAGGCCGGTTTAAATGGCCCAATGAGCCCCCCATATTATTGGGTGGTCGCCAGTCCCTTTGTTTTAGGGAGCAAATCAACCGTGAGATTGTTTGTGGGCCAATCAGCCCTAAGATGTCCCAGCTTATCCCTGCACATCATCCCCTATAAAGATGCCCCAGCCCCAGTCACCAGTGCCCGTGATAGCTAGTGCTTTGGGTTTTGTGCAAGCTCTTTTCTCGTTTACTTGTGTTTGACCCAGATTGACCTTTGACCTCACCTCCTCTGTACCCCCTGTTGCTGACCTTGGAATCCTTTACCCCGTCTCTGCTTGCTCTCTTCTGTACCTCTGATTTTGACCTTCAGCCTGCCCTCAGACATTGCCTCCAGTAATCCCTCTGCATTGACACCTCTTGGACCGAATTCCTATGTATGACCCTTGCTTCACCTGATCTCCTGTGAACCCCAGTTACTCTCACCCACCTGCAGGTTCAAACCTTAGTCGATATCGTTTGCTCAGTTTAAGACCTGGGGGCAATTGTGTCCAGTGAGGCCAGCTTGCATCCCGGCAATCGGGGGCTTGTCTAAAGGTGAAGATAGCGGCAGAGATTGGGTGTTATCGACTAAGCTGGACCCCAGTAACTGGTGAGCCTGACACTGTGATAACTAAATATTCTCATTGATCTGGAATCTGGGTCATGGTAGATGTCCAGACTAGATGTATTCGCTATGGGGATTTGCTAGTTACCCTACTGGCTTTCTAAATTCTAAAAGACTGATTAACTAATGTCACCATCAATCACAGTGAATGGCAGTGCACTTTGCAATTTTGCTGCAGTGGCTAAAGAATGTAGTTTAAAGTGGACCAAAACCCAGGATTTTGAATATCCTGGGTTTTGGTCTTTGCCCCCGGGGACCCAGATCGGAGATGCCATGCTTTGTAAAACCACCCAGGTCACCCGATCTCACCCTTCCTCGGTCCTAAGACCTATGCGCAGCCCTCTTGTCCAGTCAGCGCACTCCATCTTCTGGGTCCCTCGGATTCCAGGTGACCTCCTCACAGGCGGCGCCATCTTGCAAGCCATCAGGCACTGCGTGCGTCCCCTGATCTCGCGCCTGCGCAGTGCCCATGAATGGGATGCAAGGGGGAGGACCGAAAAGCCGCGAGACTTCGCTGAGCGGCACGGGACTTTGAAGAGCACGGCTAAAGCCTTGCTGTCATTTAGAGACAGCTAAGCCAGTGGCGGGGGAGAATCTGGCCCTGAAGCACCCGGGTGTCACCACATCAGGCGGCGACATCCAAAAGATAAGCAGGGCCCACACTTGTGTTTTACCCCGATGTTCCCCTTTAAAGTGGACCAAAAGCCACGGAGCTCAGCCCAGGAAACTGGGGGCATGCCCCGCTGTGTGAAACCCCCCAGGTCTCCCATAAATTTACCTTCTTTCCCGTCCAACGGCGCATGCGCGAGCAGCGGCCGCATCCCTGCTATCCCTCTAGCAAAACCCAGTCAAAATCCTGGGTTTTGATCCACTATAAAGTAAGCTAAATCCATAACCAGTTCTGTGCTATATAAGTTGTAACCTGCTGATCTGGAAACACCTGTGACAAGGCCCTTTATTTTATCATATGTTATCTAGGGGTTGAAGTTCTCATGGATGCTGTGGCTTTGCTTAGCAAAGTAATTAAAGTATATGGCACCAATGATAAACACAAGCAAAGGTTAGTGTCATAAAACTAAGACACGGAGCAAAGTCACGCAGGAATACACAAGCTGGCACGGACATGTATGATCCAGAAACACGACTACAGGCCCCTTAGCTGGGCAAATAAAGTATGTAAAGAGCCAGCGGCATACATAAAATAAAACCTTTTTTCAATTTTAAGGATAGAGATTTGGTAAAGTACAGGAAGAACTAGATAAATAACAAAACAATGATAACACAAAAAATATCTAGTTTCTTAAGGTTCTTACTGAAATGTCTTTGGACATGACACGTAAATTCAGGTGAGGCATCTAAAATAGGAAACGTAGGTCTAGGTGCGGATCAAAGAATTGCTACAGAACAAAATATCAGTCAGTTGTCAGTTGGTTTGGTAGCATTGTCCCATCAGGTGGGACTGGCTAGCCACCTGCATAAAACTATTGGTGTACCAAGGGCCTGTGGTTGGGAGGCAGGAATGGATAGGGATGGGATTGATGGGGCAAAGCTAGGGGGGCAGGAATGGATGAGGCTGACCTAGGAGGACGAAGCTGGATGGGGCAGAGATGGCGGGACAGGGATAGATGGGGCAGAGTTGGAGCAGCAGGACAAGATTGGATGGGGCAAAGAGGCCGAGAAAATTTTTTTTTGTATAATCTGTTTTTATCAAGACAAGTTAATGTCACGGACTGGGTGTGGCAGCACAGTTGTGGATCCGCTGTGACTGTGATACTGATAGCGAGTACCATGTCAGGGGAGCTGAGTCTAAGAGGCCACCGGTATTCACCAGAGCCCGCCGCAAGGCAGGTTGGTCTTGTAGCGGCGAGTGACCCCCAGGTTGCTACCCCCCAACAGCGGTTCAGCCACACAGTCTGTCGAGGTACTTCGTGGTGCAAAGGAGGCAGGCAAAAGCGATGTCAATGTTCAAGCCGAGGTCAGAGCTGGCAGGATAACATCGAAATCGAAGGAAGTAGCCAAGGTCGGGACGGGCAGTGAAGATTCAGAGTCGGAGACAGGCAAAGGTCGGTACACGGGTGAGCAATCCTGAAAACAACTGACTTTCTGCATACAAAGGAAGACCAAGATCCGGCACTGATGGAAAGGAAGTGCCCCTAAAATAGGGAAAGTGGATGCAGGATTGGACGACCGGGCACCAATCAGTGGTGTACCGGCTCTTTAAACTTCAGGAAGCCGGCGTGCGCCCCGTAGAGGACGGGGACGTGCGCGCACCGGGCCATGCGAGGAGGCAGAGCGAGGAGAAGGGAGACGACTGGGAGGAAGCCGCGGCCCCGCCGGCAGGAGCGGGCAAGGAGGGAGAATGGGGAGAGCCGCGAGACGGACGCGCAGCGCCCACCCGGGCAGCGGGAGCAGTGACGGAGGTGTGGGGAGTGCTACGAGACAGGCGCGCAGCGCTCGCTCTAACAGTTAACAAAAAACAAACAAAAGGGGGAGTCCCCAATTCAGTACAGCACTCTTAACAAAGAAATCAGCGTAACACCAATGCATAGGAATGTTGATAGCAACTATATAGTGACCAGCGAATACCATCCTGGACCCCCAGAGACCCCCAGACCTCTCACGGTCCCTTACAGATTAGTGGGCATTCAGTCTCTGAGGGGTGAGAAAGGTTGCATCACTACCGAGGAGGGGCTAAGAAGAAAAGAAGAAAGGCTGGCACAAAGGAGGGGAGGGGAGGGGAGGGAAAGGGTAGTTTTCTGATCGAGATCCATAAATCTAATCTGAATGAGCCATCTTTTCAGCGCCACAACCCACAGTCTATCGCCATCTGGTTCTTAGACCAACAGCCTCCCTGCCTAATTAAGAATAGTTCTAAGCCTTTCCAGATCCTCACAACAGGCCCAAGTCCTGGTGTATTTGTCCCTGGGTCCCTTGTCCCCCAAGATAAGCTCTTCCAGTTGCCTAATACGTTCAAGTTCCGTCACCCATTCCCGTAGGGGTGGGGTCTCCTGTGTTTTCCAATACCTTGGGATCACTGCCCTTGCTGCCGACAAAAAAGTGCCTAAGTACATCTGTCTTGTACTGCGACATAGGCCATCCCAGACGGAAAGAAGGGTTAACTGAGGGGAGATTTCAACTGCTGTGCCGGTGGTAGCTGCATAGATATTCAGGATTTTACCCCAAAAGGCTTCAATGGCAGGGCAGCCCCACCAGATGTGTGTCATGTTGCCCTCCCCATCAAGGCACCTCCAACATACATCCGAGGAGTGAGGTGCAAACTTTTCGATATCTGACGGACACCTATACCACCTAGTGACAATCTTATAATGCCTCTCCTGCTGCTTTGTGAGTGAGGCAAAACATTTTAGATTGATCCTCCTCCAACAAAGACAGGCCCAACTCCCTTTCCCATCTAGCAGTATACCCCAGAGGGCTAGAGCAAATGTTACTCACTAGAAGGGCCTATATTTTGTAGGGAGCATGCAGCACATGTGATGCAGATGAGAAGAGCCTCCGAGAAACAAAGTTTGTGTGTACCTTGCAATGCCACTTCCCGCCCCTGCAGTACTTCATATTGCAATGCTCGGTGACAGGGAGCCATGACACTGGCAGGAGACTAAGCACTACATTGCCGATCAAGGGGGCAGCTCTGAGCACAGCAACACAGAAGCAACTGAGCGCAGGGCTGTCGGGGCAGGGGTCCAGAAATTTGGTGCCGAGGTCCGCATTCGGACCCCGGTCCGCCAGTTGAGTACCGCTGGCATAGAGTCTAGTTTTACAAGTTTTAATGCCTGTATGACTTTTACTTACCTGTTCAGTAAATCTGTAGTGTTCAGGGGCTTTCTTTGATATCAGTTTTATTTATGTTATACAGGCTAAGTAACTGTTCATTTTACCTAATGTATTTTTGTCACCAACAATAAATAATAATAATAATAACAAATAAATGATATTAATATTACTGGTAATTATTGATTGCACAATTAGTTTCACATACATATCTAGTCATAGATGCAATCAAGAGGATTGGTGAATCCTCAGGTACAGATGTAAAAATGATTCCTGTAGGATTCACAGCTAAAGTCTGGAGAAGTGAACAGCTGTTCGCCAGCTTTTGCCCAACTATGCTGAGTAGGTGCGTACATAGCTGCGATGGGGCCCCACAGCAGAGCCCCCACCACGGGCCCAGAGGTGGCATCCACATTTTTAACTACCTGTTACCTATATATAAAGTTGTCAAGTGCTGCACATATTTATATTTTTATAATAAATGTTTTCATACAATCTAATAAACAGCAAGGTGTGTAATACTATTAAAACATGTCTAAGTAATATTAAGGGATTGTATCATTTATTTTGGCCAGTTACGAGAACTGCTACAAATTTAACAACTGGTTCTGCAGAACCAGGGAGGGCCCCCATCACCAGCAGCATCAATCAATCCATCAATCGTAACCCCCCCCCCCCCCCAGACACTTGGCGTCCCGCTGGCAACTTTCTTTGGCGTGGCGACATCAGAAAAGCAGGGCGCGTGCAGCGCCGGTGTAGAAGCAGGGTCCATATATGGCACTGCTGCAGAAACAGGGCCCGCACCCCAGAAGGAAGGAGGTGGCATGGCTAGGTAAGTATGCAGGTACATACCACAGAGGCAGTGGAGGCAGCGTGGGCCGGGCACCCTTGTTCCACATTTCTGGGGTCACATGGCTGCACTGCGCCTATGGTACACAGCGACTTCAGGGAGGGGGGGCTGCGCCCTCAGAGAAACAGGGTGGCTGTGTGGCGCTGATGCAGATGCTGGGCCTGCGTGCGGCGCCGATGTAGAAGTAGGGCCTGCACGCGGTGATGCTGTAGAACAGGGCCCACGTCCCAGAGGGAAGGAGGCGCCATAGAGGCAGCATGGCTAGGTAAGTATTCAGGTACATAGGTACATACCACAGAGGCAATGGAGGCAGTGTGGGCCGGGGCACCTTTTTCTACGTTCCTGGGGGCACTTGGCGTGTCACTATGGTATACCGCGACATCAGGGACGGGGGCTGCGCCATCAGAGAAACAGCTGATGTAGAAGAGGGGCTTGCATACCAGAGGGAAGAGGCCACGGCTTGGAGGTGGCATGGCTAGGTAAGTATTCAGGTGTATACCACAGAGGCAATGGTTCCACATTTCTGGGGACATGTGCATGCACTGCGCCTATGGTACACAGCGACATCAGGATGGGGGCTGCGCCATCAGAGAAACAGGGTGGCTGTGTGGCGCTGATGCAGATTCTGGGCCTGTGTGCGGCGCCGATGTAGAAGTAGGGCCTGCACGCGGTGATGCTGCAGAACAGGGCCCACGTCCCAGAGGGAAGGAGGCGGCATAGAGGCAGCATGGCTAGGTATGTATTCAGGTACATACCATAGAGGCAATGGTTCCACATTTCTGGGGTCACATGGCTGCACTGCTCCTATGGTACACAGCGACATCGGGATGGGGGCTGCGCCATCAGAGAAACAGGGTGGCTGTGTGGCGCTGATGCAGATGCTGGGCCCGCGTGCGGCGCCAATGTAGAAGTAGGGCCTGCACACAGCGATGCTGCAGAGGCAGGGCCCACGTCCCAGAGGGAAGGAGACGGCATAGAGGCAGCATGGCTAGGTAAGTATTCAGCTGTATACCACAGAGGCAATGGAGGTAGTGTGGGCCGGGCCACCTTTTTCTACGTTCCTGGGGGCACTTGGCGTGCCCCTATTGTATACAGCGATATCAGGGACGGGGGCTGCGCCATCAGAGAAACAGCTGATGTAGAAGAGGGGCCTGCATACCAGAGGGAAGAGGCCACAGCTTGGAGGTGGCATGGCTAGGTAAGTATTCAGGTGTATACCACAGAGGCAATGGTTCCACATTTCTGGGGACATGTGCATGCACTGCGCCTATGGTACACAGCGACATCGGGGTGGGGGCTGTGCCATCAGAGAAACAGGGTGGCTGTGTGGCGCTGATGCAGATGCTGGGCCCGCGTGCGGCGCCGATGTAGAAGTAGGGCCTGCACGCGGTGATGCTGCAGAACAAGGCCCACGTTCCAGATGGAAGGAGGCGGCATAGAGGCAGCATGGCTAGGTAAGTATTCAGGTACATACCACAGAGGCGGTGGAAGCAGGCTGTTAATCCTAGAGGACGCCTGGCTCACCAAAACCATTACTACCATCGGGGCCCTAACTGGAGAAAATCAGGGACATCATAGACTCCAAATTCCAGGCTAGCCAGTGTTTTATTTAGTTGCAGACATCACATTCGGCCCGCTTGACTTGTTCTGTATCCGGAAGCAGGAACAACATCCTCTGCTGGGGCTGAGATACAGAATCCAACAGTCTGAGCAAACTTGATTTCTGCTCCTCGTCTCGTCTGGTGTCAGCAGATGTAAAACAGTCTCATGCTCTTGATTAAAACTTTGAGGCTCATCAAAATTGGAATAAAGTTAATTTGAGTAAGACAACAATTCAAAGCAGTAAGCCCCAAAACTGCACAAGAAATAGGTGCACTTTAGTCAAGCTTTAGACATTTGGGGGAAGGTATATCTGTAGTAATCATACCTCCCAAGTGGCCCTGATTTGGAGGGACTGTCCCTCTGTTGAGTCCATGTCCCCCCTGTCCCCCTGTCCCTCGTTGTTCTCCTTTGCCCCCCCCCCCCTTGAGGTGTAACATGCAGATCTATATCAATAAATTATTCATTTACCTATTCAAAGTGTTTATATTGTTGTAATTGTTATAACCAATCGCCTATCCATCCCTCAGTTAGGGGGTGTGGCTAAATTTAATACATTTCCCTCTTTCCGACAATATATATATATCATAGCAACTGGACTTCTTTTTTTTTTTTAGTGGACCAAAATGCATCTTTGGTGGTCTGGAATCTATAAGACTCCCGGGCCCCCTGATTACCTCTCCCAGGGCATCCCAATAGAGCAGCGGTTCTCAACCTGTGGGTCGGGACCCCGGCGAGGGTCGAACAACCAAAACACAGGGGTCGCCTAAAGCCATCGCAAAATACATATTTCCGATGGCTTTAGCTGCTGAGAAGTCGCGCTACCATCTGCAGCAGCGCTATTCAGCTGGAACGCACGCCGTTATGGATGCGCGTTCCAAACTGAATGCCTGCGCGCATGCACAGACGTGATTGCATCATCCGTCCGGGGCCTAAGGGGCGGGGGGAACGCTCCACAGTCCATAGCAGCGCATTACGTGTGTCCGGCGCTTGCTGACATCATCAGTGGGCGGACGCAGCAAGCGCCGGAGGACAGAAGCCTAGGAGGCGGAGAGGCAAGAGAGCATGCGAGACGCCTGCTGGTGTATTAAAGATTAATAATGTAAAAACAGTGCACACACCATACACACAATACTGTGTAAGTGTAAGGTGCTTTGTGTGTAATCATTACACTGTACACAAAGCAGCTTACACTTACACAAAGCACCATACACTTACACAGTGTGAACTACATCAGTCTTATAGTACAAGAGACCACTATAAGATGTAGTTCACACTGTTCCCCAATGTATAATTATCTCCAATATCTCCCACTATTTTCCCATATTCTGAATGAGGAAACTGCTGAAATCAGCTGTTTCCGCCATTAAATTCGCCTCCTTGATTTCATTGTGAGTGCGTCGGATTTTGTGGAAGAGAGCTCCCGAGAATCTCGAGTTACCACACAATCCGCCGCAGCCTCCTATTAATTTCAATAAGAGGCGGAGAAATGACAGTTTCCGATACATGCTATGCCATGGTGAAATGTTATTTATTGTAATTAGTAATAAATATTTCTCAACATATAATTAAATATCGTTTTTATGATTAATCACTATGTTTAAATTATGTTTGATTTGTAGCAATGAGAATACATAATGCATAGCAGGTATAACTGTAGCAAAATGACAGTTTTGAAGTAGCCACCAAAATTATTTTTGGGGTCACCGCAACATGAGGAACTGTATTGCGGGGTCACGGCATTAGAAAGGTTGAGAATCACTGCAATAGAGGGAAATGCCCTGAGTCCCCAGTGAAACCTACCTGGTCAGCAGAACGGCACATGTGCGGGCTGTGGCCACACTACTCTATACCCTTATCTAGGTGTGCGCCCGCACAAGGCATTTGTGAATGGCCGCCCTGGTGGAGGCTAGCAGGGACATGGCTATTGACTCACTCGGCTGCATTTTGCTCTATTCGGCTCTACTCGACCCTTAGCCAACTGTTAGCCAAAAATGACTAATAAAGCTGAGTGTGTGGAATTTGGGTGAATGGGGACTAATTCATTTAATGTTGCTGAATAGTGCACACTGTGCAGTTCTGGCCAGAGACAGCCGTGGGACCACTGTAATTTGCCAGGCTTGAACACGCAGAGAGGACCAAGGGACAAAGTGGCAGTTCGACCATTTTTATGTGTGGTCCTGCTACGGCTTCTGCCCGGTGCTGGAGGAAATGGAGGAGAGGCACATGGGACAAGTTTAAAGTCCCTTCAATTTTGCCCAAGTGGTTGGAAATGGTGAGATGTTTAGACATGAGGAGTGAGGTGGGTAGAGGTGGGTAGAGGTGGGTAGAGGTGGGCAGAGGTGGGTAGAGGTGGGCAGAGGTGAGCAGAGGTGGGTAGAGGTGAGCAGAGGTGGGTAGAGGTGAGCAGAGGTGAGCAGAGGTGAGCAGAGGTGGGCAGAGGTGGGCAGAGGTGGGTAGAGGTGGGTAGAGGTGGGTAGAGGTAGGTAGAGGTGAGCAGAAGTGAGCAGAGGTGGGCAGAGGTGGGCAGAGGTGGGTAGAGGTGGGCAGAGGTGGGCAGAGGTGGGCAGAGGTGGGCAGAGGTGAGCAGAGGTGGGTAGAGGTGGGTAGAGGTGAGCAGAGGTGAGCAGAGGTGGGTAGAGGTGGGCAGAGGTGGGCAGAGGTGGGCAGAGGTGGGTAGAGGTGAGTAGAGGTGGGCAGAGGTGAGCAGAGGTGAGCAGAGGTGGGTAGAGGTGGGCAGAGGTGAGTAGAGGTGGGGAGAGGTGAGCAGAGGTGGGCAGAGGTGAGCAGAGGTGGGCAGCAGTGCATCGGGCCACAACTGATGGCAGTGCAGCTTGTGCATCCCTCTAAAACGTTCTCATGTAATTAGTGAAACACTTAAAGTGGACCATCACCCTCGGGTGATCGGCCGATCACCTCCCTCCCCGCGGGACATCCGAGATCGGGATGTCCCGCGGGGTGAAACCCCCCAAACCCCCTTACCTTAGTTTCAGCGGCGGCCGGCGCGTCTGTGAATGGCCGGCGCGGGGGCACGCGTCGTCAAGAGGGATGCGCGGTAGGCGGCGGCGGAGTAGCCACGGACAAGCGGCTGTCAAATCCCTTGTCCGTTGGCGCTGGGAGCGGGGAGAGGTGAGTTTTTAGGGTGATCGGGCGGGTTTCACACAGCGGGGGATCGGGGGTGCCCCACCGAAGTGGACCAAGACCCAGGATAGTCAAAATCCTGGGTGTTGGTCCACTTTAAACCGGACCTTCACCATGATTTATTGAAAAGCCCAAACCCTTATAAAACGATTCTCCAGCATCTAATATTAATATATTTTAAGTTTTTAGACACTTACTTATTATTCTTTCCCCCCACTGGGCTGCAACTCTGTTCAGGACTTTAGGATACGGGTGCCGCCATCTTGACTCGGAAGCATCACACATACTGATAGCTGTGCTTTGCTCAGACAGAGCAGAGGTGGGGTCAGGAAAAGATCAGCAGTCCCAGAATGCAGAGCGACACAGTCAGAAGGAACTTCCTGTTTGCAGGCTGCCTGAAGCCCCATGAGCCGCCATCTTGAATGCTTAAAGGCTCATAACATGCAGTAGATGGAGGTAGGATGATTTTTAATGTGGGCAATCTGTGTGTACAGGGTGTGGGAAACATATAAGATGGGCTCTTATTCAGGGTGAAGGTCTGGATTAATGTGGGCAATCTGTATGTACAGGGTGTGGGAAACATATAAGATGGGCTCTTATTCAGGGTGAAGGTCCGGATTAATGTGGGCAATCTGTATGTGCAGGGTGGGGGAAACATATAAGATAGGCTCTTATTCAGGGTGAAGGTCTGGATTAATGTGGGCAATCTGTATGTACAGGGTGGGGGAAACATATAAGATAGGCTCTTATTCAGGGTGAAGGTCCGGATTAATGTGGGCAATCTGTATGTACAAGGTGTGGGAAACATATAAGATAGGCTCTTATTGAGAGTGAAGGACCACTTTAAAGTGGATGTCCAGTGCCCCCTCTCACCCCTGGCACTGAGGGGGTTACAACAAATTAAACAGCTTACCTTGACCAGGATCCAGTGTGGTTCTCACGGTGCTTCAGCTCCTGGGTGCAGCCATCTGGGACAGTCTGCAGAGAAGTGCACCCCCCTCTCAGGGCATGGTGGTCCTGCGCAGCCATTTACTTGAATGGATGGGTGGGAGTGGGGGATGTCTGTATGATGCTGCAGGGGTGTCAGTAACCACAATGGATCCCGGGCGATGTAAGCATTTTTTTGTTGTGTAATGTAACCTCAGTGCCAGGGGAAAAGGCAGGGTATGGGGGGGTACATTGCAGACTGGGGGGTACATTGCAGAATGAACATTCACTTTAAAGTGGACCAACACCCAGGGGGATCTATAAGATTCCTGGGCCGATCAGATCCCTCCCCGCGGAGCATCCGAAATCGGGATGCCCCGCTGTGTGAAACCCCGCAGGACGCCCAGAAATACCTTACCTTATCCCCGTTCCAACGGCGCATGCGCGAGCCGTGGCCGCATCTCGCGCTTCTCTCTAGCACGCCGTTTGTCAAAGGCCGGCGCGGGCGCGCTCCCTGTTAGAGGAAAGCGCGAGTTGCGGCCTCCAGCATGCTCAGAGCCGCTGTGGTTGTCCGTCGCTTGTCCGTACATACCACAGCGGCTCTGAGCGCTCGGATTGGACGAGCTCTCGCGTAGGAGCGGGGTGAGGTGAGTTTTTTAGGGCGATCTGGGGGGTTTTCACGCAGCGCGGCCCCCCGATCGGGGTGGACCAAAACCCAGGATAGTGAAAATCCTGGGTGTTGGTCCACTTTAAAGAGGAACAACACACATGAAATTCACATTCCTGAGTGTTGTTCCTTTGTGCGGCGGCACCCCGAATTGGGATGCCCGCTGTGTGTACCCCCCCCCCGGTTGCCCCGTTTAACTCACCTTCCTTCCGCTCCCACGGCGCTGGCTTGGGCGAGAGCGAGTGCGCTGATTGGCTGAGCCGCGCTCGCTGTCACTTGGCTCTCTTCATCGCCGAGGACGGTTAAGCTGTCTGGGCGCTGCCAGCCGCATCCCCCGCCCACCTGGCAGTCGTGGTGTGATTGCACAACTAGGGGTGAGCGGGGATGCGGCCGGAACGCAAAGAGGCGGCGAGGGCTCAGGGAGAGGGTGAGTGTTCCGGGGGTTTGGGGGGATTCACACAGCAAGATGCCCCAAGGACCGGAACTTGGGAGGCCCTGGAGTCTTTTAGAACTTCTCCTCTTTAATACTTATGTGTATCTGTATAACCATAGGACAAGGTTTTGTTGGCTTTATATTTATTGCGAGGTAATAAGGAAGCTGAGCTTTGTAGGTGCAAAGATTGTGTCCCGTGTCCTTCTTCTATAAAACATAGTTATCTGCTAAACGGATTTATATTGGTTCTACTGGAACGTAATGATATCTGTATTAGTTCAAATACAATTATTACTACATACCTCCCAAGTGTCCCTGATTTGGAGGGACTGTCCCTCTTGAGTCCATGTCCCCCTGTCCCTCGTTGTTCTCATTTGTCCCTCTTTGAGGTGTAACATGCAGATCTGCAGCAATAAATGATTCATTTGCATATTCAAAGTGTTTCTATTACTGTTACATCCTATCTCCTATCCATCCCTCAATGAGGGGGCGTGGCTTCATTTAGCAACTTTCCCACCCAATACAATACAATAAATATGAGTAAGGTTTCACAGGGCCCCATAGCAAAATTCATAGTGGGCCCCTAAGAAAAGTCACTCCAGCAATAAAGTGGATCAAAACCCACAGCACTCAACCCTAGAGTTGAAAATACTCTATGGGACTGGTGAAAGCTCTCCTCCCAATATGTGAAAGCCCCGGGATTTCCTATAATCTTACCTCATTCCTAGATCTCAGAGTGCATGTCCCCTGCACCACTCCAACCGAGCCTTAGCATGTGCCTTAGCAGAGGACAGTGGACCTGGAAACAGCTGCACACTGCAGCACCACACATCTATTTATAAAGGTGTGGCTGAATCACCTGTGTGCAGTCATTGCCAGGTCCTCTGTTGGATGGAGCTTAGGCCCTTATTTATGAAGGAATAGCGACAGGTAGCGACTGGTGAGCGGCCGGTAATGATGGGCCCCGCCACGAGAACGCCGGCTCCCCACCACAATCACACATTTATCAAGCCGATCCTGCTTAGCGACTGAGATAGCGCCATATAGCGACTCATTCATCATTATTCCAGCCTCAGCCCACAGCGCCAGCGAGCGACCTTGAACAGCGACAGGTATGACCTCTCGCTACCTGGCGCGCTCCAATGCATTTCAATGGAACAATCTTTAAATATTCATAATTAATTGTTATTAATGTTTTTTTTTTTTTTTTTTTTTTAAATGTGAAAAATTCTGTGACCACTTCTGCCATTTTAGATAATTTTTTTAAGGAAAAAATGTATTTATATTACTAAATTATTTAAAAAACGGGTTTTTGGGGTTTCCAAAAATATGGTTGTTTGGGGGTTAAAAAACTACTTTTAACCCATCGCCGCCAGCGCTCTGGGGTTTAAACATGCATTTCACAGCGCGAGAATTTTTTGAGCGTGATTTTTTAATGAATATGGTGGGAGCCGGTCGCTCTGACCAGTCGCTGTCATGCGCTCCCATACATCGCTGAACCTGTCAAATAGCGACTCGGAACCTTGTATTCAACATTACGGCAAACCGACTGAGTCGCAATCAACTACCGAACAACGGCCAAGCACAGCGACTACTAGCGGGCGCTCTGAAAATGCCGCTACAGTCGCTCAACTGTCGCTACCTGCCGCTATTAATGAATCAGCCTCTTGGTCTAAGGTTAGCATCCTCAGGGTCAGATTATGAGGGGGACGCAAGGGGCATGAGCCCCGGGGCGTTCACGACTTGCCCTATATAGGGGGCCTCCACCAATCTTTGGGTTATGGTCTGGTCCAGGAGGCGTTTCAGTCTTTTGTCTGATGGTCGGTGGCAGTGTAGGCGCGCCTGGACAAGCCTTTTTTTGTTTTTGCAAACCTGCAGCCGCAGCCACCACAGGGCAGGACAGAGAATCTAGAGCAGCAAAGCCGCCGCCAGCAACGCTACAGTGATGGGTGCAGAGCTGTCACTGCACATAAGCCACCAAGCACAGCCGCTGGCAGCTCAATGCAGGGAACCAGCCGGGTGACTACACTACCCCCCACCCAGAATGGCAAAGCAGGAGATCCCGAGCAGCACGAAACCCGCACAAGGGGGGCACAAGGGACTCCATCTGACCTTCCAGTAAGTAGGCGGGTGCCAGACAACCACCAATCAGTTACTTGGTTGGATTATTATTTTATACTGTATCTGGGGCCTCCACCACATTTGGTGTCTACCACATCTAACCCGGGCCTGGCACCAAGTACCAGCGTGTCAATCATTTATTGTTTCTTACCACCGCAGAGATATTCCCGTGAAGGGAGATTCGCCACATATCTGCCCATTCCCTTTGTTTAATGACATCACCAAAGTCATTTTGCCATTTACTGACATTAGGCAATTGGCCCACTGGAGGGGAAGTTAGAGAAGAGTAAATATCTACCAATATGGCTTCTCCCTTCTTGTCCTCTTTACATCTTTATTTAAAAAGCGCAAAACTATCTAAGGGGGTTATTCATCAAGGGATAGCGGCAGGTAGTGCCTGGTGACCGGAGGGCGCTGTGCGCAATACCAGATTTATGAAAGCAAATCTGGTGAGCGACTCTAACAGCGCCATGTAGCGCCCCATTCATCATTACAGGCGGCTCAGCGTATAGCGCCAGATATTACCTGTTGCTACCTGTCGCTCTCCCATACATTTCGATAGATGTTATTTTTCTTCTGTTTAAACAGGGTTTGTTTGTTTTTTTCTCTCAAATAATTGTGTGACGTCTCCTGGCATAGAAAGGTCATTTTTGAAAACGTTTTTTGACTTTTTGACTGGTGGATATGTGTTCAAAAACAGCCTTTAATCACACAGCGTCTGGTGCTCTGTGCTACAGCGCCCAGATTTAGAGAGTCAATGCTGTGTGCCCTTTTTTTTGATAAGTATGCTGTGAGTCGCTGAGAGTCGGTCGCACTGAGCTGGAGCTCCCTCTCGCTTCCTGCAGCGCTGTACTGGTGTTAGAACGCCCAACACACATCATATTCATCAACTCCAGCCAGGTTACTACAGAGCGACTGAGACGCTCTGTTACAGCGCCCGATAGCCGCTTACAGCGTCTACTAGCGGACGCTCTAATCACAGCTATACAGACGCTCATCTCCCGATACCTGGTGTTAGTAATGAATCAGTCTCCACGTCCAAGGGAATTATCTTTTATTCATTTATCTCATTATGTGACGGGGAGGCTGATTTATTAATAGCGACATGTAGCGACAGTTGAGCAACTGTAGTGGTATTTTCACAGAGCCCGCTAGTAGTCGCTGTGCTTGGCCGTTGTTCGGTTGTTGATAGCGACTCAGTGGGTGTGGCGTAATGTTGAATACAAGGTTCCGAGTCGCTATTTCACAGGTTCCGCGCTGTATGGGAGCGCATGATAGCGACTGGCCATAGCGACCGGCTCCCACCATATTAATCAAAAAATCACGCTCAAAAAATTCTCGCGCTGTGAAATGCATGTTTAAACCCCAGAGCGCTGGAGGCGATGGGGTAAAAGTAGTTTTTTAACCCCCAAACCACCATATTTTTGGAAACCAAAAAAAAAATTATTTTAAATAATTTAGTAATATGAATACATTAATATCAGATCTGTTATATCAATTCTGTACAATTTTTATTTTTATTTTTTCCCTTAAAAAAATTATCTAAAATGGCAGAAGTGGTCACAGAAATTTTCACATTTAAAAAAAAAAATAAATAAACATTAATAACAATTAATTATTAATATTTAAAGATTGTTCCATTGAAATGCATTGGAGCGCGCCAGGTAGCGAGAGGTCGGACACTGGCGCTGTGGGCTGAGGCTGGAATAATGATGAATGAGTCGCTATATGGCGCTATCTCAGTCGCTAAGCAGGATCGGCTTGATAAATGTGTGATTGTGGTGGGGAGCCGGCGTTCTCGTGGTGGGGCCCGTCATTACCGGACGCTCACCAGTCGCTACCTGTCGCTATTCCTTCATAAATAAGGGCCTAAGAAACAGAATTGGCAAAAGTCATGAATTTGGTGGATATATGTGAACTAGTAACATCAGCAGCCAATCAGCACGCTGAATGGACCTGAATGCAAATGGAACAGAGCGTGCTGGCAGTCGCATTCCCACTAGCCTCTAGCGGGGAGGCCATTCAAGAAATGCCTGGCAGACACGGAATAGCAGTATGGGGCCGCCCGGTTTTGGTACACAGCGCCAGTGTAACGTGTTGCTTCAGTTCCCTTATCAGAAGCGTTGTCTGCAAGGAGTTGGAACCTTGCGCCTTTCTGTCACTTGTCTCCTGAGCTCTCTGTTTGGGATGGGAAGGGAAAATAGACACCATACCTCCCAACTGTCCCTGATTTGGAGGGACTGTCCCTCTTTTGAGTCCATGTCCTCGTTGTGCTTCTCCGTCCCTCTTTGAGGTGTAACATGCAGATCTGCAGCAATTAGGGATGAGCGAACCGGTTCGGACGAACCGGAATTCGCTCCGAATTTCAGGGAAAATTCGATTCGGCACGAACCCGAATTTTTTTTGGCTCGTGCCGATCGAATTTTCCTTGAAATAAAAAAAAAAAAATGCCAGCATGGTGGGAGCGGGCAGGCCGGAGCGTGGAGGCCGGCGCCGCTCTCAGCTGTCATCAGAGGACGCGTCATCAGAGGGCGCCTGAGAGCGGCGCCGGCCTCCACGCTCCGACCATGCAGGTAAGTGTTTGCTTTTTAAACAAATGCCGGCATGGTGGGAGCGGGCAGGCCGGCTGCGCCGTCAGCGGGCCGGCGGGACGGGCAGGCCGGCTGCGCCGTCAGCGGGCCGGCTTCCGCCGCCCGCTGACAGCGCAGCCGGCCTGCCCGTTCCCACCATGCCGGCATTTTTTTTTCAGATGAGCGATTCGTGAAAATTTCTTGGGGAAATTCGGCGAATCGCCCGAATCAAACTTTCAGGAAGTTCGCTCATCTCTAGCAGCAATACATGATTCAGTCTCCTATACAAAGTTTTTATATTGTTGTAACTGTTACACCCTATCTCCTATCCATCAATCAATGAGGGGGCGTGGCTTAATTTGTCCTTAAACCGGACCTTCAGTGTGATTTAATGAAAAGCCCAAACTCTTAAAAAACGGTTCCCCAGCATCTAAAATTAATATATTTTACGTTTTAACTTATTATTCTTTCCCCCACTGGGCTGCAACTCTGTTCAGGAATTTAGGATATGGGCGCCGCCATCTTGACTCAGAAGCATCACACTTACTGAGGAGAGGAGAGTGGGATAAGGTACAGGGGGGCGGGTTATAGCTGTGCTTTGCTCAGACAGAGCAGAGCTGGGGTCAGGTAATGGTCAGCAGTCCCAGAATGCAGAGCAGCACAGTCAGGAGGCACTTCCTGTTTGCAGGCTGCCTGATAAGATGGTGGCTTCCATAAGCTGCCATCTTGGATGTTTAAAGGCTCATAACATGCAGTAGATGCAGGAAGGATGATTTTTAATGTGAGCAATCTGTATGTACAGGGTGTGGGAAACATATAAGATAGACTCTTATTCAGAGTGAAGGTCTGCTTTAAATTGTCCCTCTTTCTCACCCTGAAAAGTTGGAAGGTATGAGACACTACAAATCAAAGCTTTGTACTGAGAGGGAGAGTGTTTGAGCAGTGGTTGCATCTCTGGGCTCCCTGCGATCTGCGGCGCTCTTTCTGAATGGGGGGGCAGAAGTGCGCCTTGGCTGCAGGGAGGCCGTAGATGCAGCCGTGGTCCACAACTGCAGTGTGGACCAGCGTTGGTAGCACTGGAAAGGTGAGTGTTTGTGTGGCGGGGAAGGGGGGGGGGGCACACAGCAGGGCATCCTGAATCAGGATGCTCCAGGGGTACTTGATCGTCCGGCACTGTCCCTTGGTGCTCTCAACGATAGCAACCAATGTAACCGCAGTAGTTGTACCCAGGGCCGGCATCAGCACCCGGCAAGGCAGGGAAGCTGCCGGGGCCCCCACCCTCGGGGGGGGGGGCACTGACAGGGCCTGCCCTTGGGGTGTGCGATGGTGCTTGACTGGCGGAGGACTGGGAGGGCCCCGACACAGCTCCTCGAATGGCGGGGTTCCACACAACAAGGCATCTCGATTTAGATTCCAGGGGAGGAAGTGCTGGGTTTTGTTCTGCTTTTAAGTTGCCCACTCAACCTGATTTGCTATCTCTGGAGCATCCCGATCTGTGATACCCTACTGTGTGATACCCCTTGGAATCACTGGCAAGCCCCCCATTATGCAAGCAATTCCACCCCTGAGTTTTGGTCCATCTCAATTTGGGATGCCCCGGTATGTGAAAGAACCCCCCTGGTTTGGGCATTAACCCAAACTGGCGACCCCACAGTGCATTCACCAGTTCAAGGAAAGTAATGAACAAAGGAGGGGGTCACAGACAGGGGCATCCAAACTCAGAAGGATCTAGATTCGATACTCAGAGGTCAGGTTTAAAGGGATTTGGTGCACTTCAAAGTAGACCAATACTAGAGTTTTGGTCCAAATAGCACGATCCTTAGGGGGCATCCAGATTTGGGACGTCCCTCGGTGATGTGATGCGACTCTTCACCACAAAGGGGGGAGACCATGCCGCCCAAGGGCCCACATAAACCTGGAGCCGGCCCTGGTTGTACTGCTGTCTCTGACCAAAGCAGAGTGGCGACATGACATGTCTTTGCCAGCTCAGCAATGCCCAGGAATAGGGGCAAAGCCAACTGTGTCACTTAGAATATATTTAAGCTATTTACATATAACCATACACTTTGAGATGCTTTGAAAGCCAATGGAAACCCATTTCTGGGGCCACCGCTCATCCTTCGGGCCCCTCCCCGGCTGCTCTTTGTTCGGCCGCGATCCTGTTTTCAAAGCAAACCGGGTTTATCCACCGGCAAAGCCAAGCACTCTGCCACTGCGTCACTCACCGATTGGCTGATCTCAAAGGTGCCACAGCGACGAGGTGCAGTGGGCTAGGCACATCCCCAGCACACTGTTTGGGCGCGCATGGCCGCAGGGAAGTGGGGGAAGTGCCGCCAGAGGAGATCACGACGCAGAACCCACCGGCGCACCGGGGGGGGGGGGGGGTTCACACATCGGGGCACCCGCTGTAGAATGCCTCAGGGGTAGGCTAGCGGCTGGGCCCAGCCTCATGACCCTCTTTACACTGTTCACATTGGGGTTAAGGGGGAGGAAGTTAGCACAAGCCTATGTTACTGTGCATTTTATAGTATTTCCTGAAGAAATCTGAAAGCCCATCTAGAAACTATTTAACACATTATCAAGCCTAAAGCCAAGGAAACCTCCTAGATACAGAATTGTAGCAGAATGACTTGTACTAAAAGCAGGGCAACTTTTACCCCTTTTTCCATCAAATACTTGTATATTTTATTGAGAAATGGAAACGTCGGGGTTCAACAAAAAAGATTTTGCAATACTCGCAACCAAGTCCCACCATTGACCCAGAAGATGCACAGTAACTAGTGACACGGAAACTTATTTTTAGTGATGGGCAGGCTGATTCATCACTAACGCCAGGTAGCGACAGAAGAGCGTCTGTAGCAGGCATTTTGAGAGTGCCCGCTAGTAGTCGCTGTGCTCGGCCGTGAGTCTCTAGTTTATAGCGACTCAGTCGCTGTTCAGTAATGTTGAATACATTGTGAGAAGTCGCTATTTGACCAGTACAGCGCAGTATGGGAGCGCATGTTAGCGACTGCTCATAGCGACCGACTCACACCATATTCAGCAAAAAAAACAGCCTCACAAATCTCTGGCGCTGAAAAATACTTGTTTGAAGCCCAGAGCGCAGGAGGCGGTGTGTTTAAAGTCTGTTTTCCGGCATCTATCCACTAGTAACAAAGCGAAAACACATGGAATTACATTGTAACAACATTGTAACATGAACACTTTAATGGCAGAGCTGTAATGTCATTTCTGAAGAAATATATAAAAAATGAAAACATTATGAAAAAACTGCTTTTTAAATGCCAGAAGAGGTCACAGAATTATTTGTGATTTTTTTGAAAAAAAAAAAAAACTAACACCCGGTTTAAGGAGAAGAAAAGGTTCATCCATTGAAATGTATTGGAGAGCGACAGGTAGCGAGAGGTCATACCTGGCGCTGTGCAAGGCTGAACGCCGGTGCTGTTCGCTGAGGCTGTGAAAATGATGAATCAGACGCTACATGGCGCTATCCCAGTTGCTAAACAGATTCTGCTTAATAAATGTGCAATTGTGTGCCATGTCCGGCGTTCACCAGTCGCTACCTCTCATTAACCAGCCACTAACTGACGCTATCCCTTCCTAAATAAGGGCCTAAGTGTCTCCCTCTACCAGATTTCATGTCATCGGAATTCATATATCACATGATGACATATAGACTATTTTTATGCACTTCAGGTGTACCAAACCCAAGCCCTGGACTCCTTGTCGGACACACCTTTTCACCTCCACACCCTTTTGGTTTAGCACATCCACCAGACTTGTCACCCTGTTAGTGACTTCTGCTCTAGCCTTTATCAAACATTTACAGCCAGGGTTAATGGTTAACCCCTTGCTCCAGGGCTGGGCTGCACACCCCCTCCCTAAGGCGGTCAAAAAGATAGGAAGCTCTTAGTCAGGCTCTCATTTTCTTTCTGGGCAGACAAAGCGACGCAAACCCTGCGACCGAGCTCCCGGCGGCTGGTAAGTTATATAGTATATATATATACTGTATATATATATATATACAGTATATATGGCGTGACTACTTTGGGAGTAGGGAAAGGCAGCGGCCATGTTTAAAAGCACTCTAACCGAGTCAACTAACCCCTAATATGCTTAATGCTTTAATTTCCTTCCAGTGATCTCATGCACAATTTAGTTTATTATTATTATTTATTATCTAAAAAGCACTAGAAGAATAGAAAGTACATTAAGCTAAAACATGTTTTGCTGAGAAGAATGTAATGTGAAATGCAGCTAGAAATGGCTGATCGAAAGGGGGGACTGACCATAGGGAGACCTGGGACAATGCCCAGTGGGCCACACTGCTTTGGGGACAGTTGGGCTGCTGCTTTTAACATCCACATTCAATCCCTGCCCCCTTAGTCTCCCTCTCAGCCCCCTGTACCCAGCCCCACTGTACCCACAAGCCAAAGAACCCCAGCCCCCAATGCTATAGCCCCGGCATCAATCCCTGCCCCCTTAGTCTCCCTCTCAGCCCCCTGTACCCAGCTCCACTGTACCCACAAGCCAAGTAACCCCAGCCCCCAATGCTATTACCCCAGCATCAATCCCTGCCTACTTAATCTCCCTCTCAGTCCCCTGTACCCAGCTCCACTGTACCCACAAGCCAAGGAACCCCAGCCACCAATGCTATAGCCCCGGCATCAATCCCTGCCCCCTTAGTCTCCCTCTCAACCCCCTGTACCCAGCCCCACTGTACCCACAAGCCAAGGATCCCCAGCCCCCAATGCTATAGCCCCGGCATCAATCCCTGCCCCCTTAGTCTCCCTCTCAGTCCCCTGTACCCAGCCCCACTGTACCCACAAGCCAAAGAACCCCAGCCCCCAATGCTATAGCCCCGGGATCAATCCCTGCCCCCTTAGTCTCCCTCTCAGCCCCCTGTACCCAGCTCCACTGTACCCACAAGCCAAGGAACCCCAGCCCCCAATACTATAGCCCCGGCATCAATCCCTGCCCCTTAGTCTCCCTCTCAGCCCCCTGTACCCAGCCCCACTGTACCCACAAGCCAAGGAACCCCAGCCCCCAATGCTATAGCTCCATCATGGTTGGGGGGCCTCGGCAGCAATGCCTCGGGCCATCCAGGGACTGGTAAAATCCAGCGCTTATAGAGACCCGGGACAATGCCTGGTGGGCCGCACTGCTTTGGACCTAGCTGGGCTGCTGCTTATAAACCCAAATTCGATCCCTGCCCCCTTAGTCTCCCTCTCAGCCCCCTGTACCCACAAGCCAAGGAACCCACACCCCAATGCTATAGCCCCAGCATCAATCCCTGCCCCCTTAGTCTCCCTCTCAGCCCCATATACCCAGCCCACTGTACCCACAAGCCAAGGAACCCCAGCCCCCAATGCTATAGCCTCGGCATCAATCCCTGCCCCCTTAGTCTCCCTCTCAGCCCCCTGTACCCAGCCCCACTGTACCCACAAGCCAAGGAACCCCAGCCCCCAATGCTATAGCCCCAGCATCATGGGGGCCTCAGCACGCAAGTTTCGGGCCAGCCAGGGGCTAGCAAAATCCAGGGCTGATTTTTGGCCCCAGTCCGCCTCTGCTGATCGATAACAGAGAAGGGGGGGGGGGTAATGGAAACGTATTAGCAGTGGGGCCCTGTGTCATTGTTCGCATTAGGTTACAGGTTAAACAGGAGCGGAATGTGTGGTAAGGGACATTCGACTTAAAGGTTACCTAGAAACATACGCATGAAAAATTGAAAAGCTCCTTTATGAACTTTGTGGCCTGAACACGAGGCAGTTAGTGACCTGATAAACCTAGAGGCTGATTCATTACTAGAGCCAGGTATCAGCAGATGAGAGTCTGTATAGCGGCGCTTAGAGCGACCGCTAGTATACGCTGTGATCGGCAATCGGGCGCTGTAACAGAGCGTCTTGGTCGCTGTAGTAACCTGGCCGGCATTGATAAATTTGATGTATGTTGGGCGCTGTATCACCAGTACAGCGCTGCAGTAAGCGAAAGGTAGCGCCAGCTCAGTGCGACCGACTCTCAGCGCTCCACACCATACTTATCAATAAAGGACACACACAGCGTTGGCACTCTAAATCTGGTCGCTATAGCATAGAGCACCAGACGCTGTGTGATTAAAGTCTGTTTTTGAACACAAATCCACCAGTAACAAAGCGAAAACACATGGAATGACATTGTTTTAACACTGTGACATTAACACTTTAGTGCCAGACCTGTAATGACAATTCTGCACAAATATATAAAAAGTCAAAAAAGTTTCTAAAAGTGTTTGTTTGCAGCCAGGAGACGTCACACAATGTGGAACATGCTGTTTAAACACAAGCAAATGAACGCCCATTGAAATGTATGGGAGAGAGACACTGAGCGACAGGTAGTACATGGCGCTCCTGAGCCTAGAGCGCCGGCGCTATACACTGAGCCGCCTGTAATAATACATGCAACGCTACATGGCGCTGTTAGAGTTGCTCACCAGATTCACTTTCATAAATGTGGTTTTGCGTACAGCGCCTGGCGTTCACCAGACGCTGCCTGCCGCTAAGAGGCTCTACCTGGCGCTATCCCTTCATGAATAAACCCCTATGTAAGACACAGAAGAGATGAGGGTTAAGGGAGTTAGTTATTTAAAGCAGAGCAACAGTCAAAAATGACTTAAACCAGAGCCAACACAACAAACAGCGCTCATATGCATCCCTCCCCGGGGCAATTTAGATTACTGCACATAATATTAATTTACCATTCTCTAACTCCTGCTGTAGTGAATTTTAGAAACAAAATGGTGGCTCATGCATTTGTAGGCCGCCTGCAAACAGGAAGTGCTGCTGGGCTTCCTGTTACTCTGCATTGTCAGTTATATCAATTGAATCCAGGCAGCAGCATGACTGAGATGCTAGAAGAGGAAGCTCCAAAATGGCCGCTACCTTTCTTTTCCAACTGTGCCAGGCTGTTGGTCCGGTTTAAAGTGGACCAACACCCTCCACTGATCGGCCCGGGAATCTATAAGATTCCCGGACCGATCAGTCCCCCGGGGGTGCCCCGCTGTGTGAAACCCCCCAGAAACCCCTAAATCCCTACCTGCTCCTCGATCCAGCGGCCCCCGCCGCCGCCTCCCGTGCGTCCCTCTAGCAGGACGCGCAGCTGTGCCGGCCATTTGTTAGAGTCGCTCACCAGATTCGCTTTCTTAAATGTGATTTTGCATACAGCGCCCGGCGTTCACCAGACGCTGCCTGCCGCTATGAGGCGCTATCCTTTCATAAATAACCCCCTATGTAAGACACAGAAGAGATGAGAGTTAAAGTGGAACAAAACCCTACTGGATCGGCCCGGGAATTGATCCATCCCCTCCCCGCCAAAATCGGGATGCCCAGCTGTGTGAAACCCCCCAGGTCGCCCGCTACACTTACCTTACGTCCCGGTCCAACGACGCATGCGCGGGCCGCATCCTCGCTATCCCTCTTGTGAATGGTCGGCACAGGCGCACTCCCTGTTAGAGGGAAGCGGGGGATGCGGCTGTCAGCGCGCTCAGAGCCACTGTGCTAAGACATCACTCAGACGTGCATAGCTCTGCGGCTCCAAGCGTGCTGATTAGATGAGCGGCCGCACATGCACCGTAGGACCGCGGTGAGGTGTGTTTATGTGGGAGATCTGGGGGGGTTTCGCATAGCAGGGCATCCCCAATCGGGGTGCCCAGGGGGAAAGGACCAAAACCCAGGATAGTCAAAATCCTGGGTTTTGGTCCACTTTAAGCATTCCTACCAACTTTTCAGGGTGGGAAAGAAGGACAATTGTTAAATTAGGCCACACCCCCTCATTGAGAGATGGATAGGAGAAACTTGTTAAATAGGGAAATTAATCATTTATTGATGCAGATCTGCATGTTACACCTCAAGGAGGTGAACAACGAGGGACATGGACTGAAAAGAGGGACAGACCCTCCGAATTAGGAGTTATGCTTTAAGGTGTACTTTGATTGCTTTTTGTTCTAACATGCCTTACCCAAAGCCTATAATGATGTGACTCAGAGCGACCTGTGCAGTGCATTGACCCTTAGTATCCAATCAGAAGTCTTGCTTTGTGGTTTTATTTGCTAAAGTGTAATAAACGGAATGATTAGTCAGTTCTCGGCACATTATTGCTGCACTTTGTCCTGTCTTATAAAACACGCCGGTCATTATATACAGACACTGTACAGGTTATCCTCACTTTCTTATGTGCAAGTACAAGGACTTTGAAACCTAAATGCTGACGCCACTGCAGTAAACAGGCAACTTTACTGGTTGTTAAAGAGGAACATTGGACTTAAAGTGGAACAAAACCCTCCCGTGATCGGCTCGGGAATCTATAAGATTCCCCGACCGACCAGCCCCCTGACTGCGGGGTGCCCCGATCCGGGGTGCCCCGCTGTGTGAAACCCCCCAGAAACCCCTAAATCCCTACCTGATCCTCAATCCAGTGGCGCCCGCCGCGTCCCTCTAGCAGGACGCGCACCCGCGCTGGCCGTTTGTGAATGGCCGGAGTGGGCGCGCGCCCTGTAAGAGTGACACGCGGGAGGCGGCGGCGGGCGCGCTCTGCTTGTCCGTCTGATTGGCAGCGGCGGTCACGTGGGAGCGAGAAGAGGTGAGTTTTTCAGGGTTTCTGGGGGGTTTCACACAGCGGGGCACACCCGATCAGGATAGTCAAAATCCTGGGTGTTGGTCCACTTTAAAGTGGAACAAAACCCATGAAGATTGGCCCGGGAATCTATGAGATTCACAAGCCGAGCAATTCACTCCCCCTGGGACATCCAAAATCAGGATGCCCCGCTGTGTGAACCCCCCCAGGTTGCCCATAAACTCATCTTCTTTTCCGTTCCAACGGCGCATGTACAAGTCACGGTCGCATCCCCGCTATCCCTCTAGCAAGGAGCGTGCCCATGCCAGGCGTTTGTGAATGGCCGGCGCAGGCATGCTCCCTGTTAGAGGGTGACTGGGGATGCGGGCACCAGCGCGCTCGGAGGCGTGGCGTCAGCGGTTCCATGCACGCTGATTGGACGTACGGCTGCACATGCGGCGGAGGACCGGGAAGAGGTGAGTTGCGCTCGGCAATCTGGGGGGTTTCACACAGCATGACACCCCCGATCAGGGTGCCCCAGGGAAAAGGACCAAATCCTGGGGTTGGGTCCACTTTAAGTACAAGTACAAAGGACTTTGAAACCTTATTGCTGACGCCAGTGTGCAATAAACATGCACATTTGCTGGTTGTTAAAGTGGACCAACACCCAGGGGTGATCGGCCCGGGAATCTATAAGATCACCTCCCTCACCGCGGGGCATCCGAGATCGGGATGTCCCGCGGGGTGAACCCCCCCCCCAAGAGCCCCAAAAAACCTTACCTTATCGGCGACGGATCAGCCGCCGCCGCCTCCCGCGCGCCCCTCTAGCAGTGTGCGCGCCCGCGTCGGCTGTTTGTGAATGGCCGGTGCGGGCGAGCGCCCTGTAAGAGGGACGCGCGGGAGGCGGCGGCTTGTCCGTCGCCGAAAAGGTACGTTTTTTGGGGCTTTTGGGGGGGTTTCACACAGCGGGGCATCCTGATCTCGGATGTCCCGCTGAAGTGGACCAACACCCAGGATAGTGAAAATCCTGGGTGTTGGTCCACTTTAACGGGCAGGCTGATTCATTACTAGCGCCAGGTACCAGCAGATGAGCGTCTGTACTGCGGTGCTAAGAGCATCCACTAGTGGTCACTCTGATCGGCCGCGAGTCGCTATTACAGAGCACCTCAGTAACATTGCGATTGATGAATTTGCTGTGTGAGTTGCTATAACACCAGTACATCGCTATATGGGAGCGAACAGTAGCGACTGGTCAGTGTGAGCGACTCAAACCATATTCATCAAAAAAACAGCCTTGCACAGCGCCGGCGTTCAAAATTGTGTCGCTGTAGCCCAGAGCGCCAGACGCTGTGTGATTAAAGTCCGTTTTTTGAACATATATCCACTAGTAACAAAGCGAAAACATATGAAATTACATTGTTGTTATTTTGTGACATGAACACTTTAATAGCGGACCTCTAATGACAATTCTGCATAAAAATATTATTAATCCAAAAAGTTTTCAAAAACGACTTTAAATAGGCCAGGAGAGGACACACAATGATTTGACACAAAACAAAAAAAAATGTTATAAGAAAACCCTGTTTAAAGAAAAGAAATTGAAATGTATGGGAGAGCGACATGTAGCGACAGGTAATACCAGGTGCTGGTAATGCCAGGATCTGCTGAGCTGTCTGTGATGATGAATCGGTCGCTACGTGTCGCTGTAAGAGGCGCTCACCAGATTCGCTTTCATAAATGTGGTTTTGCGTAAAGCGCCCGGCGTTCACCAGACGCTGCCTGTCACTTACAAGGCGCTACCTGTCGCTATCCCTTGATGAATAAAGCCAGTGTGGCCTTCCCCTCTCCATCAGGCCCTGCTTACCTTTTGGGTGTCACCACCGCCTGATGCAGCGACTCTCTCCCCGCCGCCAGCTTAGCCGTCGCTAAATGACCTGGCTTTCAAAGTCTCAGTAACAGCGACATTCTCAGGCTTTTTTCTCATGAATTGAATGTTTTACTACCATGAGAATTTTTTTCAGCTCTTGGTGAATCAAGGCCAAACTATTATAATATTTTGTATTCTGGGCTGGGTTAGGGGATCTGTGTGTGCTGCTGGAATCAGTAGGTTGGTCTGAATGTGGGAAGGATATCTAGTTTAAAGCGGACCAACAGTCTGCTTGTTGTTCTCCTTAGTCCCTCTTTGAGGTGTAACGTGCAGATCCCCATTAAATTATAATTTTGCCTATCCAAAGTGTTGCTATTGTTGTAACTGTTACACCCTCTCTCCTATCCATCAATCAATGAGGGGGCGTGGCCTAATTCAAATATTGTCCCTCTTTCCCACCCTGAAAAGTTGGTGGGTATGGGTATAATTTATTGAAAAAGCATTAATATAAATGAACACGGAAGTTAGGGGCAGACTGCAGTCTTGGATCTGTATGGGATTTTACTGGCCTCTGGCCAGGCCAAGCTCCACCCCTAATTGGCTTTCCAGCCAATGAACAAGTGCATTCATCGGTTGAGGCTATAGCATTGCAGATGCAGGGGTGGAAATTGCCACTCTTAAAGTGGACCAAAACCTAGCGCGATCGGCCCGAGAGTCTATAAATAATTACCCCCCCCCCCCCCGGGCCACCCAAAACCGGGATGCCCCACTGTGTGAAACCCCCCAGGTCGCCCCATACACTTACCTTGCTTCCTGGTCCAACGCCACATGCGGATTTTGTGAATGACTGGCGCGGGCACACTCCCTGTTAGAGGGAAGCGGGGGATGCCGCCATCAGCGCACTCAGAGCCGCTGGCCTTAGACAAAGGCTTAGATAGCGCGAGCGCGCTGATTGGACGAGCGGCCGCGCATGCGTCGTAGGACCGGAAAGAGGTGAGTTTGCTGCGGCAATCTGGGGGGTTTCACACAGCGCGATCGGGGGTGCCCTGGGGGAAAGGTCCACTTTAAGCGTACCTTCCAACATTTCAGGGACATTTGTTAAATGAAGCCACGCCCCCTCATTGAGGGTTGGATAGGAAATAGGATGTAACAGTTACAACAATAGAAACACGTTAAACAGGCAAATGAATTATTTATTGCTGCAGATCTGCATGTTACACCTCAAAGAGGGACAAATGAGAACAACGAGGGACAGGGAGACATGGACTCAAAAGAGGGACAGTCCCTCCAAATCAGGGACACTTGGGGGGTATGGGGTAAGTATATGTGCAGATTACAATGCTGGCATAAAAAGAGGGACAGTCCCTCCAAATCAGGGACACTTGGGGGGTATGGGGTAAGTATATGTGCAGATTACAATGCTGGCATATATTTGGCGGTTAATACAAGCAGGAAGTGGAACAAGTGCATTAACATTTTCCCTGTGTGTTTTTTAATGATTAACTATGTGACAATATATGACTAAGCAGCAAAATAAATACTTGCAACGGGCACGATAATAATGTCATCATAATCATTATACTTTGCTTTATGTCAGTAGTTAAAAAATAAAAAATATTGCTTTTACTCTTTACCTTAAAAGGCCAGTGCAGTCTAACTAACTCTTATTGTTCATGGGAGCAGCCATGATGGAATTAGTGTATAATGCTGCACCATTGTCTTCTATTGAGATGTATGAGACAAAGCATTGCCCCCTCCCTTCTCCTCTCAATAAAAGACAATGGTGCGGCTTTATGTAGTAATTCCATCATGGCTGCTTCCATAAACAATAAAAGTTAAGCTGGACTGGCCCTTTAAAGTGGACCAACACCCACCGCTGATCGGCCCGGGAATCTATAAGATTCCCGGGCCGATCCGCTCCCTGCCTGCCGGGCACCCCGATCGGGGGTGCCCCGCTGTGTGAAACCCCCCAGAACCCCCCAAAATCCTACCTTTTCCTCGTTCCAACGGCGCATGCGTGGGCCGCCGCCGCCTCTCGCGCATCCCTCTAGCAGGGCGCGCACCCGCATCGGCCATTTGTGAATGGCTGCCGCGGGCGCGCTCCCTGTAAGATGGACGCGCGAGAGGCGGCGGCGGGCGCTCTCACCTTGTCTGTCGACAGACCTCACTTGTCCGTCGGCGGTGATTGGTGGAGCGAGTCACGTGGGAGTGGGGTCAGGTGAGTTTTTGGGGCTTTCTGGGGGGTTTCACACAGCGGGGCTTCACACCCCGATAGGGGTGCCCCGTGGAAGTGGACCAACACCCAGGATAGTGAAAATCCTGGGTGTTGGTCCACTTTAAAGTGGACCAAAACCCAGGATTTCGACTATCCTGGGTTTAGGTCCTTTCCCCCGGGGTGTGCTGCCGCATCCCCTGCATCCCTGTGAGTACGCGCTCCTGTCCCAGCTTATCTGAATGATTGCCATAGTCACGGCAGATGATTCTCATTGGACCATGCGCCATTGGACCAAGGCAAGGTTTGCCGGCACCCTGGGTCAGGGGTCTTCACACAGTGTGGCATCCCAATTCGGGAAAGCCAGCAACCTGCCCTGGAATCGCCCCGGTGGGTTTTGTTCCACTTTATCTAGGGCTGGTTGCTCCAGCAATGAGCTGACCACAGATGAGTCTCCCCTATTCTGTTATTAACAGTCCTCAGCAGCTCAACTGTCCTGCTTGCCCCAAAGTATCCTGAAAGAACAGCTCTCAGTGTGGCCGGCTGGACGTGCTTCTCCTGCCCTTTAAAGAGAAACATCAGAGGCCCTGGAGTCTAAAAGATTCCAGGGCCATCTCAGTTCCACTCCTTGGATGTAGACACTTGGGCTTCTGGGGGGGTTTTACACAGCGGATCCTCCCAATTCGGATTCAGAAGCCCCATTTCTTGTCCCAGAGGCCTCACCGCGTCTCTGCACCGCGGCCGCATCCGTGTGCGTGCCCATTCTGAAAGGCGGGGCATTGGCGCTAGGAGGTGAGCGGGCATGCGGCTGGCGGTGCACACGGCTCCCTTCAGCGCCACGTGGCGCCGAAAAGAGCAGTGTGAAAGCGAGTGTGCTCTTATTCGTTCTCACCCCAAGTCTGCACCATGGGAGCGACAAGAAGGTAAGTGAATGGGGCGACCTTGGGGTACACACAAAGTGGGGTGACCCAATTTGGGATGCCCCCACTGAGAGAAACAACACCCCAAAAAGTGAAGATCAGGTGTGTTCCTCTTTAAAGTGGACCAACACCCAGGATTTTGACTATCCTGGGTTTTGGTCCACTTCGGTGGGGCACCCCGATTGGGGGTGCCCCGCTGTGTGAAGCCCCCCAGAAAGCCCCAAAAACTCACCTCTCCCGCTCCCACGTGACCGCTGCTGCCAATCCCCGCCGACGGACAAGCGGGAGGCAGCGACGGACAAGAGAGCGCACCTGCCTCCGCCTCCCGCGCGTCACTCTTACAGGGCACGCGCCCGTGCCGGCCATTCACAAATGGCCGGCACGGGTGTGCGTCCTGCTAGAGGGACACGCGGGAGGCGGCGGTGGGCGCCACTGGATCGAGGAGCAGGTAGGGATTTAGGGGTTTCTGGGGGGTTTCACACAGCGGGGCACCCCCGATCGGGGTGCCACGCAGTCAGGGGACTGATCGGTCCGGGAATCTTATAGATTCCCGGGCCGGTCAGTGGAGGGTGTTGGTCCACTTTAAGTGGACCAAGTGTCTAAATAGGATTTTGGCCCAGGGGGGGTTCCAAGGGGCATCCTGATTTGGAGGTCCAACAAATCTCGTATGCCGCCGCACTCCTACCTGTATGTTGCAATGGGGGTGCACGGTTAGCGCTGACGCCGCGAATCCAGAAGAAGCAGTAAAACCAGCACTCCAATTAATAATCCAAAAAGAATGTATTCAAGTCAGTTGCACAAAATCCAACGTTTCGGGGGTTACAGCAGGCCCCCTTCATCAGGGATAACTAACAACAAGTGCACAGGCCTGTTATCCCTGATGAAGGGGGCCTGCTGTAACCCCCGAAACGTTGGAGTTTGTGCAAATGACTTGAATACATTCTTTTTGGATTATTAATTGGAGTGCTGGTTTTACTGCTTATCCTGATTTGGAGGGCCCCCCAATACACCAATCAAGACAAAGCCCAGTATCGGGCAATACACTTACCTTCTTCTAGGTTCCCAAGGTGGTACTATGCGACATACAGCAGATGGTGCAGAGCGGAGAGAGCAAGGAAGAAGGGTCTATTTAGACTTATGGTCCTATTTAATTGAAGTGGACCAAAACCCCAGTTTTGGTCCACTTTAAAGTGGACCAACACCCAGGCTGATTGGCCTATATAGATCTATAAGATTCCCAGGCCGATCAGATCCCTCCCCACGGGGCATCCGAAATCGGGATGCCCCGCTGTGTGAAACCCCCCAGGATGCCCCATTCACCTTACCTTACTCCCGTTCCAACGGCGCATGCGCGGGCCGTGGTCGCATCTCGCGCTTCTCTCTAGCAGGGCGCGCGCCCACGCCGGCCGTTTGTGAATGGCCAGCGCGGGTGCGCTCCCTGTTAGAGGGAAGCGCGAGATGCGCCCGCCAGCGTGCTCAGAGCCGCTTTGGTTGTCCGTCCCTCTTACGTGCATACCACAGTGGCTCTGAGCGCGCTGATTGGACGAGGCCCGCGCATGCGCCGTAGGAGCTGGTTGAGGTGAGTTTTTTCTGCCATTCTGAAGGGTTTCACGCAGCGGTCGGGGTGCCCTGCGGAAGTGGACCAAAACCCAGGATGGTGAAAATCCTGGGTGTTGGTCCACTTTAAGGGAGCCTTGACTGAGAGCACGCCATCATGCTGGAGCCAACAGGTGCAGGTAAAGTGAGTACAGGCCGTCTATCATTTTTAGATACAAAAATTCTTTATGTTATTTTCAATTATTATTTATGTTATTAGTTATTAATATTTCCTTATTTATTTCCCTCGTTGCTGTCTCTGCAGGTCAGAAGAGGATGATATTTGGAAGAACCCCCCGTCCCAGGATTACAATGATGCTCACGACTTGTAACAGCAACTCCATGTGGAAGGTGCAGCCAGTATTCCGGTGGAGATGCTGTTATTCGTGGTGGACATCTTAATGGCAACAGAGGAGCTTCCTTGTACCAGAAACGTCCTGATAATGTAGATTCAAGATGCTACAACCTAGATACAATGTTGCCTGTGTGATAGATTTATTTATACTACTGTGGGGCTCATCCAATAGCAGTGGTGCTGATGGAGGCAGGTGGGGAGAGGTTGGGAACATTCAGGCTGATTCATTACTAGCGCCAGCGATTGGCAGATGTAGGAAAAAATGAGGACCTGCACTAGACCCTATTTATTATTATTATTATTGTTTATTTATATAGCGCCATCAACTTCCGTAGCGCTATTGCATCTGTAGAGGTACCGCTCCCAGAGCTCAAACCAGGAACAAAAAAATATGTAGGGAGGCAACTCTCAACTCATAAATTGATAAAAAAATACATTTTTTACATATTTATAATTAGGGATGAGCGAACCGGTTCGGACGAACCGGAATTCGCTCCGAATTTCAGGGAAAATTCGATTTGGCACGAACCCGAATTTTTTTTGGTTCCTGCCGATCGAATTTTCCCTGAAATAAAAAAAAAAAATGCCGGCATGGTGAGAGCGGGAAGGCCGGCTACGCCTGTCAGCGGCCGCCGCCAGCCCGCTCCCACCATGCCGGCATTTTTTTAAAAAGCAAACACTTACCTGCATGGTCGGAGCGTGGAGGCCGGCGCCGACCTCCACGCTCCGACCATGCCGGCATTTTTTTTTTCAGATGAGCGATTCGTGAAAGTTCGATTCGGGCGAACCCGAATTTCTTGGGGAAATTCACTCATCTCTATTTATAATCACTACATACAATACACAACATATTAAAATCCCTTAAACACATAAATCAAACAATAACACACAGGACAAACCAACATAAAGGTGTGTAGCGATGGGGACAGTCTCACCACAATAATTGATATTAAATTCCTAGATATATATGTGCTAAATCATTCAACATAGTGTTCAACTAAACATGTGCAAATCCTTCCTATGATCCGGATCACTATAAAATCTATATATTTATAAAGTGCAAGTGCTACTAGTCAAACAATCAATTAAGAATTAAATATTCCCAACCATAACAACTCATAAACATATCAATCTACTCTATTCACCAATGAAAGAATAATATGAAAATATAATCACCTGTATATATTATTAGGCATCCCAAAGGGGAACCACTGATGTATATCACAATACCAATCAAAAATAATATCACAAATCTATCACAAAGAAATAAAGCCAAGGTATCATGAAAATAACATGTGTGAAGTCTCCCCACCGCCTACCACACCAGGAGCCACGCGTTCCGTGGGCACATCACCCACTTCATCAGGCTGATGAGCGCCCGCTAGTATACGCTGTGATCGGCTATCGGGCGCTGTAACAGAGCGCCTCAGTCGCTGTAGCAACCTGGCCGGCATTGATGAATGTGATGTATGTTGGGCGTTCTAACACCAGTACAGCGTTGCAGGGAGTGAAAGGTAGCGCCAGCTCAGTGCGACCGACTCTCAGCGACACACACAGCGTCAGCGCTCTAAATCTGGTCGCCATAGCATAGAGCGCCAGACGCTGTGTGATTAAAGTCTGTTTCTGAACACATATCCACCAGTAACAAAGCGAAAACACATGGAACAACATTGTTGTAACATTGTGAAATTAATACTTTAATGCCAGACCTGTAATGACAATTTTGCATAAAAATAAATAAAAAATCTAAAAAGTTAAATCAAAAGTGACTTTTTCTAGGCCAGGAGAGGTCACACAATTATTTGAGAGAAAAAATAAATAAAAACAAAAAACCCTTTTAAAACAGAAGAAAAGGAACGGCCATTGAAATGTATGGAAGAGCGACAGGTAGCAACAGGTAATACCTGAAGCCAGAGCGCCGCCGCCGCTATACGCTGAGCCGCCTGTAATGATGAATCATACGCTACATGGCGCTGTTAGAGGTGCTTACCAGATTCGCTTTCATAAATGGTTTTGCGTACAGCGCACGCTGCCTGCCGCTACAAGGCGCTGCCTGCCGCTATCCCTTGATGAAACCCCATTGTGGGCTGTTGAATAGTACAATCAGGGCAGTGCACCTATTTTATAAGTGCTCAATACACTATTGCACCCTTCCTATGATTTCTATAGAAGTGGGTATAGCTTCGTTGCTTTGTAGAGCCCGGTGTTGGAATGTTCAGTAAACAAGGAGCAGGTCATCCTGTGGGTATGCAAATATTAACCCCGGCCTTATCAGAGGAAGGTATTTACCCAGATCGGGGTGTCTTTCTCTTCCAATGTACGCTCAATGTTAACCAAATAGTGCTCCGTTTATAAGTGTCTGCCAACTTTTACAACTGTTTATCCAGTTTTTCGAAATGTTAAAAAAACTTGTGCCAGTTCCATTTATTTAGAATACTGAATTACACTGTTATATTTAGCGTTGGCACCTCATCTGTTTAGAGACAGAGAGGTTTTTGGCTCTTCGGGTGCTGGAAGAAAAACTTACACCGTGCTTATATGATCATTGTCCTCCAACGACTCCGCTCTTAGAGCCAAGCTGCACAAGTGATTGTTACAGTAGTTGTGTGAAAAATAATGTATTGGTCAGTCAGTCGGCAGAGAGCTGCAATTGTTTTTAGATATTGGTTTCATAGGCCCTTATTTAACAAGGGATAGCGCCAGGTAGCGAATGGTGAGCGAACGGTAATGGCGCTCACCGCCACGAGAACGCCGGCTCCCCTCCGCAATCACACATTTATCAAGCCGATCCTGCTTAGCGACTGACAGAGCGACTGACAGAGCGCCAGATAGCGAATCATTCATCATTATTCCAGCCTCACCACACAGCGCCAGCAAGCGACCTTGAACAGCGACAGGTATGACCTCTCGCTACCTGGCGCTCTCCAATGCATTTCAATGGAGCAATCTTTCAATATTCATAATTAATTGCTATTATTTATTTATTTATTTTTTTATGTCAAAAATTCTGTGACCACTTCTGCCATGTTAGATATTTTTTTTAAGCTTAAAAAAAAAAAATTTGTGCAGAATTGATATTACAGGTCTGATATTAATGTTTTCATATTACAAAATGTGTTGAAAAACACGTTTTTTTTTTTTCTAAAAATATGGTTGTTTGGGGGTTAAAAAACTACTTTTAACCCATCGCCTCCAGCGCTCTGGGGTTTAAACATGCATTTCACAGCGCGAGAATTTTTGGAGCGTGATTTGTTAATGAATATGGTGGGAGCCGGTCGCTAGGGCCATTCGCTATCATGCGCTCCCATACAGCGCGGAACCTGTCAAATAGCGACTCCTCACCCAATATTCAACATTACTGCACACCGACTGAGTCGCTGTCAACAACCGAACAACGGCCAAGCACAGCGACTACTAGCGGGCGCTGTGAAAATACTGCTACAGTCGCTCATCTGTCGCTACCTGCCGCTATTAATGAATCGGCTTCTAAGCCTCCAAGTACACATGTTCATTTGCATAAAGAATAAGAAAGAGAAAGATAGGATAGAATAAGACATACTAACACAAGGAAGGGACAAGGTGGCGAGTAGGAGGGAGGGAAAGGGAGGAAGGGGAGAGGAAGGGGGGGGGGGCCCTAGCCAGCAACTCCCATCTACCCCAGAGTTCCTAAAGGTCACACACTTTTTTACTCACGCCAATAAATTTCATCCATGGGGACCATATATCACAAAAACGATCATAGTCATCGTGGGCTATTGCCGTTAATTTTTCCATTACTAAGATATCAGAAATTTCAAATCACCATCTGCCATGGCAACTGCCCACTTTTCCAGTTTCTGGCTATCACTAGTCTCGTTGCTGAAAAAATATGCAGTGTAAGTTTCCATTGATTAGACTTAAAGTTATTAGCCTTGTGAGATAAAAGAGCCTCCCATGCGCTAGGGGAAAAAGTGCCTTCGAAAAGTAGAGATAGGAGATCATATACACTATGCCACAGCTTGCAAACAAGGGGGCATGTCCACCATATATGGTACATAGTGTGGAAGTGAATAACTTCCTGTGATCTATTCCACTTTCTACTTCAAGTGGACCAACACCCATGGGTGATCGGCCCCGGAATCTATAAGATTCCCGGGCCGATCAGATCCCTCCCCGTGGGGCATCAGAAATGCGGATGCCCCGCGAGGTGAAACCCCCCAGGACGCCCCCAAAAACCTTACCTTATCCCCGTTCCAACGTCGCATGCGCGAGCCGCAGCCGCATCTCGCGCTTCTCTCTAGCAGGGCGCGCACCCGCGTCGGCCATTCACAAACGGCCGGCGCAGGCGCGCTCCCTGTTAGAGGGAAGCACGAGATGCATCCTCCAGAGCGCTCAGAGCCGCTGTGGTTGTCCGACGCTTGTCCGTACATACCACAGCGGCTCTGAGCGCTCTGATTAGACGAGCGCTCGCGTAGGAGCGGGGTGAGGTGAGTATTTTAGAGCGATCTGGGGGGTTTCACGCAGCGGGGCCCCCCGATCGGAGGTGGACCAAAACCCAGGATAGTGAAAATCCTGGGTGTTGGTCCACTTTAAGTACAGAGTAAACAGACTTTCATTGTCTTCCTATCTGGTGATTTACTTAGAAGTGACATTCTCAGGCTTTTTTTCTCATGAATTGAAATTTTTACTACCATGAGAATTTTTTTTTCAACTTTTAGTGAATCAAGGGGAGTGAAATTCAATGGCACTGTTTTACTCCTGAAAAAAGTATTGAACTTTATAACCCCTTTTTACTCTGTAGTAAAAAGTGCCATTGCCTTTCATTGTTTTCCTATCTGGCGATTTACTAACAGTGACATTCTCAGGCTTTTTTATCATGAATTTAATTTTTTACTACCATGAGATTTTTTTTCAACTCTTTAAAGGTAGAAAAACAGTAACAGGCTGATTCATTAATAGCGCCAGGTAGCGACAGATGAGCGACAGTAGCGTTATTTTCACAGCGCCCGCTAGTATTCGCTGTGCTTGGGCGTTGTTCGGCTGTTGACAGCGACTCAGTCGGTGTGCGGTAATGTTGAATACGGGGTTAGGAGTCGCTGTTTGACAGGTTCCGCGCTGTATGGGAGCGCATGACAGCGAACGGCCATAGCGAACGGCTCCCAGCATATTCATTAACAAATCACGCTCCAAAAATTCTCGTGCTGTGAAATGCTTGTTTAAACCCCAGAGCGCTGGCGGCGATGGGTTAAAAGTAGTTTTTTAACCCCCAAACAACCATATTTTTAGTAAAAAAAAAAACATGTTTTTCCAAACATTTTGTAATATGAATACATTAATATCAGACCTGTAATATCAATTCTGCACAAATTTATTTATTTTTTTTACCTTAAAAAAAAAAACTAACATTGCAGAAGTGGTCACAGAATTTTTGACATTTAAAAAAAAAAAAAAAAAAAAAAAAAAAAAACATTAATAGCAATTAATTAAGAATATTTAAAGATTGTTCCATTGAAATGCATTGGAGAGCGCCAGGTAGCGAGAGGTCATACCTGTCGCTGTTCAAGGTCACTCGCTGGCGCTGTGGGGTGAGGCTGGAATAATGATGAATAATTCGCTATCTGGCGCTCTGTCAGTCGCTAAGCAGGATCGGCTTGATAAATGTGTGATTGCGGAGGGGAGCCGGCGTTCTCGTGGCGGTGAGCGTCATTACCGTTTGCTCACCATTCGCTACCTGGCGCTATCCCTTGTTAAATAAGGGCCTAAGTTTGTGTGCTCGCCATAGGTATTTGCTGCATTGTTATTTGAACTTTGATACAGAGCGATTTTATTTGAATGTAATCCTCTATATAAAAAGAAAAGTGGGCGACGCAAGAATATCATCAGGGACATCTTCCAGAAAGAGTACGGGTCTATGACCTATGATTTGACAGCCAGGGAATATGGAGTCTGCCTGTCAATTCTGTAGGCCACAGGTGCGTCCCCCTTACTTGTCAACGCGAGGAAGCTGGACAATACTCTCAATCATTTAACCAATGGAAATAGCAGAATCTAAATCCATTCAGCTAAAATAACTACGTTTAGCCACATGGGGGCGCTCATATAAAGGGTATTTATAACTGTTACTATTTACAATTACCTAACAATAAAATCAGTTGATGTGCACTTGCTTTTTGTGTGACACGTTATCATTTTTTTCAAAACAATAAACAATACAATAATAATAATCAAACAATAATGATACAATATGGCTGCTAAATATTTATACAAAACACATAGGCCCTTATTTAAGAAGGGATAGCCTCAGGTAGTGGCTGGTTAATGACAGGTAGCGACTGGTGAACGCCGGACACGACACGCAATTACACATTTATCATGTAGAATCTGTTTAGCGACTGGGATAGCGCCATGTAGCGTCTGATTCATCATTTTCACAGCCTCAGCGAACAGCGCCGGCATTCAGCCTTGCACAGCGCCAGGTATGACCTCTCGCTACCTGTCGCTCTCCCATACATTTCAATGGATGAACCTTTTCTTCTCTTTAAACAAATGAACAAAGGGGGGTGGGAGCAGCTCAATCACTATTTATACAAAATTATCAACATTATTATTCAGGGCCTGGGAACTAATTTACTGCCCAGTTTAACCCTCTCATCAACTAAATATCAAGCAACAAACATGTCTAGCTATGTGGAAAGACAGAGATTTGGTTGCACATATCTGCAGATACATGTGGAAGCCACACTGCCCCGGCAAGGCACTCTGTATTTAGTGTGGTCCCTACTCTTAATTCTGAGTCCCCAAAGTTGGGACATGCAATGCAGACAAATATCTGTGAGCTACTCACCTGGGAAGCCGCCAGCCTCCCTTTAGAACACTTCACAGGGAGAAATCCATATTGACTGAACCTCTCCCTGCTTGTGCTCATGGCAATTCAAATGAACAAAGGGGGGTGGGAGCAGCTCAATCACTATTTATACAAAATTATCAACATTATTATTCAGGGCCTGGGAACTAATTTACTGCCCAGTTTAACCCTCTCATCAACTAAATATCAAGCAACAAACATGTCTAGCTATGTGGAAAGACAGAGATTTGGTTGCACATATCTGCAGATACATGTGGAAGCCACACTGCCCCGGCAAGGCACTCTGTATTTAGTGTGGTCCCTACTCTTAATTCTGAGTCCCCAAAGTTGGGACATGCAATGCAGACAAATATCTGTGAGCTACTCACCTGGGAAGCCGCCAGCCTCCCTTTAGAACACTTCACAGGGAGAAATCCATATTGACTGAACCTCTCCCTGCTTGTGCTCATGGCAATTCAAATGAACAAAGGGGGGTGGGAGCAGCTCAATCACTATTTATACAAAATTATCAACATTATTATTCAGGGCCTGGGAACTAATTTACTGCCCAGTTTAACCCTCTCATCAACTAAATATCAAGCAACAAACATGTCTAGCTATGTGGAAAGACAGAGATTTGGTTGCACATATCTGCAGATACATGTGGAAGCCACACTGCCCCGGCAAGGCACTCTGTATTTAGTGTGGTCCCTACTCTTAATTCTGAGTCCCCAAAGTTGGGACATGCAATGCAGACAAATATCTGTGAGCTACTCACCTGGGAAGCCGCCAGCCTCCCTTTAGAACACTTCACAGGGAGAAATCCATATTGACTGAACCTCTCCCTGCTTGTGCTCATGGCAATTCAAATGAACAAAGGGGGGTGGGAGCAGCTCAATCACTATTTATACAAAATTATCAACATTATTATTCAGGGCCTGGGAACTAATTTACTGCCCAGTTTAACCCTCTCATCAACTAAATATCAAGCAACAAACATGTCTAGCTATGTGGAAAGACAGAGATTTGGTTGCACATATCTGCAGATACATGTGGAAGCCACACTGCCCCGGCAAGGCACTCTGTATTTAGTGTGGTCCCTACTCTTAATTCTGAGTCCCCAAAGTTGGGACATGCAATGCAGACAAATATCTGTGAGCTACTCACCTGGGAAGCCGCCAGCCTCCCTTTAGAACACTTCACAGGGAGAAATCCATATTGACTGAACCTCTCCCTGCTTGTGCTCATGGCAATTCAAATGAACAAAGGGGGGTGGGAGCAGCTCAATCACTATTTATACAAAATTATCAACATTATTATTCTCTTTAAACAAGGTATTTATTTATTTATTTTTTTTCAAATAATTCTGTGACCTCTTTTGGCATTAAATAAGCAGTTTTTTCACAGTTTTTTTTCATTTTTTTATATATTTCTTCAGAAATGACATTACAGGTCTGCCATTAAAGTGTTCATGTTACAATGTTGTTACAATGTAATTCCATGTTTTCGCTTTGTTACTAGTGGATAGATGCCGAAAAAACAGACTTTAAACACACCGCCTCCTGCGCTCTGGGCTTCAAACAAGAATTTTTCAGCGCCAGAGATTTGTGAGGCTGTTTTTTTGCTGAATATGGTGTGAGTCGGTCGCTATGAGCAGTCGCTAACATGCGCTCCCATACAGCGCTGTACTGGTCAATTAGCAACTCCTCACAATGTATTCAACATTACTGAACAGCGACTTAGTCGCTATAAAGTAGCGACTCACGGCCGAGCACTGCGACTACTAGCAGGCGCTCTGAAAATGCCTGCTACAGACGCTCATCTGCCGCCACCTGGCGCTAATGATGAATCAGCCTGCCCGCCTCTGTTCACATCTCTCCGTTGCAGTAAAGAGGAAGAAATTCACTTTGCTGTGTTGTTCCTCTCTGCGGTGGCATCCCGAATTGAGATGCCCGCAGTGTGTACCCCCCGGTTGCCCAGTATCACTTACCTTCCTTCCACTCCCACTCGGGCAAGAGCGAGTGTGCTGATTGGCTGATCAACATGCTCAGCCAATCAGCGCGCTCGCTGCCACTCGTCTCTTATTGGCGCTGCTGAGGGCTAAGCAGACACATCGCCCCGCTCACCCTGCAGCCATAGTGTGCCGGCACCGCCCATTCAGGAAGCTGGGTGCGTGTACGGCTAGAGGTGAGCAGAGATGTGGCGGCAATGTACAGACACGGCAAGGTGTCCAGTGGGGCGTCCCATTTCAGGATACCCCAAGGACTGGAACTCGGGAGTCTAAAAGACTCCAGGGTCTCCGATGTTCCTCTTTAAAGTGGATCAAAACTTACGTTGATTAGCCATTATCTAACCCCCAGGTCGCCACATTCACTTACATTGTTTTCCGGTCCAACGGCACATGCGCGAGCTGTATCCCCGCTATCCCTTTAGCAAGGCGCGTGTCAGGTATTTGTGAATGGCCAGCGCAGACACGCTCCCTGTTAGAGGAAGCAGAGGATGCGTCCATCAGCACGCTCGGAGCCGCTGCTCTTACACAAAGCCTTAGACGACGTGACGCCAGCGGCTCCAAGCACGCTGATTGGATGAGCGGCCGCACATGCGCGGTAGGACCGGGAAGAGGAGAGTTACCTTCGGCAATCTGGGGGGATTCACACAGCGCAGTGCTCCGGGGGTAGGGACCGAAACCCAGGATAGTCAAAATCCTGGGTCTTGACCCTCTTTAATGCGGACCATCACCCTGAATAAGAGCCTATCTTATATGTCCCCCCCCCCCCCCCGTACATACAGATTGGTCACATTAATCCAGACCTTCACCCTGAATAAGAGCCTATCTTATATGTTTCCCCCCCCTGTACATACAGATTGCTCACATTAATCCGGACCTTCACCCTGAATAAGAGCCTGTCTTGTATGTCCCCCCCCCCCCCCGTACATACAGATTGCTCACATTAATTCGGACCTTCACCCTGAATAAGAGCCTATCTTGTATGTCCTCCCCCCGTACATACAGATTGCTCACATTAATCCGGACCTTCACTCTGAATAAGAGCCCATCTTATATGTTCCCCCCCCCCCCCCTCCGGTACATACAGATTGCTCACATTAATCCGGACATTCACCCTGAATGAGAGCCTATCTTGTATGTTTCCCCCACCCTGTACATACAGATTGCTCACATTAATCTGGACCTTCACCCTGAATAAGAGCCTATCTTATATGTTTTCCCCACCCTGTACATACAGATTGCTCACATTAATCCGGACCTTCACCCTGAATAAGAGCCTATCTTATATGTTTCCCCCACCCTGTACATACAGATTGCTCACATTAATCCGGACCTTCACTCTGAATAAGAGCCCATCTTATATGTTCCCCCCACCCTCCAGTACATACAGATTGCTCACATTAATCCGGACCTTCACCCTGAATAAGAGCCTATCATATATGTTTCCCCCACCCTGTACATACAGATTGCTCACATTAATCCGGACCTTCACCCTGAATAAGAGCCTATCATATATGTTTCCCCCACCCTGTACATACAGATTGCTCACATTAATCCGGACCTTCACTCTGAATAAGAGCCCATCTTATATGTCCCCCCCCCCCGTACATACAGATTGCTCACATTAATCCGGACCTTCACCCTGAATAAGAGCCTATCTTATATGTTTCCCCCACCCTGTACATACAGATTGCTCACATTAATCCGGACCTTCACTCTGAATAAGAGCCCATCTTATATGTTTCCCCCCCCCCCCCCTCCGGTACATACAGATTGCTCACATTAATCCGGACCTTCACCCTGAATAAGAGCCTATCTTATATGTTTCCCCCACCCAGTACATACAGATTGCTCACATTAATCCGGACCTTCACCCTGAATAAGAGCCTATCTTATATGTTTCCCCCACCCTGTACACACAGATTGCTCACATTAACCCGGACCTTCACTCTGAATAAGAGTCCATCTTATATGCCCCCCCCCTCCGGTACATACAGATTGCTCACATTAATCCGGACCTTCACCCTGAATAAGAGCCTATCTTATATGTTTCCCCCACCCTGTACATACAGATTGCTCACATTAATCCGGACCTTCACCCTGAATAAGAGCCTATCTTATATGTTTCCCCCACCCTGTACATACAGATTGCGCACATTAATCCAGACATTCACCCTGAATAAGAGCCTATCTTATATGTTTTCCCCACCCTGTACATACAGATTGCTCACATTAACCCGGACCTTCACTCTGAATAAGAGTCCATCTTATATGCCCCCCCCCCCCTCCGGTACATACAGATTGCTCACATTAATCCAGACATTCACCCTGAATGAGAGCCTATCTTATATGTTTCCCCCACCCTGTACATACAGATTGCTCACATTAATCTGGACCTTCACCCTGAATAAGAGCCTATCTTATATGTTTTCCCCACCCTGTACATACAGATTGCTCACATTAATCCGGACCTTCACCCTGAATAAGAGCCTATCTTGTATGCCCCCCCGTACATACAGATTGCTCACATTAATCCGGACCTTCACCCTGAATAAGAGCCTATCTTATATGTTTCCCCCACCCTGTACATACAGATTGCTCACATTAATCCAGACCTTCACCCTGAATAAGAGCCCATCTTATATGTTTCCACCCCCCCCCCTCCCCTCCGGTACATACAGATTGCTCACATTAATCCGGACATTCACCCTGAATTAGAGCCTATCTTATATGTTTTCCCCACCCTGTACACACAGATTGCCCACATTAAAAATCATTGTACCTGCATCTACTGTATTTGATGAGCCTTTAAACATCCAAGATGGTGGCAGGTTGCCTGCAAACAGGAAGTGCCTTCTGATGAATGCCGCTTTGCATTCTGGGATTGCTGTCCATTTCCTGACCCCAGCTCTGCTCTGTCTGTGCAAAGCACATCAATAACCCCGCCCCCTGCACTTTTTACCCCCTCTCCTCAGTATGTGATGCTTCTGAGGCAAGATGGTGGCACCCGTATCCTAGAGTCCTGAACAGAGTTGCAGCCCAGTGGTGGGAAAGAATAATAAGTAAGTGACTTAAAATACATTAATTTTAGATGCTGGGGAATAGTTTTTTAAGGGTTTGGGCTTTTCATTAAATGATGCTGAAGGTCTGGTTTAAGCTCTCAATACGTCTGCATCGTCATCAATACCCTGATGAATTGTAAGCTCTTCCTCATTTGGCATCCTCTCTTATAATCTAATTGTTGTATTCGGGGTCCAATTATAATACAAGCTACACCAGGTAGGCAGATTTCTATGACATTCAGTATGATTTCAAGATTTAAAGTGGACCTAAGTTTATATAATACTTCAGATCTACTGAATATCTAGGACACCCCACTGCTTGACAAACTACAAAAAGCCCCAAAATGGGCTAAAAGGTCTGATGTTCCTCTCTAAACATCCCTCCCTCCTCCATCACTGCCTTTTAGATGTCAGCGTTATCTAAAACACCGACATCCGGAAGCATTCCTGGCCCCTTTCCAACCTCCTCCCCTCTTAGCCGCTGCTTAGTGATTGCAGCAGGCTTAGCCATACTTACCTCTAGCTGTCCTCTCTTCAAATGTCCCACAGCGCTCCTCAGACCTCGCATTCTTCTGTGCCAAGTGCCATTGCAGCCTATGCAGTGACACTGCGCATGCGCGAGATCTGACAGGGCAGCAAGATGGAGCTGCCTGGCGGAGATGGCGCGGGACCGAAGGATGCCGGAGTGCGATGCGACAGGACAGGTAAGTTATAAGTGGTATAATGTGAAACCGGAGGGGCGGGGGGGGCGAGCAAGCCAGGTTTGGGGAGTTTTTATTAACTCTCCAATACCTGAAATGTTCCTCTTTAATTTCCCACCTGGTCCATGCACGTTTCTTGCTATGTGACCCCTAGAGGCCAATCTGGTGTCCCAAGTGCATGTGCAAATCTGCCCGGCAACTTCTATATGTAAAGGCTAGTGATATGTGCCAAGGTTACTATGATTAAGGACTAGGTGTCCGAAACGCGTTAGTGGCTTTATCACTCACTTATGCATACCAGGACCTTTTTCACTATTGTTTTTAAAGTTGGCGGATCTATATTATGGAGATGTTTTTAACTTGTGGATTAAAAGTGAAGTTTTACTCAGAGCAGTGCGGATTTACCCATCTTTTTAGGTGCACATCTGCCCGGCAAACCTGATTGGCTGATGGTAGGGGGCGGACGTTGCTGTTACCGAACCTGAGGATCTGGGAGGGTGAGTATTAAAAGCTTGTTTTCAGGCCTCCTAGGTGTTGTGAAGCAGTGTGGTGGGGGCGGGGTATTCAGAGGATCAGCTTCCACAACTGAATGGGCAGGCTGATTCATCACTAACGCCAGGTAGCGACAGATGAGCGTCTGTAGCGGCATTTTCAGAGCACCCGCTAGTAGTCGCTGTGTTCGGCCGTGGGTCGCTAGTTCATAGCGACTCAGTCGCTGTCTAGTATTGATGAATACATTGTGAGGAGTCGCTATTTGACCAGTACAGCGCTGTATGGGAGCGCATGTTAGCGACTGGTCAGTGCGACGAATCACAACATATTCATCAAAAAAACTCTCACACACCGCCGGCGCTTAAAAATGCTTCTCTGAAGCCCAGAGCGCCGGAGGCTGTGTGATTAAAGTCTGTTTTTCAGCATCTATCCACCAGTAACAAAGCGAACACATATGGAATTACATTGTAATATCATTGTAACATGAACACTTTAATGCCAGACCTGTAATGTCATTTCTGCAGAAATATATAAAACATGAAAAATATTTGCAATAATGTTTTTTTTCTAGGCCAGGAAAAGGTCACAACATTATTTGAGTTTAAAAAAAAAAGAAACCCTGTTTAAAGAGAAGAAAAGGATCGTCTATTGAAATGTATGGGAGAGCGTCAGGTAGCGAGAGGTAAGACGTGGCGCTGTGCAAGGCTGAACGCCGGCGCTGTTCGCTGAGGCTGGGATAATGATCAATCGGACGCTACATGGCGTTATCACAGTCGCTCAACAGATTCTGCTTGATAAATGTGTAATTGCGTGCCGTGTCCGGCGTTCACCTGTCGCTACCTGTCATTTACAAGGCTCTGCCTGGCGCTATCCCTTCATAAATAAGGGCCTAAGTATGAATTTGTCAAATGTAAGGATAGGTTCTGCCATAAATGTACCAAAAAGGAGAGCAATTTCTGGGTGGGAATTTTATGCAGACCTAGATAATATCAAACCAGCAGTGATCGGGCATTTTCCTGGTATCAGCTTGTTATTTGAATTAAAGCCAGGTAATGTTTTATCTACTTTCACTGGAAGAACTCAATCATTTTATTTTCCACTATCTCATTTTCCACCCATCCGTTACCTGTTATTGCAGCCTGCAAAGTGCTGTAGCCAGCATGTACTCACCGACCGTCATCACGTCCCACCGATCACGTGCTGCCCTCTATCAAGTATAAATGATCTGGCACGTACTACAAAACAACTCGCAAGTCGTGTGAATTTGGGGGTCACTGCTGTACTGCCGGCAGCCAGGCCCCATACAGGAGTCTATACTGCCCTGCGCTATGTCCAGCTTATTTGTGGCATCCCAAGGTGTACACACCCCATGTAGTTCGCATATACACATAGGGGGTGATTCACGAAAGGATTCGCCAGGTTTGCGCTAGTTTGTGGTATGTTCCTCCGGCGATGTCCATGTTTTCTGGATTTACTTCTACTTCAGTTTGGCTCGGAAAATGCTGGCGAACACCTTTTGCGTTTACCAGGTTTTACTGGAGAACCCCATAGGAATCAATGTTATTTTCTGTTATTTAAAGGAGCACTATTGCGAAATTGTGTAATATTAAAAATTCATATAAACACTTTAAACAAATAAAATATGAACACACAAAAGAAGAATGAATTATCCAGCTCAACGTGCAAAACTTATATCCCACCTATAAGTCCACAAACATCCATTGCAATCAGCACCTAGCAGAAGTCGCAGAGGGCGACGAAACGCGTTGGAGAGCCGGCGGTTTTGGATATTCTCTCCCCTTTGAAGTTTTGGGGATTGAGCAGCGTGAGTTGCCCTTACTGGCCCGTTTCCTATATGCACAGATTTTATGTTTTTAATGTGAGTGTTCAATTGGCCTATTATTAAAGCCCCCTTGGTTTTAGCATGTTGCACTATGGGATCTCTTTTCTTTTTACATGCATTTAACCTTGAGCATATCAACTGACTCTAAAGGGGTTGAAAAGTGGGCGATTACCCTATGAGTGGGCAACATTTAAAATACTTGATTTAATCAACGCATTCTAAAGCCATATCTTTGGAGCATACAAGTGGTGGTGGGTTCACAATATTTTGAATACTCAAGCACTGGTTGAAGATGGATTTTGAATCGATTTACTTTAAAGAGGACTTAAACACTCTCGCTTAGCTCTGTGCTGTTTGCAATGGATATAAACACTTTAGCTAATAAGGGGAGGGGTCACTTATACACCCGAACTGCATAAAACTGCTGCCAAGCTTGTGGTTTTCTCCTCCTGGTTGGAATAAAATCCTGGGGTTACAGTTTTAGTCTATGAGGGGTGACAGAGTCTGTCACCCGAGATGTCCTCTTCCTTCCATTAAAATAAAAAAAAACAAGCCTGCCTAGATATTTCTCGATACCGGGTGTATAAGTGACCCCTCCATCCCTCCAGGATATATAAAGGGATTTTTATCATTGGGCCATTTTTTCGCGATAGTGCTTCTTTAACTTTAGGTTTTTTAAGCATCTGTAAAGAGGAACATCGGACATTGTGGCGACATCCAGCTGCTTCAGGGCCTGATCGTCACCCCGCTGCCCGCTTAGCTGATGACAAGCACGGCCTTAGCTGCACTCTTTAATGCCCCATGCTCAGCATAGTCTCGTGAGTTTTCAGACGGCTCCATTGCTTCCTATTCATGGACACTGCGCAGGTGCCATATCAGGGGCCGAGCGCAGAGCCTGATAGGATGCAAGATGGCATCGCCCATCGGAGGGTCTCCTGGAATCCGAGGGTCCCAGAAGATGGATCCCCCCCGGGGAGGTGACTAAATACTGCCCAAAGGAAAACCTGGAGGACGGGGGGGGGGGGCAGATCGGTGAGGTTTGGGGAAGGTTTTAACCCCCCCCCCCCCTTGATGTTCCTCTTTAACTTATTTTCGGAGCGTGAACATCAACATCAACATCAAAACTACTACCAATAATGTTTTTACATGACTTTTATATACGGTTTTCAAATAACCTGTTAGGGCGAGCGCTGCACGCCCATCTAGCAGCACTTCACTTACCTCCATGGCTGCATACAGCCATCATCCATTTTGCAGCACTTCCCTCATGGCTGTTCCTAGCTGTCTCCCTTCCCCCCATGCTTCCTTCTCGCATGCTCAGGTGCGCGCACGTCTCCGTCCACTAGAGGGCGAGCACACTGGATTCCTGAGATTTAAAGGGCCTGTACAGCACTGATTGGTGCTTGGTCATCCAAGCCTGCATCCACTTCTCCTATTTAAAGAGGCACTTCCTTCCTTCAGTGCCAGATCTTGGTCTCTCCATGCTTGTTGAAAGTCAGACATTCTTGGATTGCTCACCTGTGTACCGACCTCTGCCTGTCCCCGACTCTGAACCTTTGCTGCCTGCCCCGACCTCGGCTACTCACCTTTACCGCGAACCTGTGCTGCCAGCCCCGATCTCTGCCTGTACTTACTACGCCTTTTGCCTGCCACTTGTGTACCTCGCTGAACCTCGGCTGACTGTGGGACTGGGCCGCTGTTGGGGGGTAGCGACCTGGGGGTCACTCGCCGCACAAGACCAACCTGCCTTGTGGTGGGCTCTGGTGAATACCGGTGGCCCCTTAGACTCCGCTCCCCTGACACGGTACCCGCCATCGGTTCCACTGTTAAAGCGGATCCACACCCTAGTCTGCTCCACCCGGTCCGTGACACAACCCAGACACAAGATACCCCACAAATATTCTGAGACCCTTCCAATGCCGACATATGCTATAAAAATGTGTGTTCAGCAAGATTTCATGTTTTTTCCTAAAGAATTCTGCCAGAGCATATCGCCGCCATTCTGCAAATTACTTTCCAATGTAAATATCTGTGACTTTCACCAGCAAATTGCAGCGCAGACGCATCAAAATGCATTGCAAAAGTCTGTTTGCTGGTGTTCGCTGCAGTAAGTTTTGCGCAGTTTGCCGCAGTCTTTACCTCTGGCCGCACACATGGAGAAAGGAGGGAAGCTGGAAGCCGTGTGAACTTGTGTACATTGTACATTTAGGCGGCACCAACTTTAATCCCAAGTAATGGGTGTGCACTGCTAAGGCTGGCAGCCCCCCAAAACCATAATAAATCTACCAATATGCCCATAACCCCCACCCCGGGCTTACCCTTACACCAAAGACTGACAATGCACAATTCTTTGGTAGAACTTCAACCGTCTCAGATGGAACAGTCGTTGACGAGCTTCTTTGGACACATTTGGCATGACCATGACAGTTTGTTGTTGATTTGTATGCCTAGATATCTGAACGTTGGTACATCTTCCTGCAGCAGTCCTTCCTGCCCCTACTGTGTAAGGCCAGTATAACCCCTATTGTGTGGTCACACCATGACTTAGTGTCCGTAGGTTGACATAGCTACTGCAGAGGCCCCCCTCTACGACATAGGGGCTGAATTGAATTTGGACAGGGCAGATAACAATAATGAAACAAACACTACATGTAATCCCCACATGCTGCTTTATATTTTTGCTGAATTTACAGTTGTAGGAAGGTACAATCAAACAGAATATAAGATATTTCGGAAATATCCAATATTATACAGCAAATAAAGTCTGAAATGTTCTAATATCCCCAAAAACTTCTTTGTAAGACTGGCCCCAGCCAGGGCTACAAAAGATGGCGGTCAGCTCCCATGAATGAGGACATTCCTGGTGTTTGCACTAGAAGTGTCCTCACTAAAGGAAGCCGGCAGCCATCTTTCTGTAGCCCCGGGTGAGGCCACTTTCAAACGCGACCGATCCACCGTGCAGACAGGAAGAGGATCAGGCAGGGGAAAGTTAAAGCAGCCCGCTCCTGCTGCACACTCCGATTTCAATGGGGACTGGGTCCCGAACCCGAACATTTATTCAAAAAGAATACTGGCTTCTATTATAATCTCTTTCCTATATGCTCAATAAACACATCTTAATAACAAGAACAAAAATAAAATGAGATGTATCCTGGATGGATGGCTGGGGCCTTGTCTACAGGTTCCTGTGGCTGGATCTTTGAGAATCCCTCTAAGGATTTGGTTGCACCTGAGGTTTGCCTCAGGCACCAGAACCTCACAGGCCCTGGGCAGGTCGGTGTACCCCTGGGCCACGGCGCTGAGTCTCTTTATCTTTGTTTTTTTCTATTTGTTACTATATTATTACATACAATTGATACACAATAAATGTATTGTAACAACAGGTGGCTATGCTAATAAAATAACATAGCTAAGAATAAACACTGAATCAGAAGGTTTTGCAATTCCAGACATAATAATTTTAATGATTCTGGGCAAACACACTTCTAACAGAAATCCTCAAGCGCGCCTAAATTGATCTTTTTTCTGATAAAGAGATAAGTCTTTTTGGATGTTCTATATTTCGGTAAGGAGTGACTCCTTATCATAGGCAGCAGTTCTACCATATATTCCTAAGAGCACCTTAGTACCCTCCCCTGTTCCTCAACTGCAAGAGTATAGGAGTGACCCCTCCCCAATATATTGCCACCCATCGAGTTGGTGAGCCTCACCTGCCAAGAAAAGGCCACATCCTCATTTAGCCCTCTGGGGCTCTGAGTGTCAAGCCCGTGGGACACCCGCCTTCTAGATAAGTCCACAACCCCCAATATCCGCTGCTAGCTTGACCTATAGCCAAGCCCCCATTTGACGTGACGCTGTTGCCCACAGGATTGCGTAGCACAAAGGTTGTGAACTTACAGGGGTGAAGGCGGGTGAACCAGAGGCAAGACTGAGCAATGTCGGGTAAGCCGGAGACATACACGGGTAGTCAGTCCTTACAAAGTGCAGCACCAAAGGGAGAGACAAGAGAAGAATCGAAGGTCAAGCCAAGGGTCAAGCTGGGAGGTCACGGGTATGCAGCACAAGGGATGAGACAGGTTCGTGGTCAGGGTACAAGCAGGCATCGGGGTGGTCAAGCAAGATGAGGTCGGCAACAGAAACAAACAAGGATCAGTTTGTTGGAAGCTAGTCGGGGGGAAGCAAGCAATGTTAGAAAATATTATTTTACAGAAAGAGTAGTAGATGCTTGGAACAAACTTCCAGCAGAGGTAGTTGAAAAATCAACAGTCACTGAATTTAAACATGCCTGGAATAAGCCTCCATCTATCCTAAGATAAAGAGAACATACAGTATACACATAAGGGCAGACTAGATGGACCGTATGGTCTCCTTCTGCCGTCAACCTTCTATGTTCTATGTTTCTATGATCACAGATACTATTACACCCAGCAGCACACTATCACGGGCAATGAGGCAGTATGGAGGGAAAACCTTTAATGGATGGGAACTATCTCATTGGCCCAACGAACAATCTGTGGTCTGATTGCTTGGTATCATTATTAGGGCGTTACATCCACCAGTAATATTAGGGCTTATTGGCCCTTTAACTAATCCTCCGGCGGGCACGCTGTCTGCAGCGCCGCTGGAGGGCATAAGAAAGCCGTGCTCGCACTGTGCTCGTCCGAAGCGAGAAGAGGAAGAGGTGGGCGCGCTCGAGACGGCTGCCGGGTGGAAGGAGTCTTCGCCAGCCGCCCGAGCCTGTGCCGCGGATGCCGCTGGACTGCACAGGACGTAAGTTTATCGTAACACTGTGTACCGAGTTGATGAATCCAACGTAATTCAGGTTGTTGTAAAGTCCGTTTTAAATTGCCACCTCTGATGCCCAAAAATCCCCTCACTCTTACCCTCATGGTAGTGTAAAAAATGGCCTGCTACTGGTGAGATGTTCTTTCCTAGTACTTTATCCTTAAGAGTAGGTCCGCCTATTGATTAATTTATTTTATATACATAATAGGGGTTGGTGGGGATACCTTATTGTTACTTTGCAGAGTGGGAGGGACAGGGCGCTGCCTGTAGTGTTATTTTATATGATCTATTGTGTTTATTTGTTTATTATGTATATATGTATGTGTGGAAAAGAGTGGATTGTTTTTCCAATAAATAATAAGTGATTTTTATTTCTGTGTGCGGCACTTTTATAGGGTTTTTATATAGGGGCCCTGACCTTGGTGTAGTGTACATTGTTATATAGTACCCCCTTGAGCTGGCACCGCGTGCAGTGCGTACCTCGAAAACTATCCGCATTTGACTAGATTGCCTAAATTGCTTTTAAGCTCTTAAGTTGTCATGTGTATGTCCAGCATAACATCTGACTGCTGCACTGTTTCCCTTTATTCCAGATAATTTCCACTAACATGGACATTCTCATGTAAGCAAATCATGGAGGTTTTACTGGTCTCAGCCTTTTCTAGCTTTGACGTATGTAAAAACGTATTCTGTATTAGCAGAGGTCACGTCCCAGAGAAGCAGGATAAGGATTTGAAAGAGGAAACAACAAGTGGTATAACCACATCAATTCCTGACACCAGAAAAGGGAAGTGGTTTTCTAGAAATGAGCAACCGCAGAGATTTGATACAATACTGGGAAAAGTGTTACAATACCCTACTGTTAAATATGTGTGTGTCAGGCTCTTTATTTTTTACTTTGGGTAATCCGGTATATGTATATATATATATATATATATATATATATATATATATATTATAACATTTATGTTTAAAGAAAGGTGTAAAAATGTTATGTTTTACTTTATTTGTTGCAAGTATTTGACAAACTTGCATGAAGTGACAGCTGAAGAAGTGCCAGGGTGGTCTCTGGTCTTCACACCTGTTTAATACAACCTAAAACTAGAACAGAAGAATGCATGTGAGCATGCTTGGCCCAAGCCTCTCGGCATACTGTTTGCTACTTATAGGGATTCCTAGACAATGAAAAAGTGCTGGATTCTTTGAGATTAGAATAGAATATATGGTAAAAAAAATCGAATAAACCCAAATATATGGCAATTCATTTAATGAAAGATAAAAAAAAGATTAGACTACGATTGCAGCTGCCTCCTAGTTTAAAAGACCAAAAATATATAGAAAGACAGGCACGCCAAATATGCTTAAACCGGACCCTCACCCTGAATAAGAGCCTATCTTATATGTTTCCCCCACCCTGTATATACAGATTGCTCACATTAATCCGGACCTTCACCCTGAATAAGAGCCTATCTTGTATGTTTCCCCCACCCCCGTCAATACAGATTGCCCACCTTAATCCAGACCTTCACCCTGAATAAGAGCCTATCTTATAAGTTCCCCCCCCCTGTACATACAGATTGCTCACATTAATCCGGACCCTCACCCTGAATAAGAGCTTATCTTATATATTTCCCCCACCCGGTACATACAGATTGCCCACATTAATCTGGACCTTTACCCTGAATAAGAGTCTATCTTTTATGTTTCCCCCACCCTGTACATACAGATTGCTCACATTAATCTGGACATTCACCCTGAATAATATCTCTGTCTTCTTCTGCTATGCAGCATAGCATTCTGGGATTGATGTCCTCTTGCTGACCCCAGCTCTGCTCTGTCTGAGCAAAGCACAGCTATAACCCCACCCCCTGTGCTTTTCACTCCTTTCCTCTCCTTAAAGTGGACCAAAACCCAGAATCTATAAGATTCCCAGGCAGATCGATTCCCTCCCTCCGGGGCATCCAAAATCAGTATGCCCTGCTGTGTGAAACCCCCCAGGTCGCCAACTACACTTAATTTACTTTACTTCCCCCGTCGAACACGTCCCATTTTTGGTTTAAATGTCACTAGGTCTTTTCTGGACTTACCAAGAGCTTTAGTCCTGGCCTCATTGAGTGGGGAGTGTCCTTTCTGTATGAAATATGTTGCCATCGCTCATAATCTACAATAGGCTTTCTCAGGCAGATACATTGACTATATGGGAGTGTTTCATTCTTTCAGGATGAAAGCTCTTTGGGGACAATTAAGCATTTCTGTCTGTAGTTTTCTTATAAAGATCATTTTCTCTTTTGTCTTTGCGGAAAATTACATCTAGGAATTGTACCTCAAATGGGTCAGTCTCCAGGGTAAAGGATATTGTCGGCAGGGCTTCATTTAGCAAAGACTTGAAATCCGGTAATTCTGGTTCTGTACCTTGCCATATGAAAAAAGTCATCATCTATGTATCGCCACCATACCAATACTTTGGAATCAAAAGCAGAATGTGTATAGACATGTGTTTCATCAAATTGTGGCATGTAGAGGTTGCCATAAGCCGGTGTCATGTTAGACCCCATGGCTATGCCCTGGAGTTGCAAATAATAAGTATCCTTCTAACTATCTATTATATCTAAAATAGTTCTTAGGACAATCTAAAATAAGGACATGATGAATGTTTAGAAGTTTTTGCTAAGATCCATGGTGGATATGACTGAGCATAGACCTCAGTCCATGTCTATGGGAAATGGAAGTGTACAGGTTACATAGCCTACAATGTGATGGTAATATGCCTAAATTCTGAATTTTTATAGTATAAAGAGAATAATAAGCATTTCTTCACTCCAGTTCACTTCAATTTACTTTATTATCCACCAAGTACATCAGAGACGGACAAGGAATTGCTTGTGGCATACATTACACAGTGGGAAAAAATCAACAGAAATGAATTTAAAGTGGACCAACACCCAGGGGGGATCGGCCCGAGAATCTTATAGATCAGATCCCTCCCAGCGGGGTGAAACCCCCCAGGACGCCCAGAAACCTTACCTTTTCCCCGTTCCAACGGCGCATGCGCAGGCCGCATTTCGCGCTTCCCTCTAGCAGGGTGCGCACCCGCGCCGGGCGTTTGTGAATGGCCGGCGCGGGCGCGCTCCCTGTTAGAAGGAAGCGTGAGACGCGGCCTCCAGCGCGCTCAGAGCAACTGTGGTTGTCTGTCGCTTGTCCGTACATACCACAGCGGCTCTGAGTGCTCTGATTGGACGAGCGCTCGCGTAGGAGCGGGGTGAGGTGAGTTATTTAGGGCAAACGGGGGGGTTTCACGCAGCGGGGCACCCCCGATCGGGGTGCCCCGCGGAAGTGGACCAAAACCCAGGACAGTGAAAATCCTGGGTGTTGGTCCACTTTAAAAAAGTGTCCATAGCAAAATGCATCACCACATACAGTAATTATCGAATTCTACAGAAGGACTTAGAATAAAATAGGATAGAGAATAGCTTCCTGGCTATGTGCTATGAAAAATGTGTCCCAAGCATAGTGCAAAGTATAATCGAGTAAAAGTAGCTTCCTGACATTTAACCACAGTGGCTACAACTTTGTTAGGCTCTTGTTCAGCAAACAGATAGCAGTAGCGTAAAACCCACTTCTAGATCTTGAGGTTATACAAGATGGAATCTTGGGATTAATAATCATATTTATGTACAGTATGGTATATAAATTACATTTAAGATGTATGACATTTATTAATGCATGATTGTAATAAATTTAATTGTAATTAACTTGATTTGTCGTTTCATAGATATAAGGGTCCATCCAGCTGCTTTTCCCAGGACAATTGCGCACAATTTTTTTCTGAGTAAAACCCATTTTACTCACATTTTTCCCTTACTACAGATTCAGCATTTTTTTGTGCTACATTTTTTTTCAGTAAATTTCCGATTTGAGACAGAACTCACCTGGAAATTAACTCAAAAAATGTAAATATGTGTGATTCAGGGAGCGTTTTGCAAGGGGACATTTGTATGCAATCAGGTTTTTACCTGCTCAATTTCCTTCTGCTGGCATGATTTTTTTCATTGCAACAAGCCATGTCTCAACTGCGGTTACTTATTTCTGATAGTCTGGGCACCAGGTCAGGTAACCTAGGTCTCAGAGGCTAGCCAGCCATCCCCTGGTCCTGGGTATACCAGCCCTTATGCTATTAATGCTATATATGCTATTTAGTATTGCTATATACTATATGCTAGTATTATTTGGTGCTCTTCCAGGGGTTGCATGAGCTCCCCTGGAAGAACCCTGTGCCAATATCACTGGTGTGGGTAATGGGGCAGAGTACAGCAACAGTTGACTGTCCCAGACCCTGTTAATGGGTATAGCGTTCCCCTGGACACCTTACTAGTTCATCACAAGTAGTAAAACATAAAACACAGACACCAAATAAATGTAATGCTCTACCCCCGACTTTCAGATATTACTGGAGGCCGGATGAGACTTGGGGCGATGAGGTGGTGGGCGCGGATGGGGCCTCTGGGCCTTTTATCCCCTTGATCATTGCAATAGGCTTCGACTAGGTGGGGAATTTAGATGGAGTGCAGGCTTGGAACCCCAGAAGTTTCTGTTTCTGTTCCTCTTTGTGCTCTTGTCCTTGTTCTCGTTTTGTTTTGTCTTGTCCTCCTTCATATCCCCCTCTTTTTCCCTTTTTCTCTTTGTTTCTATCTCTTTTTTGACTCGCAGGGGGATGACCTAGGTTACTGTATATCGGACTTGGGAGAGGGAACACGTCAGGGGCAGGAGAGTACCTGCTTTTGAGAGGCGACCCGGTTGTTGAACTAGATACCCTTGGCATCTGCTGGTGGACACCCTGGGCCTGGTCCTTTTGGGTGCCCTGCCGGGATCGAGGCGCTCCAGGGCCCTCTTATATAGTTTGGAATGGTGTCCCCTTTCAAGGAAGTGGACATGACATGCTCACCCTAGGATCCCCTTGCTAATGTAATGTAATGTCTTGTGTTGTTCTTATTATGTTTTTATGCTCTTGTGTGTATATTCTCTGAAAAATTTCTTTTTCAATAAAGATATATTGAAACTAAATGTAATGCTCTAAATTGTACTACTTACTGGTCCATGTCTTCTTTCCCTCCCTGGGCACCATCTACCTCTGGGCTGGTAGGGTGTTCCATGTCCTGCACTGGGTCATCCCTCCATCAGTGCCCCTTCGCCATCTTCTTTAGGCAGCGGTGGGCATCAAATTCTGACATTTCCACTGCCATCTGTGGGAGGGACACAGGACCCCCCAGCTTCCATCCAAGCTCCCATGCTGGGGGGGGGGGGAGCTTTTATACAGCTGAGCCTCTCTAGAATCTTCCCCACGTGATTTCCTACATCAATGGAGGGGAGGGGAAAGGGATTTCCGCTCCCATCGCCTGCTGTCACTACTCTTGGCTGGCAGCCGGGATGGAAGGAGGGGGACCTGTGCCTCCCTTCCCTCCAGATGCCTGTAAAGTGTCTATTAAACACCCCATGGCATCATTCTCAATGAGGAAGTGCTGGACAAAGGGCGGGAAAAAAGTAAGCATCTCTTAATTAAGTGCAGGTCTAGGGATCCAAAGTTGCAAAGCAACAGGGAATGAACCAGGCTATTGGGAATTCCTGATTCTGTAGCAAGACCCAGCCAATTATTCTGATTATTATGCAGTGCCACAGCTCCGAGGGCCATGTCCACTTTCTTCAGACGAGTCTTAAAGGAGCCACAGCACTCAACCCTGTTAGCTTGCAGGCCAGCCTATAATCTGTCTCTAAACTTGGTTAAAAACAGAGGACTCGGTCACACACATCTGCAGAAGCTTAAGCTGCACCACTACGCCAAAGTGCCTCTGTGGGGTGCAGTCCTAACTCTAATCTCTGAGAGCCCATCTGGGACATACAGTGCATTTTCTTCAGACGAGAAATCATAAGGTAAAACTGTAAACCTTGATATCTCTGCCACTTCTTCTTCAATTTAAAAACAGAAAAAAAGTTAAGGCGGTACCAACTGTAGCCCGACACAATGGGCTAACAATTGTCTATGCCTGCTTTAGCACTTTAAATACTACTCGATAGGATGATGGTCACCGAGTGTAAAAGAAATCCCCGCCGCCCGTTTGAGGGGGGTTATTTCGGTTTAAAGTCCCAGTCTAGGCACACTCTAACTTCCTGACAACTTATCTCCCTCGGGAACAATGAGCCATTTCAAAGCATCTTAAAATCCCCAATTATATGTATATACATTATGTATTCTAAGTGAAGCTTCTTTACTCGCTTCAATTGCTGATCTGTGGCTGAGCTGGAAGTACATATCATGGGGCAGCTGTATGAGTAATGAGCATGCTCTGCTGTGGTCAGAGACAGATGTGAGACCACTGTGACTTGCCATGCTCACTTACATTGAGAGCTCCAAGAGAGCTCCGAGGCTCCAAGAGAATTAAAAGCAGGGGTAAAACGTGGGGCTCTGCTATTGCTTCCACCCGGCACTGCAGGAAATGGAGGAGAGGCACACGGGACAGGCAAGAAGTGAGCTACTCGCTGCCTTATTATTGCCCTTGGGTTTACAGTCAGTATAGTTCCCTGCTAGTGCACTAGACTGACAAAGCTGAGACCCATCTAACAGGTAAAAAACTAATTCTATCACAAGTTTACTATGGATACAATTAAATAAATTAAGATTTCTCACACTAAAAGAAAGAAATAGACAAATATAAGGCACTGATCAAGATTATTGAATGATTCATTTTCCTTTAGAGACAAACATGGAGACACAGTATGTAGCGAGGACGACATCCTCTACTCGCTTTTCATCTTGATCGCCTCTGGCTTCCGTGTTACAAATTTGTTCTCTTTTTGTAAAATAAAAGTCATATATAAGAGATAATGACCAAAATAAATCTATTGTTTTTATGTATTAGAGCATAAACAGAGGGATGAAGACATACACCCCTGAGGAAGCCCCTTATTAATAAGCACAAGGGGTGAAATGTATTGGGGAGAAGTCTTCTGTGAGCTACCTCTCACATAAATGGCTTTTTTTGCTATGAAATTCTGTTGTCATAAGGAGACAATGTAAAAAAAAATGTATATGAAAGTTTTTATGGGGGTTATTTGAGAAGGGCTTGCCATCCCCCAGCCTTGTGAACTGGTATAGGGGTCTCATGGACCCCTTACCAGTTCACAAGGGGTTAAATGTAAAAAATAAAGACGCGGACACAAAGAGAAAAAAATGACATTTTTTTGTTTTACTCTACTCACCTCCGATCCTGCGTCCCTTGTCGCTGTCCCGCGTCGCTGACAGCTGTCAGACAGCTGATGACAGATGCCGCTAGTGGTCGGAGCAGGGCGGGTGAGAGGCGAGAAGGCTCCGACCGGAGCCTTCTCACCTCTCACTCGTTTTGCACCGCAACTACCAGCATCTGTCAGAGCTGGAGCGGGTGAGGGTATAGGAGGAGCGGGATGACGTCATCCTGCTCCTCCCACAAAAGGCGGGGCGGCGGCCATCGCCGTCATTAGAGGTGGTAAGGACCTGGAAGAGGGTCCTCACCCGAAGCCTGCGGAGCCCGGGGGGGGGATCGGACCCCCCTCCCCCTGGTGAAGAGAACACGCGGCGGAGGGATCGGGCGAGGAGGTGAGTGAATGTCATTGTTTTTTTCTTTTGCAGCCGCAAGTCAGCGGCGAAAACGGGGGGGACGTCAGTTTCGGGCCGCCTTCTGAAGACCGGGATCGAATGCCCCCCCCCCCCAGGAAGAGGAGACCCCCAGCTTCACATACCGCAGGTACGTTTTTTTTTTTCTATTTTTTAATTAGCAGGGGGAAATGCCAAGCACGTAGTTTCTACGTGCGTGGTACTTAACGGTAGGAGAAGCAACCACGTAGAAACTACATGCTTGGCATTTAAAGGTTAAGAAGCACCAGCGTCACACAGCGCCAATTTTTTGGCCCTCAGCAGCACTTGGCATATAACTTAACAAATAAAAAAATGCTATTGTTGATGCGGACGCTGGCTAGCACCTTATTTAACACTAGCGCCAAAAATGATGCAGCACCAGACGATCTAGTTGAAGCAGCTCCACATGAAACCTGCCGCTGTAGCTCAAGATCCCATAGAGCACAAAGGGCCAGAACTGGATTGTAGTGTTTAAAGTGGACCAACACCCAGGATTTTCACTATCCTGGGTTTTGGTCCACTTCCGCCCTAAAAAACTCACCTCACCCCACTCCTATGCGAGCGCTCGTCCAATCAGATCGCTCAGAACCGCTGTGGTATGTACGGACAAGCGACGGACAACCACAGCGGCTCTGAGCGCGCTGGAGGCCGCATCTCGCGCTTCCCTCTAACAGGGAGCGCGCCCGCGCCGGCCATTCACAAACGACCGGCGCGGGTGCGTGCCCTACTAGAGAGAAGCGCGAGATGCGGCCGCGGCTCGCACATGCGCCGTTGGAACGGGGATAAGGTAAGGTTTCTGGGCGTCCTGCGGGGTTTCACACAGCGGGGCATCCGAAATCGGGGGAGGGATCTGATCGGCCCAGGAATCTTATTGATTCCCGGGCTGATCCCCCCTGGGTGTTGGTCCACTTTAATGCTTATAATTAATATTAAACACATTTATTTGTAAAGAACTTGCATTGTGACTTGTCCATAATGGAAACACAGGACCTAGATGGGCCAAAAAGTATTTTCTATGGGTTTATTCAATTTATTTTAACAGCTTGTTTTGCTTAACAATGTGTAATTTGGACACCAACAACTAAAACGCAACCTAAACGCACTGTAAAGTTTGTCCCCTTTCTTCCCAGCAGAGATTTGTTGTAATTGTAATAATGAAATGCCGACCAGCGCCGGTAAAATACAGCGCCAAAGATTTGAAGGAGGAAAAAATTCATAAATATGCTGGTGGACCAAAGTGACGCTCACTGGCGCTGAGATAATCGGCCGGCAGGTCCAACAGGTGCTGACACAGGCCGGCCAATATCTAGTGCAACAATCAACGCTAATTAGTTGCGTTCTGCGCCGCACCAATGTTGTGCACAGCACAGTGCCAGATAAGACCAAAATGCTTGCGCTCTGGAACTGGCGCTATAGCCACAAAAAAAGATGCTAAATGATGCACATCATAAATAGGGCACTAAGTTTGCACACTTCCCTGTTCCAATCATGCACAACTAGCACCATGTAAAAGTCCTTTAGAGGCTGATTCATTACTAGCGCCAGATATCGGCAGATGAGTGTCTGTATAGCGGCACTTAGAGCGACCGCTAATAGACGCTGTAAGCGGGTATCGGGCACTGCAACCTAGCGTCTCGGTCTCTGTAGTAACCTGGCCGGCATTGATGAATATGATGTGTGTTGGGCGCTCTAACAACAGCATAGCGCTGCAGCGAGCAATATGTAGCGCCAGCTCAGTGTGTCCGGCACTCGGCGCTCAACACCATATTTAACAAAAAACTACACACACACAGTGTCGGTTCTCTAAAGCTGGTCGCTGTAGCATAGAGCGACAGACGCTGTGTGATCAAAGACATATCCACCAGTAACAAAGCGAAAACACATGGAATGACATTGTTGTAACATTGTGACATTAACACTTTAGTGCCAAAAAGATTTTAAAAATGACCCTAGGCCAGGAGAGGTAACACAATTATTTGAGAGAAAAAATAAATAAATAAAACCCTGTTTAAACAGAAGAAAATGAACAGCCATTGAAATGTATGGGAGAGCGACAGGTAGCGACAGGTAATACCAGGCGCTCTGGAAGGTAGAGCTCCGGTGCTATACGCTGAGCCGCCTTTAATGATGAATCGGACGCTACATAGCGCTGTTAGAGTCGCTCACCAGATTTGCTATCATAAATGTAGTTTTGCGTACAGCGCCCGGCGTTCACCAGGCACTGCCTGCCGCTACGAGGCACCAGCTGCCGCTATCCCTTGACGAATAAACCCCTTCTTCTGTTTAAACTTTCCTTGAGAAATGTATTGAGTTCTATTTTATTATTATTATTATTATTATTATTAATGTTTATTTATATAGCGCCATCAACTTCCGTAGCGCTTTACAAGGTAAGAATACAGACAAGGTAAAACATATAGCACAGAGAACAATACAAAATTAGATGCCACAGGTTAAAACCAAGTGTTGTGAGCACAGGAGACAATAGGGAGGAGTTTATTTTATTTTACTTTATTTTACTTTATTCTAGTCTACTTTGGTTCAACCATAAATTTTGCAATATGGCAAAAATGATAAGATGACCTGTGAGTTCCTGATTGGATCTGTGGACCTACCAGTGCTGGACATAACATGGGGTACACACGCTGTATAAAGGTTCCTAAATAACAATAGTATTTAAGAAAGTCATTGTCATTGGTCAGTTTAGATGGAGCAGAATTAGTAAGCGGACGGCTAAACAATAGAAGCGAAACCTATGTCAACAATGTCCTGTCTTTCCTGCCTAGAGGCGGCCTCAGCATAGAGCCTCTCCATTGTTCTGTATGCGAGAAACCACTTTCACAGGCTGTTTATTTCAGTCATTGTGCTCTCCTTTCTACTGAATAGGCAACACTCCATTGTTCTGCACATATATCTCTAATTGGGTTAAAGGGCTACAGACAGGGCCGGATAATGAGGGGGGTGCAAGGGGTGCGTGCCCCAGGGCCTCCCCCACTTGCCCTGAAAAGGGGGCCTCCACCAACCTCTGGGTTATGGTCTGGTCCAGGAGGCTTTTCAGTCTTTGGGCAGTGGGGGCGCGCCTGGGCCTTTTTTTTGTTTTTGAAAACCTGCAGCCAAAGCCACCACAGGGCAGGATGGAGAGTCTAGAGCAGCAAAGCCGACGCCAGCAATGCTACAGTGATGGGTGCAGAGCTGTCACTGCACATAAGCCACCAAGCACAGCCGCTGGCAGCTCAATGCAGGGAACCAGCCGGGTGACTACACTACCCCCCACCCAGAATGGCAAAGCAGGAGTTCCCGAGCAGCACGCACCCGCACAAGGGGGGCACAAGGGACTCCATCTGACCTTCCAGTAAGTAGGAGGGGGCCAGACAACCACCAATCAGTTATTTGGCTGGACTATTATTTTATACTGTATTTGGGGCCTCCAGCAGATTTTATGCCCAGGGGCCTCCATCACACGTGGAGGCTGATTCATTACTAGCGCCAAGTATCGGCAGGTGAACGTCTGTATAGCGGCGCTTAGAGTGACCGCTAGTAGACGCTGTAAGCGGGTATGGGGCGCTGTAACAAAGCGCCTCAGACACTGTAGTAACCTGGCCGGCATTGATGAATGTGATGTATGTTGGGTGCTCTAACACCAGTACAGCGCTGCAGGGAGCTAGAGGTAGCGCCAGCTCAGTGCGGCACTCGGCGCTCCACACCATACTTACCATAAAAGGACACACACACAGCGTCGGCGCTCTAAAGCTGGGCGCTGTAGCATGGAGCGCCAGACGCTGTGTGATTAAAGTCTGTTTTTGAACACATATCCACCAGTAACAAAGCGAAAACACATGGAATGACATTGTTGTAACACTGTGACATTAACACTTTAGTGCCAGACCTGTAATGACAATTCTGCATAAAAATATAAAAAGTCAAAAAAGTTTCTAAAAGTGTTTGTTTGCAGCCAGGAGACATCACATAATTGGAGCAAAAAAAAAAAAAAATTGTCAAAGTTGCTGTTTAAACGCAAGCAAATGAACAGCCATTGAAGTGTATGGGAGAGAGACTCTGAGCGAAAGGTACTACATATCGCTCTGGAAGCCAGAGTGCCGGCGCTATACACTGAGCTGCCTGTAGTAATACATGTGACGCTACATGGCGCTTAGTCACTCACCAAAATCGCTTTCATAAATGTGGTTTTGCGTACAGTGCCCGGCGTTCACCAGGCGCTACCTGGCGCTATCCGTTCTTACATAACCGCCTTAATCCGGCCCTGTATGACTTCATTGCTGACTGGCATTGCCAAGCCGTCTATTTAATAACAGATGCCACTTCCGGAATGCGTGAGCCAGACATTATTACCCAACCTCAACCTTTACTGTTCTTGTAAAATGATGTGTTGCCTATTAAAAGGGTGAGTTGGCAACTTTGTAAGCAGCGTTGTATTCATTTTCAAGTCCGGTGGCATCACTTACCAGACGTACAATAGTCAGGCCCAACCCAGCTGCTGGGAGACACTATTACAGTGAAGGTGGCCATGAATTAAGGGATCTTTAGATTTAAGAGGAAAGTGAGTAACTATTTCTATATTCATAATTCATACCTCCCAACTTTACAAAGCTGTAAAGAGGGACACATTTAAGCCACACCTGGCCACACCCCCAATCACGCCCCCAGCCACACCCTTAAAGGCTAACAGCACCTAAGAATTAAATAAAAATAAATAATAAATAAATAAATAATAATACAGTAAGGGGCATCCCTCCAATACAACCAGGGGCATCCCTCATTGCAGCCAGTTAGAGGCATCCCTTGTTACAGCCAGTTAGGTGTAACACAGCACACACACACACACACACACACACACACACACACACACACACAGACACACACACATAGACACACATACATAGACACACAGACACACATACATAGACACACATACATAGACACACAGACACACATACATAGACACACAGACAGACACATAGACACACATACACAGACACACATAGACACAGACACAAACACACACACACATAGACACACAGACAGACACACACATAGACACAAACACACACACATACACAAACACATAGACACACATACATAGACAGACACAAACACACACTCACCAGTTCAACAATTTCCCCTCCTCTGGAGCCACGCCCCCACCCACTGAACCACCAATCAAATTAAAGAAGTGAAAACAAAAACCTGCCTTTCAGATTCCCGGCCTCTCATACGCCCGCTACCGCCGGCCCTGGTTGTTCGGTTGAGCGCTTATACTCAGAGCTGGCGGCAGCGGGGGTCTGAGAGGCCGCGGCAACCCTCCGGGCGACGGCGCAGGACAACTGCATGCGCTGCGGGACGCGGAACCACAGATGAAGAATGGGGGCAGTCCCAGGAACAGTTTGGGGGGGGGGGTATGATGAATATAGAAAAAGTTACTCCTCTTCATTCTTAAAGAGGACCAAAACCTACACCCCATCGGCCCTGAAATCTAGGGATGAGCGAATTGGTTCTAACGAAAATTCAGCACGAACCCGAATTTTTAGTGGTTCGTGCTGACCGAATTTTCCCTGAAATAAAAAAAAAAATGCCGGCATGGTGGGAGCGGGGAGACCGGCTGCGCTGTCAGCGGGCGGCGTAAGCCGGCTTCCGCCGCCCGCTGACAGCGCAGCCGGCCTCCCCGCTCCCACCAAGCCGTGAAATGGAAAAAAAAAATGCCGGAAATGCTGAAAATGTTTTTTTTCAGCAAACACTTACCGGCATGGTGGGAGCGGGGAGGCCGGCTGCGCTGTCATCAGAGGACGCGTCATCAGAGGAAGCATCCTCTGATGCCATTTGTGAATGGCGGCGCAGGCACGCTCCCTGTTAGAGGGTAGCGCGGGATGCGGCTGCCAGTGCGCTCGGATCCGCTTGTATTAGACGAGCTCCTGGACGAGGAAGCACGAGCGGATCTGAGCGAGCTGATCAGACGAGCGGCCGTGCATGCGTTGTAGAACCGGGAACAGGTGAGTTTGTTTGGGCAACCTGGGGGGTTTCACACAGCGGGGCCCAGACCAAAACCCAGGATAGCCAAAATAATGGGTTTTGGTCCACTTTAAAGAGGAAAGTCGGACTTAAAAGTAGATGTGGCTCATCCCTCTCCCCCACCCCCCCCCCCCCATCGGACCCTACTTACCTTTAGGATGTCATCCGGCTGCTTCAGTGTCCAATTTTCGGCCAGCTCTCCTTGCATCCCAACTGCACAGGCGCAAGATCAAGCGAAGCACGCAGTGCCTGATGGGATGCAAGATGGCGCCGCCCATCGGGAGGTCACCCAGAATCCAAGGGACCTAAAATATGGATCCCTTGGCGAGGTGAATAAACACTGGCCGAAGGTAAACCCGGAGGGGGGTGAGGTTTTAACCTCCCCTGATGCCCCCCCAGGCCACACGGAAACTCACCTTCTTTCCCGGTCCAATGGCGGATGCGCGAGCTGCAGCCCCATCTCAGCTATCCCTTAAGCAGGGCTATCACTGGACTTCTGCCTCCCCCCCCTCCGGGTTTACCTTTGGCTAGTGTTTACTCACCTTGCCAGGGGATCCATCTTTAATCTGAAGATCCCTTGATTCACGGCTGAAACCTCCACTTCCCTAGTCACATGGGCTTCTTTAGAAGCATTGATAGGTCTTCCCAGAGGCATCATGATTTACATTAAAATACCTACTTTTGGTGCCAGCTAAGCGTCTGAGAGCAGACCGGCAAAAGCAGACCGCACACTAACAAAGGCGCTTCCTATGCTCAACACACCATGCTATCCTATATCCCTCTCCATGCAATCACCCATCCATACTGTACCCCTATTTAACAATCTTCACATGTCAGTTCTATTAACCCCTCCCACTTTCCCCACATCAGGCCAGGGACCACCTCAGATAGTTCTGAGGGCCACATGTGGCCCCCAGGCCACAGCTTGAGCACATGTGGTTTAAAGGATCTCTATTCCCAATGGTAATATTTAGTCATCAAGCAGCTTACCTGATGCCTGTTCCATGTGTCTCTCCCCAATTTCCTGCAGTGCAGGTTAGAAGTGCTAACATGGCTCCAAAGTTTGCTATCCCTCCAGGACCACGCAAAAAGTGGTCCAACAGCTACTCTCTCCCTTGGAGCTCTCAGCATGAGAAAGCACAGCAAGCCAAAGCGGTGCCGCAGCTGTCTCTGACCGCATAAGAGCATACTGAACACACTCAAACTGCTCCATGGCACGCCCTTTCCAGCTTAGACAACACCCAGACACTGAAGCCAAAAATCTGTTTTGCCTAGAATACATCAGGTAACTGCATACTATTAGAAATTCAAGCGTCCTAAGCAAGTAACGTAACCTGGCTCTTCAGAACTAGCGTGAGCTTTTTGGATCATTTTTAGAGCATTAGTGACCCTCTGCTGTATTTTCAGAATTTATTTAAAAAAAAAAAAACAGAAACACAGAAACAACGAGAAACATGGGGCAAGGAGATAAAGCAGGATCAACGGTACAAATATATAGATAGCAATACAAATAAAAAGGGGAAAAAAATTCAAATCAATTGTCTGTCAGTCTTCACAGGTTTCCCAATGACCAACTGTTCCTGGTCTCCTCCTTAGATGTCACAATGGAGCGTGTGTCACTCTTGATGGTAAGATTCGAGTGTCTCTTTGGCGATTCTGAAGCTCACCTTATTCCCTCTAACCAGGAGTCAGTTTCTGACCCCTCCTATGGAGCAGAGCGATTGGAGTCACCCACTGTCTGATTGGTGCCTCTGGGATTCTCCATCTTTGGGTACCTGTAAGTTGGTCCATATGATATCCTCCATCTGTCCTGGGATTCCACAGGGAGGAGGGATGGAGGACATTCCATGGAAGGGGGGCAGGAGATGGGTCCTGTTTCTGCTTTCCATAGTTGGTTGGGCAATTTGTTGGGTAATTTGCTTTGATAAGCCTTACTCTATTACTTTGTTTAAAGTGGACCGTCACCCTCCCGTGATCGGCCTGGGAATCTATAAGATTCCCGGGCCGATCACCTCCCTCCCCGCGGGACATCCGAGATCGGGATGTCCCGCGGGGTGAAACCCCCCCAAACACCCCAAATCCGCTTACCTTGTCTTCGGCGGCGGCCGGCCGCCTCCCTCGCGCCCCTCTAGACGTGCCGGCGCGGGCGCGTGCGCGCGTCAAGAGTGACGCGCGGGAGGCGGCGGCGGAGGAGCCGCTTGTCCGCGGCTGTCAAAAGGCTTGTCCGTCGGCGCTGGGAGCGGGGAGAGGTGAGTTTTTCGGGGGGTTTCACACAGCAGGGCCCTGAAGCAGCTGGATGTCGCCACAGCAGGCAGCGGCGACATCCTAAAGGTAAGTAGGTGCCGATGGGAGGGGGGAATCGGACCCTTTTTATTTTAGGTCCGATGTTCCTCTATAGCGCAGGCTTCAAATCATCAAAAAGAACTATGCACCCCCCTCCTTGGTATCATGATTTGGGGTGTCTCTATAGAGAATTAGCAAATATGGTCGGGCACTCCAGAAATAATCCGAAAAAGGTAATTATTAGGGTGCTACCTTCCAAGGGTTAGATCCCTCAACTAGCCCAAAGCAAAGTACATATAAAAATAAATAGGTAGGAGCACATCATTTGTAGTTTGCAAAAATAATTATATTTGATACAGAAATAAAATTTACATATAACAATAAACAAATATGTATGCAATGGATAAGGTATAAGGGGTGTACCAAAAGATATTTCCAAAGGATACAAATGATGTACAGGAATCCAGGTATGTTGGACTGAGGGAGCTGTGTGCATAAAAAAACTAGGAGTAATGATAGAATAACCTTAAAAGTAACAGAGGCATAAAGCTATTCAGTCTATATGGTAAAAGGTTCCCTTTCTATGCATAGGGTATAGTCTGGTGCATCTACAGTGATCCTCAGGCTAGTCACATACAAGATTGCTCACAATGACTGAGATAAAGTCAAGGATTATAAACTCAGTTGTTCAATAAAGCTTATTGAGAATAATATCTGAATCAGTAATTAATGGCTCATCATATATCAGCGACCCTGAGGAAATGACCGTGAAAAGTTTGTAACTGATTATTTGAGTGATCACTATCTGTCTGTCCATGTAAATGCTTTATACCTCCTCTTGTTTTGCCTGTGTATAACTGCATATATAGAATCTGTATGATGGGGTGTCATGATTATGCTTAGGATTCTTTTGTGATCTGATATATGATGAGCCATTAATTACTGATTCAGATATTATTCTATACCTATTTATTTTTACATGTACTTTGGGTTTCCCTATAGTTAAATCAGGCATGCAACTCTTTATAAAGGGGTACAACCAGGGCCAGATTATGAGGGAGGCACAAGGGGCGCGGCCCGGGGCCTCTACCACTTGCCCTGCAAAGGGGGCCTCCACCAACCTTTGGGATAAGGTCTGGTCCAGGAGGCTTTTCAGTGTTTGTTCTGACGGGCTGCGAGGCCAGCAATGTGGAGGCCCCTGGCGCCTGGGCAAGCCTTTTTTTGATTTTGCTAACCCACAGCCAAAGCCACCACAGGGCAGGATGGAGAGTCTAGAGCAGCAAAGCCGCAGTCATCAATGCTACAGTGATGGGTGCAGAGCTGTCACTGCACATAAGCCACCAAGCACAGCCGCTGGCAGCTCAATGCAGGGAACCAGCCGGGTGACTACACTACCCCCCACCCAGAATGGCAAAGCAGGAGTTCCCGAGAAGCACGCACCCGCACAAGGGGGGCACAAGGGACTCCATCTGACCTTCCAGTAAGTAGGCGGGTGCCAGACAACCACCAATCAGTTACTTGGCTGGACTATTATTTTATACTGTATCTGGGGCCTCCGCCACACTTATTCTGGCCCTGGGTACAACAAATAACTGTGCACTGCAATGAAGCATGTTGGAGGAGGCTTGGCTGCTACACGGGGGCACGGATGTTTTCTGTCCCCCCATCAGATGGAGCTCAGATAGGAAAAGGTGACTCTAATGCTGGACTCACTGACCATGTGGAAGTTGGAGGTTAGTTTAGTGTCAGTATGAACCTGAACCAGAACCCTCCTTGGCACAATTATGCCAGAAATAGTGTAGGTCTGCTTTAACAAAAAAAAGGATCTTGACCTTGATAAGAGGTAAGACTTATGAGTCACCCATGTGTTGATTACTCTGTGTGTCTAGGAGTTTTACTGCAATTTTAAAGGGCTGGTTTTAAAACTACAATTTTCCTACCGTTTCTGGAGAGCTGGGGGGTATTTTCCCGGGAGGAGTACAGGTCCACTTTAAAAAATAAAAAAAAATCAGAGCCATAAAGATAATGCCTTGACAACGTTTTCCATTGACCTCAGTAAGTGGGTGATGTGGGGATTCATTGTTTCCTCTAATATATTTATAATCTACAGCTGTATAAATGCGGCACTGACAAAAGTTTAGTATGCCCGATATCAGGGCGAATATTTACCTTTCCCCAGAGACAGCCGAGCCTGACCCTTGCACCAGGGTGGTTTTAGTGTTGCTTAAACCGCCACCCATAGCGGATCCTGTAGCTTATTTTGTCCAATTTTAGTTGTTCTTGTTCAATAATTTTTATTCGATAATAAGGGGGAGGGGGGGAACGGAAGGGGGGGGGGAGAGGGAGGGGATGCGGGAGAAAGGGGTTAAAGAGAGGAGAAAAAGGGAGACTAAAGAAATGGGAGGGACGCTCAAAGAGGAAGAGAAAGGAAATCAGAGAGGAGCGAGAGAGGAGTAGAAATAGGACGATTATAAATGCTACCAGGGTGAGGCCGATAATACCCCAAGATCATAAATTCAATAGGCTGGTGTCAAAGTCTGCTGGCAGACATTCCTGAATCCGGGGCTACCACACTTCCCGAAATCTCTCCAAAGTACCATCATGTAATGAAGGCATTTTCTCCATAGCCATTATATTAGCAACCGAACTCTTGAATTCTCTAAAACTTAGCTTAGGGGTTCTCCGTGATCTTGCAATGACCAATTTGGCACCTGTAAGAATGTGGTAGATAAGGCGTTTGCTGTTTTTAGTGGCTGCAGCCACCGGCCCATTCAGCAATGCAACCCAGGGGTCAGCTACTAAGGGATTTTAGTTGTTCTATTCGCTTGTAACATCCCAACTCAGTATAGAATAACTTGAACTTCCAGCCATTTTTGCCTGCCAGCGACTCACTAATAAGATGAACAAAACCCATCTAGCTTCTGCTTAGCTGCAGCACCCGGCGGCATCCCTGTTCCCCTTCGCCCTATGTGCTCATGCCGGGAAGATACTCAAGTCTGCAGAGCCCGGTGGGCAGGCGTGTAGAGCAGGGATGCCACCGGTGGCCCAAAAAGGTCACATGGAGGAGTCATGGCCTAGAGGTAGGTAACCAGCCTTGTCACCAGAAAGTTATAGGTTAGATTCCGGGCCATGCGATGTGACTGATGTGGCCTTGAGCAAGGCACCTAACCCCCAATTGCTCCCCAGGCACTGAGTTTAGGGCAGCCCACTGCTCCGGGCATGTGTGCACTTCACTGCCCCTTAGTGTGCTACATACTCAATACACACTAAAGGACAAGGTTGAGAGTGGGACTGGCACATAAGGCTCTTGAAAAGTGAGTTCAAGTTTAACAAATGGCTTTAATGAAGTATCAAAAATGGCACAAAACACATACCATCAAAAGACAATTAGACAAGATAAAATACACATATAAGTGACACTAAAAAAACGGGGGCCCCCCATGCAGCCACAACAGCCACACACACGCGCCACACCTGCACACCTGCATATAGGCATGATGATGCCATGGGATGATTCCCCCTGGGTGGGTTCCCTCTCCCCTATGTACAGTTGGGTTAACACTATGTAGAGTCTATGATGGCAGGAATGCAATTTGGGGGGTCAACAGGATAGGTCCGGATAGGGGTTCCCTCTCCGCTATGTACAGATGGGTCAACATTATGTAGAGTCTATGAGGGCAGGAATGCAACTTGGGGGGTCAATAGGATAGGTCTATGTACACAGTAAATAGCATTGTAAACAACAACGGAAAGTGGAGTTGTTCTTTAAGTTTGATGTTGGTGTCTAAGTGTGATGTCAGTAAGGGTGCGCAGGTATGTTTGGTGTGTCTGTGCGTATATGTATAGCCCGTTGATGTGGCTATGATCATGACCCTACACATTAATTTACTTAATCCAAGTGTGGCTGGCAATAGATGAAAAATTATGAGGCCGATTCATTAATAGCGCCAGGTAGCGACAGATGAGCGACTGTAGCGTGATTTTTTCAGCGCCAGCCAGTATTCGCTGTGCTTGGCCGGCGTTAGCTTGATGACAGCGACTCAGTCGGTGTGCGGTAATGTTGAATACGGGCTGGGGGGTCGCTGTTTCACAGGTCCAGCGTTGTATGTGAGCGCCTGACAACGAATGGCCAGAGCGAACGGCTAGCTTCATATTCATCAACAAATCACGCTCCGAATGTGCTGTCGCTGTCCATTCCTTGTTTAAACCCCAGAGCGCTGGCGGCGATGTGTATTAACTAGTTTTTAACCCCTAAACAACCATATTTTTTGAATGTAACATTATACATGTTTTTAGAATCATTTTGTAATATGAATACATTAATATCAGACCTGTTAGATCAATTCTGCACATATTTTTTTTAATTTTTTTTTTTACTTAAAAATAAATCCTAACATTGCAGAAGTGGTCTCCGATTTTTTGACATTAAAAAAAAAAAAAAAAAAAATTAATACCAATTAATTATGAATAATTATAGATTGCTCCATTGAAATGCATTGGACATCGCCAGGGAGCGACAGCTCATACCTGGCGCTGTGAGGGAATTTGCAGCGGCGCTGTTCGGTCCAGGCGGCTTCATGATGAATGCCGCGCTAGGCGTCGCTCTCGCCGGCGCTAGCCTCATTTTGCTTGATAAATGCGTCATTGTGACCGCCGCCGGGCGTACTTGAGTCGGTAGTCGCCGTTAGCTGCCGCTACCTGGCGCTCGTCAGACACTACCTGGCGCTATCGCTTGATGAATAAGGGCCTTTGTGTGCCGTGCATCCCCAATAGCGATTTGACTCTGGGGATGCTGGTGAGCCCAGCTGATGATTTTCCCGATATCTGTTATAAATCAATCATGGATCAACGTTTGCTACTATGAATTCTAAATTGGACTAAATGAGTGGCCCTCCCAGATGGCTGCTCTGCTGAGCAGCCCAGCCTATCTTCAGTGGGGAGCTGTGGCGGTTTCTTTATGAGAAGGTCTGCTGGGACTCCTAGTCCGTGCTGCTCGCAGGCTATGTGTGACGTAACACTGCCTGGGAAGCTAATTGGCAGCTGGATAGGAGAGGAGGAGCGATACAGCAGCCAAATACACGTCGGATCCGCCCGCCCCCCACCCTGACGAAGCTCCGGTGGGCGGGGCGAAACACATGTCTGCTGACGGCCGGCCTACCTGCGTCACTGCTTTCTAGCCTCACGCGCTGAATGCCTTTGTGCTGATGAATGGATTCATTGCTGGCCGGTGGATGTCTCCTGTATGCCGCAGCGCAGTTCGTGGGATGTGCGTGGCAGGCCCCTGACAAGCGGCGGCGGCGGTCTATGTGGACACATTGAACAGACGCAGTGAAAGGAGAAAGAAAAAGCTAACTACCAGTTACCTCCATGGGCGGGGACTGTACAGTTGCCTCGGCTACACCAGGCTACTGATTACAGCAGGTCATTATCCTGCGGGTATTCATGTATACTGGACACGGGGCACATACCCCCAGACCTGTGAGTGAAGTTTTTACATTTGGATTCATCTATATCTCTGCTGATCATATCTGGCCAGAATCTAAAACAGCGCTGGGAGAGACATTATTTACATTCCCCGGGAGGGGTGGATTTATACCTGGATCTCCTATTTAGGGCATGTTTGAGTTGTGAGTCTGGGAGCAGGTGTGGCGCGTGTGTGTGGCTGTTGTGGCTGCATGGGGGGCCCCCGTTTTTTTAGTGTCACTTATATGTGTATTTTATCTTGTCTAATTGTCTTTTGATGGTATGTGTTTTGTGCCATTTTTGATACTTCATTAAAGCCATTTGTTAAACTTGAATTCACATTTCAAGAGCCTTATGTGCCAGTCCCACTCTCAACCTTGTCCTTTAGTGTGTATTGAGTATGTAGCATATTGTGGTTTGTGGGACGCTTAGATTTCTAGGCAGCGGACTGGCTGAGACTGGTGGGATCTCCCCTCTTTTTTATTTCTAGTGTATCCCTTAGTGTGCTGACTGTCACCTGTGTATAGTGACTAATAATTGTAACAGAACCAGCCATGACACCCCTGTCCATGTTCTGACCCTACAACGCTATAGCCTTAAACCAGACCTTCACCATAATTTATTGAAAAGCCCAAATCCTTAAAAAACGATTCCCCAGCATCTAAAATTAATATATTTTACGTTTTTAGCCACTTACTTATTATTCTTTCCCCCACTGGGCTGCAACTCTGTTCAGGACTTTAGGATATGGGCGCCGCCATCTTGACTCAGAAGCATCACATACTGAGGAGAGGAGAGTGGGATGAAGTACAGGGGGGGTGGATTATAGCTTTGCTTTGCACAGACAGAGCAGAGCTGGGGTCAGAAAAAGGTCAGCAATCCCAGAATGCAGAGCAGAACAGTTTGTTTGCAGGCTGCCTGATGCCCCATGAGCCGCCATCTTGGATGTTTAAAGACTCATAACATGCAGTAGATGCAGGTAGGATGATTTTTAATGCGAGTAATCTGTATGTACAGGGTGTGGGAAACATATAAGATAGGCTCTTATTCAGGGTGAGGGTCTGGATTAATGTGGGCAATCTGTATGTACAGGGGGGGGGGAACATATAAGATAGGCTCTTATTCAGGGTGAGGGTCTGGATTAATGTGGGCAATCTGTATGGACAGGGGGGGGAACATATAAGATAGGCTCTTATTCAGGGTGAGGTTCTGGATTAATGTGGGCAATCTGTATGTACAGGGGGGAAACATATAGGATAGGCTCTTATTCAGGGTGAGGGTCTGGATTAATGTGGGCAATCTGTATGTATAGGGTGTGGGAAACATATAAGATAGACTCTTATTCAGGGTGAGGGTCTGGATTAATGTGGGCAATCTGTATGTACGGGGGGGGGAAACATATAAGATAGGCTCTTATTCAGGGTGAGGGTCTGGATTAATGCGAGCAATCTGTATGTACAGGGTGTGGGAAACATATATGATAGGCTCTTATTCAGGGTGAGGGTCTGGATTAATGTGGGCAATCTGTATGTACGGGGTGGGAAACATATAAGATAGGCTCTTATTCAGGGTGAGGGTCTGGATTAATGTGGGCAATCTGTATGTACAGGGGGGAAACATATAGGATAGGCTCTTATTCAGGGTGAGGGTCTGGATTAATGTGGGCAATCTGTATGTACAGGGGGGGAAACATAAGATAGGCTCTTATTCAGGGTGAGGGTCTGGATTAATGTGAGCAATATGTATGTACAGGGTGTGGGAAACATATAAGATAGACTCTTATTCAGAGTGAAGGTCCGCTTTAAAGTGGACCAAAACCCATGGCCGATGGGCAGGGTCACCTGATTCCCTCCCCCCAGGGCTTCCAGATTCAGGTTGCCCTGCTGTGTGGATCCCCCCAGGTCGCAATACCTATAGCATAGTGTGCGTCTGCGCCAGGCATTTGCACCCTTTAGGGGGTGGCGGGGATGCGGCCGCCGGCACGTTAGGCTGGACTCAGCTCAGCTTAGATGAGTCTATGACATGAGCAGATCCAAGCGTGTCAATTGGATGAGAGGCCGCGCATGCGCCATAGGGCTGGGGAAAGGTTAGACTGGGCAGCCTGGGGGGTTTCACACAGCGAAGATGTCACCACGGGAATCAGGTAAGATTACCGACACCCCGCTGGGCATCCGGTATAGGCAGCTAGCGGCCGGCCCTAGAATCTTTTAGTGATGATAGATCCACTATAATACTCATTCATACATTCCAACTTTTCAAGGTAGGAAAGAGGGACAATTGTTAAAGGAAGCCACACCCCCTCATTGAGGGATGGATAGGAGATAGGATGTAACAGTTACAACAATAGAAACACTTTGAATAGGCAAATTAATCATTTATTGATGCAGATCTGCATGTTACACCTCAAAGAGGGACAAATGAGAACAACGAGGGACAGGGGGACACAGACTCAAAAGAGGGGCAGTCCCTCCAAATCAGGGACACTTGCATACCTCCCAACTTTTTAGGATGGGAAAAAGGGACAGTTGTTAAATTAACCCACCCTTGTTCATTGAGGGATGGATAGGAGATAGGGTGTAACAGTTACAACAATAAAAACACATTAAACCGGACCTTCACCATGATTTAATGAAAAGCCCAAACTCTTAAAAAACGGTTCCCCAGCATCTAAAATGAATATATTTTACGTTTTTAGTCACTAACTTATTATTCTTTCCCCCACTGGGCTGCAACTCTGTTCAGGAATTTAGGATACGGGCGCCGCCATCTTGACTCAGAAGCATCACACTTACTGAGGAGAGGAGAGTGGGATAAGGTACAAGGGGGGCAGGTTATAGCTGTGCTTTGCTCAGACAGAGCAGAGCTGGGGTCAGGTAAAGGTCAGCAGTCCCAGAATGCAGAGCAGCACAGTCAGGAGGCACTTCCTGTTTGCAGGCTGCCTGATAAGATGGCGGCTTCCATAAGCCGCCATCTTGGATGTTTAAGGGCTCAGAACATGCAGTAGATGCAGGTAGGATGATTTTTAATGTGGCCAATCTGTATGTACAGGGTGTGGGAAACATATAAGGTAGACTCTTATTCAGAGTGAAGGTCCGCTTTAAATAGGCAAATAAATCATTTATTGATGCAGATCTGCATGTTAAACCTTAAAGGGGGACAAATGAGAACCACGAGGGACATGGGAGCATGGACTCAAAAGAGGGACAGTCCCTCCAAATCAGGGACACCTGGGAGGTATGCTCATTGATCAGCTAGGAAGCTCCTTGGGGGCGGGGCTAAGTAGCTCACTGGCTGATCAGGACCTGTAAATCCCTGGGCTGATTTTTGGCCCCAGTCCGTCCATGGCAGTAGGTGAGTGTTGCTGCCTAGATCAGGGATCCATCAATCCGACTGGACAGCAGGGGTCCTTTTTGGGCTCAGCGGACACAAATCTTATACCTCCCAACTTTTCAGGGTGAGAAAGAGGGATAATTGTTAAATTAAGCCACACCCCCTCATTGAGGGGTGGATAGGAGATAGGATGTAACAGTTACAACAATGGAAACACTTTGAATAGGCAAATGAATCTCTTATTGCTGCAGATCTGCATGTTACACCTCAAAGAGGGACAAATGGGAACAACTAGGGACAGCGGGACACAGACTCCAAAGAGGCACAGTCCCTTTAAAGAGGCACTTGTATACCTCCCAACTTTTTATCGTAGGAAAGAGGGACAATTGTTGAATGAAGCTACGCCCCCTCATTGTGGGATGGATAGGAGATAGGTTGTAACAGTTACAATATAATAACAATATATAAAAATAATATAATACAAAACAGTTTGAATAGGCAAATGAATCATTTATTGCTGCAGATCTGCATGTTACACCTCAAAGAGGGACAGATGTGAACAACGAGGGACAGGGGGGCATGGACTCAAAAGAGGGACAGTCCTTCCAAATCAGGGACACTCGCATACCTCCCAACTTTTTAGGTTAAACATTGTAAAATTAGGTCACGCCCCCTCATTGAGGGATGGATATGAGAAAGGTTGTAACAGTTACAACAATATAATAATAATAACAATATATAATAATAAAATAATACAAAACACTTTGAATAGGCAAATGAATCATTTATTGACGCAGATCTGCATGTTACACCTCAAAGAGGGACAAATGAGAACAATGAGGGACAGAGGGGCATTGACTCATGCGCCAGGTCACATACCTCCCAAGTGTCCCTGATTTGGAGGGACTGTCCCTCTTTTGAATTCGTGTCCCCTTGTCCCTTGCTGTTCTCCTTTGACCCCCCCCCCCTCCCTTTGAAGTTTAACATGCAGATCTGCAGCAATAAATTATTCATTTGCCTAATTAAACTGGACCTTCACCATAATTTATTGAAAAGTCCAAATCCTTAAAAAACGATTCCCCAGCATCTAAAATTAAGCATCACACATACTGAGGAGAGCAGAGGGGGATATAGTTCAGGGGGGCGGGTTATAGCTGTGCTTTGCTCAGACAGAGCAGAGCTGGGGTCAGGAAAAGGTCAGCAATCCCAGAATGCAGAGCAGCACAATCAGAAGACACTTCCTGTTTGCAGGCTGCCTGATGCTCCATGAGCCGCCATCTTGGATGTTTAAAGACTCATAACATGCAGTAGATGCAGGTAGGATGATTTTTAATGTGGGCAATCTGTATGTACAGGGTGTGGGAAACATATAAGATAGGTAGGCTCTTATTCAGGGTGAAGGTCCGGATTAATGTGGGCAATCTGTATGTACAGTGTGTGGGAAACATATAAGATAGGCTCTTATTCAGGGTGAAGGTCCGGATTAATGTGGGCAATCTGTATGTACAGGGTGGGGGAAACATATAAGATAGGCTCTTTTTCAGGGTGAAGGTCCGGATTAATGTGGGCAATCTGTATGTGCAGGGTGTGGGAAACATATAGGATAGGCTCTTATTCAGAGTGAATGACTGCTTTAAAGCTCATGGAACATCAGGCAGCCTGCAAACAGGAAGTGTCTTCTAACTGTGTCGCACTGCATTCTGGGATTGCCGACCTTTTCCTGACCCCAGTTCTGCTCTGTCTGAGCAAAGCACAGCTATAACCCAGCCTCCCTGTACTTTATCCCACTCTCCTCTCCTCAGTATATGTGATGCTTCTGAGTCAAGATGGCGACGCCCATATCCTAAAGTCCTGAACAGAGTTGCAGCTCAGTGGGGGAAAGAATAATAAGTGACTAAAAAATGAAAATATATTAATTTTAGATGCTGGGGAATCGTTTTTTAAGGGTTTGGGCTTTTCATTAAATCATGGTGAAGGTCCGGTCTAAAGCGTTTATATTGTTTTAACCCTCTTTCCCACCCTGAAAAGCTGAGAGGTACAGGTCACCGTGACTCAGTAGCTGGCATGGGGCGAGAGGGAAGCCTGAAGTGACGTCATTGCCGGGAGGGTGGGCCTCATTCCTTCCCTGTGACGTAACTGCAGAGGGGTCCCCGGGGTCGGGAGCGCGCCTCGGCCTCACCCCTGACACATTCCACACGCCCACCCTGTGTGTGTATGAGGTAGCGCTGCTCAGCTGTGTGCGCGCGCCTCGCCCCGCCCCCTTATTTCCAGCCACGCCCACTCTAAGTGTATGAGCTAGCGCTGCTCTGCTGTGCGCGCGCCCTTATTCCCAGCCACGCCCACCCTGTATGTGTATGTATGAGATAGCGCTGCTCAGCTGCGGGCGCGCCCCGCCTCCTTATTCCCAGCCACGCCCACCCTGTGTGTATGATATAGCTCTGCTCTGCTGAGCGCCCCCTTATTCCCAGCCACGCCCACCCTGTATGTATGAGATAGCGCTGCTGAGCTGTGTGCGCGCGCGCCCTGCCCCCTTATTCCCAGCCACGCCCACCCTGTGTGTATGATATAGCGCTGCTCTGCTGCGCGCCCCCTTATTCCCAGCCACGCCCACCCTGTATGTGTATGTATGAGATAGCGCTGCTCAGCTGTGTGCGCGCGCCCCGCCCCCTTATTCCCAGCCACGCCCACACTGTGTGTATGAGATAGCGCTGCTCAGCTGTGTGCGCGCGCCTCGCCCCGCCCCCTTATTCACAGCCACGCCCACCCACCCCTGTGCCGCGCCGGCTCCGTTACTGAGCTCCGTCACTCCCGGTCAGCGCCGCCGCCGCCGACATGTTCAGCTGGGTCAGTAAAGACGCCGGAAGAAAGAAGGAGCCCGAGCTCTTCCAGACGGTGGCCGACGGGCTCCGCAAAGTGTACAACCAGAAGCTTCTGCCGTTAGAGGACACGTACCGCTTCCATGACTTCCATTCGCCGGCCCTGGAGGATGCCGACTTCCACAACAAGCCCATGGTGCTGCTGGTGGGTCAGTACAGCACCGGCAAGACCACCTTCATCCGGCACCTCATGGAGCAAGACTTCCCCGGCATGAGGATCGGCCCCGAGCCCACCACAGACTCCTTCATCGCCGTCATGCACGCGCCTGTGGAGGGGGTGGTGCCCGGGAACGCGCTCGTCGTGGACCCCAAGAAACCCTTCAGGAAGCTCAGCGCCTTCGGTAACGCTTTCCTCAACAGGTAGGACGGACTACAAGTCCCAGCGTGCCTTCCTGTAACATCTTCATTATAACGGTTAGAGCTCCCCTTTAAAGTGGACCAAAACCCAGAATTGTGACTATCCTGGGCTTTGGTCCTTGCCCCTGTGGCACCCCGATCGGGGATGCCCCGCTGTGTGAACCCCCTTCCCTGGCCAACCATTCCTTTTCTAGAGGGGAGCGAGTGTGCCTGCCCTGGAGTCTCATAGACTCTCATAGACTCCAGGGTGGGTTTTTGTCCACTTTAACGCTTGGTTCCCGATGGAGTGGGGTGTGGCATGGGATCCCCCAGACCACCCGCTCCAACTCGCCTTTCCCCGGGGGGAGCGAGTGTGCCTGACCTGGAGTCTGACTCCAGGGTGAGTTTCTGTCCACTTTAAACTGGACCTTCAGCATCATTTCATGAAAAGCCCAAACCCTTAAAAAACGATTCCCCAGCATCTAAAATTAATATATTTTAAGTTTTAGCCACTTATTATTCTTTTCTCCACTGGGATGCAACTCTGTTCAGGACTCTAGGATACGGGCGCCGCCATCTTGACTCCAAAGCATCACATACTGGGGAGAGGAGAGCGGGATAAAGTGCAGGGGGGTGGGTTATAGCTGTGCTTTACACAGACAGAGCAGAGCTGGGGTCAAGAAAAAGACAGCAATCCCAGAATGCAGAGCGGCACAGTCAGAAGACACTTCCTGTTTGCAGGCTGCCTGAAGCCCCATGAGCTGCCATCTTGGATGTTTAAAGGCTCATAATATGCAGTAGATGCAGGTAGGATGATTTTTAATGTGAGCAATCTGTATGTACAGGGTGTGGGAAACATATAAGATAGGCTCTTATTCAGGGTGAAGGTCCGGATTAATGTGGGCAATCTGTATGTACAGGGTGTGGGAAACATATAAGATAGGCTCTTATTCAGGGTGAAGGTCCGGATTAATGTGGGCAATCTGTATGTACAGGGGGAAACATATAAGATAGGCTCTTATTCAGGGTGAAGGTCCGGATTAATGTGGGCAATCTGTATGTACAGGGGGAAACATATAAGATAAACTCTTATTCAGGGTGAAGGTCCGGATTAATGTGGGCAATCTGTATGTACAGGGTGGGGGAAACATATAAGATAGGCTCTTATTCAGAGTGAAGGTCCGGATTAATGTGGGCAATCTGTATGTACAGGGTGTGGGAAACATATAAGATAGGCTCTTATTCAGAGTGAAGGTCCGGATTAATGTGGGCAATCTGTATGTACAGGGGGAAACATATAAGATAGGCTCTTATTCAGGGTGAAGGTCCGGATTAATGTGGGCAATCTGTATGTACAGGGTGTGGGAAACATATAAGATAGGCTCTTATTCAGGGTGAAGGTCCGGATTAATGTGGGCAATCTGTATGTACAGGGGGAAACATATAAGATAGGCTCTTATTCAGGGTGAAGATCCGGATTAATGTGGGCAATCTGTATGTACAGGGGGAAACATATAAGATAAACTCTTATTCAGGGTGAAGGTCCGGATTAATGTGGGCAATCTGTATGTACAGGGTGGGGGAAACATATAAGATAGGCTCTTATTCAGAGTGAAGGTCCGGATTAATGTGGGCAATCTGTATGTACAGGGTGTGGGAAACATATAAGATAGGCTCTTATTCAGGGTGAAGGTCCGGATTAATGTGGACAATCTGTATGTACAGGGGGGGACATATAAGATAGGCTCTTATTCAGGGTGAAGGTCCGGATTAATGTGGACAATCTGTATGTACAGGGGGGGACATATAAGATAGGCTCTTATTCAGGGTGAAGGTCTGGATTAATGTGAGCAATCTGTATGTACAGGGGGGGGGGAAACATATAAGACTCTTATTCAGGGTGAAGGTCCGGTTTAGCTCCTGGTTCCCGATGGAGTTGGGCGTGGCATGGGAGCGGCACTTTCATGGAATGCGGATCAGAGCTGCCAGAGGGGCTCAAGGCTCTTTACCTTTACCCAGGCCACTTCTCCAACTCGCCTTTCCCAGGTCCTATCGCGCTTGTGCGGCCTCCGGTCCAATTGGTGCGCTCGACTGTGCTGACGCGAACTTGTCTCGGCTCGACTAAGGACCAGCTGAGCACGCCGCACCCCCGCTGCCCCCTAACAGGGAGCATGCCCATGCCAGCCATTCACAAATGATTGGCACAGGTGCGCACCCTGCTGAAGGGTAACAGGGATGCGGCGGCCGGCATGCTCAGCTTAGACGAGCCTAGACCAGTTCGGGATGCCCCATGGATTGGAACTCTAGGGCCTCTTTAAAGTGGACCTTGCCAACGGGGCACCCTGATCGGAGATGCCCCGCTGTGAAAAACCGCCCCCAGGTCGCTGAAACCAACTCGCCTCTTCCCGGTCCTACGGGGCATGCGCGGCTGCTCGTCCAATCGGGGCGCTCGGAGCCACTGACGTCACACCGTCTAAGCCGAGTGGCTATGAGCGGGCTGGCGACCGCATCCCCTGCTTTCCTCTAACAGGGAGCGCGCTTGCGCTGGCCATTCACAAATGCCTGGTGCGGGCACGCGTCCTGCTAAAGGGATAGCGGAGATGCGGCTAGCACATGCGCCATTGCACCGGAAAAGAAGGTAAGTGTATGGGTGACCTGGGGGGTTTCACACAGCGGTGTGGATTTTGGATTGCCGTGGATTTTGGTCCACGTTAAAGTGGGATTCAACTCAAGATAGCGCCCCCGTCCTGCCATCCTGCACTGGCGCTGAGGCAGAACCTTACCCACAGACGCTCTCGATCCTGGACGCCGCCATGTTGCTTGAAAGCGCAGAGCCACATCCCACCGCTATGTGTGCACTCAAGTGAATGGGCGGCGGGCACGTGCGCGGAGCCGGAGGGTGCTGCTTTGTGTCTCTTTCAGTGCAACCACCTGGCCTCGGGAGGAGCGGTGCTGGCATGTGGGTAAGGTAAGGGTTTTTTTCTTTGTTACCCCCTTCCTTCATCAGCGCCAGGAGAGGTTGGCAGGGTGTTAATTTTTACTGGAATTCAGCTTTAGGAGAATCCAAGATTGTGCAAAAAAACGAATCGGGTCCTTGCTTCCCCTGTGACCCTGGGTTAACTTTTGGTTGACGATGGAGTGGGCGTGGCGTGGAAGCAGCACTTTCATGGAATGCGGATCAGGGCTGCCAGAGGGGTTTAAGGCTCCCACTACTTACCTTTACCCAGTCCCTGAACTGGGATGCTCCACTGTGTGTGTGAACCCCCCCCCCCCCCAAGTCATCCAATAGTCTTACCCTTTCCTCGAGCCTACGGTGCATGCGCGACCAGCTCCGGCATCACTCGCTCCCCTTCTCGGCTGTGCGCCTGCCCCAACTGAATAACTGTGCGGGGCCGCTTACAGCCGAAGGGGGCCGAATGATACCAGCGCCGCTCCCGAATGCAGCTAGGATTCGAGCTGGCCGCAGTGTGGGCCCGAGGAGGGTTAAGTGACCTGGGGGGTTTTACACAACCCAAACCGGGGTTCCCAGGAGGACGGACCAAAACTCGGGAAAGTGAAAACCCCAGGTTTTGAGCCACTTTAAACTGTCATTGACTTTCATTGTCTAACCTTGGGGCTGGTTCGACGCCAGGTGTAAATTTCTATCCGGTTGTTGAATCAGCCCCAAGGTCAGACCATGAAAGTCAATGGTCATTTTCTCTCCTAAAAAATAAAATGGAGTGAGTTCTCACCTGGCTATGACCCCACTGTGTCCAGTTGCCCTGATTTATTATTACAGTTCTACCATGAGCTGACTGAGAACCTTCACAGACATGTCACGTGCTTTTCTCGCCCCAGCATGGACTGCTTGTGCCTGGTCACTTCCAGCTGGTGTTTGTGCTGGTGACTCCTGGATGGACGGTGATGACTGGTATGCTGGAATTTTCCTTTACACTGTGTACAGTCCCTGGGGGAAAACAATCCAGAATCATCTGCTGTTTGACAATGACAGTGTTTTCAATGTAGTTCCACCTCTTCCAAAGGGGGGGGGGGAGTGGCACAACCAGCCCAAGCCCCCCCCCCTCCCCCCCTGCAAACCTGGACTCTAAAAACTTATCTCTTCTTGTTCTATCATTGAGCGGTCCCAGACCCATGTGACTGCTGGTGGCCAACTGGTATGGACCCACAACCCAAGGGAAGGGGGGGGGCACCAGTTGGGGACTGACGCTGCATTAAAACATTGTGAGATTGCTTTAAAGTGGCACAAAACCGTTTTTGTTCCGTTTCCCCGGGGTGTTCCGAATTGGGATGCCCCGCTGTGTGAAACCCCACAGAACGCCCTCTAAACTCACCTGTTCCTCGCTCCCAAGGGTGCATGTGCGGGCTCTCGCCCGGTGAGAGCCGTCTGCTGCTAGAATGGGGCGTGCACGGTCCCGGTTGACGAGAGTCGAATGCTATAGTCACGGCAGATAGCTTTAATTGAACAAGAGCCTGCGCATATGCCTTTGGAGCGGGGAAAGGTGAGGGTTTATGGGTTACAGTTGCTCCAGCAAAGTGGGGCATCCCGTTTCAGGATGCCCCAGGGGGGGAGGGCAGCGGCCGGCCCTGGAATCTTTTATATTCCTGGGCCTTACCAGGTGGTATTTGTTCCGTTTTTAAAGAGAAACTTGGTCTTTTAGACTCCAGGAGTACCACTACCACTTACTGTGTAAAACCCACCAGAAACCCCAATACTCACCTTCTCCCAGGGCCCTCACTGCGCATTCCTGCTCACCTCTAGCTGTGCCTGCATCGGTCTATCTGATTGGGTGGCGCGGGCACACCACTGCTAGAAGGTGACTGGGGGGTGCAGCTGGCTGCTTAGCCATCACTGGAGCCGGGTGAAAACAAGTGCGCCACTTAGCCAATCGGCGCACTCGCACTTTTGCAAGTCTGCGCCATGGGAGCGAAAGGAAGGTGAGTGTATGGGGCAACATGAGGGGATACAGACAGCAGGGCATCTCGAATTGGAATGCCCCTCATGAGAGGAACAACATTCCTATGTGGTCCCTTTTAAATTGATACTGCAGGCAAAGGTAATTGTTACACCATTGCGTCGGGCTACATTTGGCGCTGTCCTAAACTGTTTTCAGTTTTTAAGTTGAAGCAGAAACGGTTGAGATATCGGGGTTTACAGGTTCAGCCAATGACATTCCTCATTGGAGGCTAAAGTAAAGGAAGTCCTGTCTAATGTATCTTTCTCTCTCGCATATGCGCTAATGAAGCCGACACTGGCCACCTATTGTTCTCTTTCACTAGCCATTGCTAATTTAATGGTTAGGGAAACAACTAATGATTTGGTCACACATTTTCCAGCAGAAGACTCTCTTAATAGAAAAGCTTTATTTGCCCTTATCATCCGGAAAACGAGCATTTGGCTTTACTCTGGATCCACATAGAACCACCATTTTTAATGATGTGCCGCCAAAGGCTGTAAAAGCAATATTCCCACGCAGAGGGGCTGCGGCCAGGGAGGACAGAGCAACCAAAACATTACACATAAACATGATCCAACATTTCCAGACCAGTATTTTTGTCCACATACTGTGAGGTTTTCTATCTTGTCATGGTACAGCCAGGGCCTGTTTAAAGTGGACCAAAACACAGGATTTTGACTATTCTGGGTTGTGGTCCTTTCCCCCAGGGCACCCCAATCAGGGATGCCCCGCTGCTTGAACCCCCCCCCGAGGCAATTTACCTCTTTCCGGGCCTACAGCGCATGTGCGGGCACTCGTCCAATCAGCGCACTTGGAGCCGCTGCCATCACATCACCGAGTGGCTCCAAGCTAGCTGGCGGCTGCATCCACGGGGAGCGTGCCCGTGCCGGCCATTCACAAACGCCTGCTAGAGGGATAGTGGGGATGCGGCTTGTGCACGTGCCATTGGATTGGGAAACAAGGTAAGTGTACGGGGTGACCTGGGGGTTTCACACAGCGGGCAACCTTATTTTGGATGCCCCGGGGGGAGGGAATCAACCAGCCCAGGAATCTTATAGATTGCTGTGGGTTTTGGTCCACTTTAACTAATATCATCGGAGGGCCTCCCGAGTTCCATTCCTTAGGGCATCCCAATTTGTGTAACCCCCCCCCCCCCCCCAGAACACTCACCCTCTCTTGGAGCCCTTGCAGCATCTGTGCTCTCCGGCTGCCTCCCCGTTCACTTCTAGCCGTGCCCACGCCCAGCCTTCCTGAGTGACCGACACAGGCATGTCAAGGCTACAGATACAGTTAGTCCAGCCAAGTAAGTGATTGGTGGTTGTCTGGCACCCGCCTACTTACTGGAAGGTCAGATGGAGTCCCTTGTGCCCCCCTTGTGCGGGTGCGTGCTGCTCGGGAACTCCTGCTTTGCCATTCTGGGTGGGGGGTAGTGTAGTCACCCGGCTGGTTCCCTGCATTGAGCTGCCAGCGGCTGTGCTTGGTGGCTTATGTGCAGTGAGAGCTCTGCACCCATCACTGTAGCGTTGCTGACGGCGGCTTTGCTGCTATAGATTCTCCGTCCTGCCCTGTGGTTGCCCAAGTCGCCCAGGCGATAGCTTTGTTGCTGACCCTGCGGCCCGTCAGACCAAACACTGAAAACCCTCCTGGACCAGACCATAATCCAAAGGTTGGTGGAAACCCCTTTTTGCAGGGCAAGTGGTGGAGGCCCCGGGGCGCGTGCCACCCTGGGTACAGCAAGACCTTTCCACAAATGAGCACGGCAGCTGTATGCGTTTTTACCATCTGACCTCAATGAATAAACCTCCCATCAACGCTGGGGCTTGTAAAGTGGCCACTGAGCTATATACATTTATACTTCCGCCAGCTGAAGGATGTTATTCTGTCTTTAAGACCTGTCCTCAGGATATCCTCACATGAGCAACGCAGGAACTTTACCAACACATGCTTCAGCGTACGTATGTTCTTTTTATGGGGGAAGGGTAGTGTTTGTTGTTGCATGCTAAAAAAAGTTTCGACATACATTGTGTGAAGCATCTTATACAGTCAGGTCTGGTTCACACTGAAATGCAGTGACATCAGACAGGACGCGTTGTCTTGTGTGTTTTTCCTTTACATTCATTTGTTGAAAAATACAACATACGGAATCGCATCTGTTTTTATGGAGCACTTAGGTGGTTGTTCTCTTATGCAGGGGCCTTAAAGTGGACCACAACTCAGTGCGAGCGGCCCTGGAATCAAAATCGGGATGCCCCACTGTGTGAAACCCACCAGGTTGGCCCGTAGTCTTGGCTTGTTTCCCGGTCCAACGGCGCATGTGCGAGCCGTGGCCGCATCCTCGCTATCCCTCTAACAGGGCGCGTTCCCATGCCAGGCATTTGTGAATGGCCGGCGTGTGCACGCTCCTTATTAGAGGGAAGCAGGGGATGCGGCCGTGGCGCGCGCGGATGCCAGCTTAGATGGCGTGGTGAGCACTTCGCATGCACTGTAGGACCGGGAAGAAGTGAGTTGTGCTCGGTGATCTGGGGGAGTTTCACACAGCGGGGTCCCCCCGATCGAGGTGCCCCAGGGGAAAGAACCAAAACCCTGGGTTTTGGTCAACTTTAAAGTGAACCAAAATCCAGAATTTTGACTATCCTGGGTTTTGGTCCTTGCCCCTGGGGCACCCCGATTGGTGATGCCCAGCTGTGTGAAGCCCCGCAGGTTGCCTGGTCCTACAGCGCATGTACGGCCTCTCGTCCAGCACATTCGAATCGAATCCCGCCCCCTTCGTCTAAGGGAGCGGACCCGAGCGCACTGGCGGCCACATCCCCTGCTACCCTCTAACAGGCATGGGCACACTCCCTGCTAAAGGTATATGGGGGACACGCCCGCTGCTCACGCATGTGCCATTGGACTGGGGAGGAAGGTGGGTTTTTGGGCCATTGCCACCGGGGGCAGAGAATTTAGCAGGTTTTTGGTCCTCTTTAAAGCGAGGGGCTATGTTACCACTAGAGCACTGTTTCTCAACCTGCGGTACATGTACCCCGGGGGTACTCAGCGGTGTTTAGGGGCACAACAACAACAGGTGTCTGACTGATCTAGAATATTGTTTTAACACTTAAACTGTATCCCTTCTTGCTTTAAAAGTGCAACGAGGCCTGTGGACTTCTTATTTTGGTACTATTTAGAATTGATCGCCCCATTCGGGGTACTTGGTTGGAACCTCTTGACACTAGGGGGTACTTGGTGTAAAAAGGCTGAGAAGGTCAGTAGAAGCCTGGACAGAGGGGCGGCTGTAGATATAGTCTTTCTGGATGTTGCAGTGTGACACTGTCCCCCATAGACGCTTATTGGGGAAATTGAGGTCTTCTGGATTAGAAAATACAGTTTGTAACTGAACTGAAAACTGGCTGACGGATCGTGTGCACAGAGTTGTGGGTAATGATCCCTACTCTGAATGGTTACCGGTTGTAAGAGGTGTACTCCAGGGTTCAGTGCTGGGCCCTCTATTATTCAATTTATTTATAAATGATAAAGAAGATGGTATTACGAGCACTGTCAGTATTTTTGTGGATGACACTATGTAGCACAGTGCAGTTTATTGTAGATGTTCACAAGCTTCAGGCTGACTTAGATACTTTGAGTGTCTGGGCATCCACTTGGCAAATGAAGTTCAATGTGGAGAAGTGTAAAGTCATGCATTTGGGGCCTAACAACCTGAAGGCCGCATATATCCTAGGAGGAGTAAAACTGCAGAGAATAACTTGAGAAGGATCTGGGGGTACTGGTAGATCATAGGCTAAATAACAGCATGCAATGCCAAGCAGCTGCTTCTAAGGCCACCAAGATATTAGCATGCATTAAAATAGGCCTCGAATCACGGGTACATTTACACTTTCACAGATGGGTTTGATGCCTGTGTTTAAGGGGGATGTGGTGATACTGCTGGCTATGACTGCTTTCTGTTTCCTGTGCTAAGTTATGTATAGCTCCCCCCCCCCATCGTGCAACTTTTTTTCTACAAGCCTTTTTAGGGTCTCCTAGGGAACTCCTCTGCTTCAGATGGAGGGGAAAGGTGTGGTGCAGTAAGGAAAAATCCAATCTAACCTTAAAGGGTAATTCCACTTTGATTGCATGTTTAAAGTTATACTAAAGGCGAGCGCCCGATTGTTGTCCCACTAAGCGTTGTTGGCAATGAGTGGGTTACTTGAGAGAGAACTTGTTCTCGTAACTGCTGTTCACATCTATTGTGTTTATAGACCGTCATTGTGTCCTTTTTACCAGAAGACAGAGGTTGGGGATCTCCCAGCTAGTCTGTCACATGCACATCATATGACTCGTGGTATTTTTCTTTTACTATCCTACTATGCTCTCTTAAACCAGACCTTCAGCATCATTTCATGCAAAGCCCAAACCCTTAAATGATTCCCCAGCATCTAAAATTATTATATGTTGTTTTTAGTCACTTATGATTCTTTCCCCCACTGGGCTGCAACTCTGTTCAGGACACGGGCGCCGCCATCTTGCCTCAGAAGCATCACATACTGAGGAGAGGGTGCAAAAGTTCAGAGGTAGGGTTATAGCTGTGCTTTGCACAGACAGAGCAGAGTTGGGGGTCAGGAAAAGGTCAGCAATCCCAGAATGCAGAATGACATAGTCAGGAGACACTTACTGTCTGCAGGCAGCCTGAGACTCCATGGGCCGCCATCTTGTGTTTTAAAAGGCTCAAAAAATGCAGTAGGTGCAGGTAGGATGATTTTTAATGTGGGCAATCTGTATGTACGGGGGGGGGGGGGGCATAGAAGATAGACTCTTATTCAGGGTGAAGGTTAAATATACCAGTAGTTCTAATTTTCAGTGGCCAAACAGGAAATGCAGCTAAATTAGATGTAGTCTGCACACTTCCATAAAATGTCCAATTTATTTAATCCATAAAATCAGCATAAACTATACAGCTAAAATATATACTTTGACTAAGGATACGGTGCGAAACGTGCGAGTTTAATGCTGCTGTACACTTTATACTGACTTTATGGATGATTAAACCAGACCTTCACCCTGAATAAGAGCCTATCTTATATGTTTCCCCCCCTGTACATACAGATTGCCCACATTAATCCGGACCTTCACTCTGAGTAAGAGTCAACTTATATGTTTCCCCCCTGTACATACAGATTGCCCACATTAATCCGGACCCTCACCCTGAATAAGAGCCTATCTTATATGTTTCCCCCCCCTGTACATACAGATTGCCCACATTAATCCGGTCCTTCACTCTGAGTAAGAGTCATCTTATATGTTTCCCCCCCTGTACATACAGATTGCCCACATTAATCCGGACCTTCACCCTGAATAAGAGCCTATCTTATATGTTTCCCCCCTGTACATACAGGTTGCCCACATTAATCCGGACCCTCACCCTGAATAAGAGCCTATCTTATATGTTTCCCCCCCTGTACATACAGATTGCCCACATTAATCCGGACCTTCACTCTGAATAAGAGTCATCTTGTATGTTTCCCCCACCCTGTACATACAGATTGCCCACATTAATCAGGACCTTCACTCTGAATAAGAGCCTATCTTATATGTTTCCCCCCCTGTACATACAGATTGCCCACATTAATCCGGACCTTCACTCTGAATAAGAGTCATCTTGTATGTTTCCCCCACCCTGTACATACAGATTGCCCACATTAATCAGGACCTTCACTCTGAATAAGAGCCTATCTTATATGTTTCCCCCCCTGTACATACAGATTGCCCACATTAAAATTCATCCTACCTGCATCAGCAGCATTTTATGAGCCTTTTAACATCCAAGATGGCTGCCCATGGACTCATGCTGTCCGCAAACAGGAAGTGTCTTCTGACTATGCCGCTCTGCATTCTGGGATTGCTGTCTTTCTCCTGACCCCAGCTCTGCTCTGTCTGTACAAAGCACAGCTATAACCCCGCCCCCTGTATTTTTTACCGCTCTCCTCTATTCAGTATGAGATGCTTCTGAGGCAAGATGGCGGCGCCCGCATCCTAGAGTCCTGAACAGAGTTGCAGCCCAGTGGGGGAAAGAATAATAAGTAAGTGACTAAAAAGTTAAAATATATTAATTTAAGATGCTCGGGAATAGTTTTTTAAAGGTTTGTGCTTTTCATCAAATTATGCTGAAGGTCCAGTTTCAATATATTGGACACTTTATGGAAGATCTAATTTCCCAGTGATTTTGAGGACTGAGGAATCCTCATCTGGCACCACCACCTATACACAGGGTGAGTAACTGTTTTTTGTTTTTTTCCTTTTTATGCAGGAAATGCAGTTAGGAAAAAAGATTGGGAATCCGCTCTCCTAAAATGTAGCTTTTATTGCCATCCATTAAAAAATGTTTGTATGAAGAAATCCAAAGCGAAGGTAAAAACATAAGAGCAATCCTGGCACCTTCTTACGCGTTTCGGACATAGAACGCCCTTAATCAAAGAAATGCAGTTACCCTGTTTCAATGAAAATAAGACCTACCCAGAAAATAAGCCCTAGCATGATTCACACACACATCAAGTGGACCCACTAGAGTCACTTCACTCCTGAGCATATAGGAGAGCTTTGTGGTTGCTTCTGGTTACCAGAGGGAGCAAAGCGCTGCACGTGCAATGCAGTGGAACATTCAAGCGAATAGGTGTCGGGAGCGCGGGGGGAGGCAGCTTTGTATCTTTTCCTGCCGCAACCGTACGGGCTCGGGAGGAGCAGTGCGGGCCCCTGGATAAACTTTTCTTTTCTATTTAACCCCCCCCCCCCCTCATTCTGCCTCAGTGCCAGGGCAGGGGGGTCATATTGTCACCGGACTTCCGCTTTAACCATTTGCGAACTGGCAAAAAAGCGCAAAGTAGTTCTAATTTTGAAACCTACTAAAATACAATATTTGTTTGGAGGGGTATCTCTCATTCCTTTTGCTTTTCTGTATTTATTTATTTTTTTTTTCTTTTTAAAGTGGACCAACACCCAGGATTTTGACTATCCTGGGTCTTGGTCCACTTCGGTGGGGCACCCCCGATCGGGGTGCCCCGCTGTGTGAAACCCCCCCTAACCCCCCGAAAAACTCACCTCTCCCCGCTCCCAGCGCCGACGTACAAGCGAGGATCAGGAACGTCTAAGCGGCTGCCGCCGCCTCCCTCGCGTCACTTTTGACGCGCCCGCGCCGGCCATTCGCAGACGGCCGGCGCGGGCGCGCGCACGCCTACAGGAGCGCAAGGGAGAAGATAAGGTAAGGAGTTTGGGGTGTTTGGGGGGGTTTCACCCCGCGGGACATCCCGATCTCGGATGTCCCGCGGGGTGGGGGGTGATCGGCCCGGGAATCTTATGGATTCCCGGGCCGATCACCCGTGGGTGTTGGTCCACTTTAAAGTGGACCAAAACCCAGGCCTGGTGGCCCTGGAATCCAGGGCTGTGGAGTCGGCAGAAATGTGTCAACTCCAGCATAAGAAAGACAATCTCTAAATAGTATTATTGTATAGTTAATGAAGCTTTCATAAGAAGCGTAAAATGTTATTTATAGATATATTTTATATTCTAGCAATCTAAGACCCATGTTAGACAGAACATTGGCTTACTGACTCCACAGCCCTGCTGGAATCTTTAAGATTCCAGGGCTGCTTGTCCCCCCCCCCCCCCCCCCCCCAGATTCGGGATGCCTGGGAAACTCGCCTTCTCCCCTGATCTCCGACAGCGCATGTGCAAGAAGCGACTGCTCCCTGCTATACCTTTTCGAGGGGCACGCACCCGCGCCAGGCATGCACCCAGTTAGAGGGTAGCAGGGATGCAGCTGCTGGCGTACTCCTGGACGAGTTCGTGCCAGCACAGTCAAGCTCGCCGATTGGACCGGGTAAAGGTAAGTGGGGCCGGGTGACCTGGGGGGTTTCACACAGCGTGGTCTCCACCATTGGGGTGCCCTGGTGGCAAGGGTCCAAAACCCAGGGTAGTCGAAAATGAGTTTTTGTCCTCCAGCCTGTCACAGCTGTAAAAGAAAACGCCCCCAAAACTCACTCAGCCCCCTCTGCGTGCAGGCTACTGAAGCACTGTCAGCACTTACATTTGCTTCTGCATCCGCTCAAAGCTGAAATGCCACCTCACCGATTATCTAGTGATAGCGGCCATTTTGGAGCTTCCTCTCCCAGCATCTCGGCCATGCTGCTGCCTGACCATGCACAGTAACAGGAAGCCCCGCAGCACTTCCTGTTTGCAGGCGGCCTGCAGATGCATGAGCCACCGTTTTTGTTTCTAAAATTCACCTTAGCAGCAGTTAGAAAAAGGTAAATGTATTTTTATGTGCAGCAATCTAAATTGTCTCGGGGCGGGGATCATATGAGCACTGATTGTTGTGTTGGTCTGGTTTTAGTCATGTTTGACTGTTGGTCCGCTTTAAAGTGGACCAACACCCAGGGGTGATCGGCCCGGGAATCTATAAGATCACCTCCCTCACTGCGGGACATCCGAGATCGGGATGTCCCGAGGGGTGAACCCCCCCCCCAAAAAACGTACCCCATCGGCGGCGGCAGCCGCCTCCCGCGTGCCCCTCTAGACGAGCGTGCGCAGGCCGTTTGTGAACCTGTAAGAGGGACGCGTGGGAGGAGGCGGCGGCGGACGCGCTGTCTTGTCCGTCGCTGTCACCCGCTTGTCCGTTGGCGGGAATTGGACGGCGCGGTCACGTGGGAGCGTGGTGAGGTGAGTTATTGGGGCTTTCTGGGGGGTTTCACACAGCGCCCCCCCCCGAAGTGGACCAAAACCCAGGATAGTCAAAATCCTAGGTGTTGGTCCACTTTAAGCAGCGTGGCAGTGGCATCTCTCAGTGTTACCCGATATGGCCCTTTGGTCTGCTGCCCCCCCCCCCCTCCCCTTCCCCCCACTGGCCAAGAATTGTTATATATTCTGTCTGAAAAATTCCCTATTTGTACCTAGTTTAGCTATAAAAGCTCTATGGAACACAGCCTAATAACTGCACAGCTCCAAAAATACTCAATACATAAAACTTTATTCAATACACATATTACAGTCAAAAGACTGATTAAAAGATATTTTATTTATAAAACCTATCCACCAAGACAAAAATTACACGGCACACAAACTGGGGCTCTCCAGCCACCTGAGCTAATACAAAGTATAAAAGTATAATACTATAAAAGTACAAAGTATAACAATAAAGCATTTCAACAAATAATAATATATAGTATTTAATCCCCTATCTGATATTTGTTTGCCTAGATCCGGATCTTTATTGAAAAAGTTATTTCAGTGCAAATAACAAACAACCCTAAAGTGATTCTAAACCATTCAAAAGTACTATTGCCAAGTGGCCATATGATGAAACTATAATAACTGTAATGTATGTGAGTTAAACCAATAATATAAGGCATGTGTTTGGTTCCATAGAGGTTTTATATTGTGGTTGCACACAGCGTAGAGCGCCCCGGATGGTGCGTTTTGTACCTAGTTTAGGTACACTTTAAAGCAGAGCACTGTGCCCGCTTCTATAGCTCAGGGCACAGTGACTACCGATGCCATAAGGGAACCGCAGAGCGTTTTGACGCCTCGGTTAATAAAACCGTTAAGGGCTTTCTAATCTGTAGTAGCAGGAATGGGGTGGGGCTGCGTAGGTCAGCGTAGGTTAAACTGTACCTAAACTTAAAAAGTTTTGCCAAAAAAAAGCTCAATATACCAACATCTTTATTACAAGTTTGGCAACAAAAGTGGCCACTGCTGAGGCCCATAGTCCACCTGCTGTGTTAGAGTTTCCCAGCAGTGATAGGTTGGTGCCCTAACTCAATAGGAGAACCACATACCTTCCAACTTTTCAGGGTGGGAAAAGAGGGACAATTGTTAAAAAAAAAAACGGGGAGGAGGGACCAAAGCCACATTTTCAACTAGCATCCCCTGAATTGCTCCCCCGATGACGAGCACCTTTTGCCAATTTTCACTGGCCCTCTACTTCAATCAAATCCAAGATAATGGCGCCTGTTTTAGCTGTAAAGCTCCGCCTCCTCCATTCATTTTCACTGCTGTGTATGACGATGATGTCATTGCCACACTGATGTAATGACTGGTCTCCTGCCAGAGAGGGACAGCAAAAAAAAAAAAAAATCAGTGTTTCAGGATGAAAATATCCCTTTCCAGTTGTACACCCTAAGAAGAAAGTATCGGCAGGGGCTTTGGTCAAATGTATTTCACAAATTCAGTGGGTTTTGGTCCGCTTTAAAACCTCCCCCAAACCTCACTGATCTGCCCCTCCCCCTCTGGTTTTACCTTTGGGCACTATGTACTCACCTCGTCAGGGGGATCCATCTTCTGGGTCCCTCGGATTCTGGGCGACCTTCTAACGGGCAGCGCCATCTTGCATCCCATCAGGCACTGTGCAGGGGCCCCGAGCTTGTGCCTGCTCAGTGCCCATGAATAGGATGCAATGGAGCCGCCCTAAATCTCACAAGACTTCGCTGAGTGGTGCAGGACTTTGAAGAGCCGTGCTGTCACTTTCAGACATCTAAGCTGGCGGCGGGGGTGAGGATCAAGTCCCGAAGCAGCCGGATGTCGCCGCAGCAGCCACATCCAAAAGGTAAGTAGAGGCCGATGGGGGGGCGGAAATCGTCCCCTTCTTTATTTTTGGTGCAGTGTTCCCCTTTAAATTAAGCCACTTTTAAAACAGAACAAAACCCATCAGCGGCCGGTCTGGAATCTAAAAGATTCCAGGGCTGGCCCCTAGCTTTTCCTGGGGGCATCCAGTATCGGGATGCCCCACTGTATGAAACCCCCCAGGGCGCCAATAAACACTCTCCTTTCCCTGGTCCAACGCCACATGTGCGGGCTGCCGACCAATCGGAGCCACTTGCTCAAATGACATGATTTGGCAAACAGCTCTGATTGTTGACAATGGGGAGCGTGCGTTCCTGCATCCCCGGCATTGTGCGAGCCCTTCTGCCCCCGCCATTTGGATAGGCTGGGGCAGGAGCCAGTCATGCGGGGGATGCATGAGTGCATGCTCCTAATTCATCCTAATTCATCCCTTGCTGAGTTACATCATCACAGCTCTGATTGGACGGGAGCCCGCACATGCACCGTTGGACCGGGGTGGAGGTAATCAGATTTAGGGGGTTTCACACAGCTGGGAAGCGGAATGAAACCCGGGAAAGTAAAACCAACCCAGGTTTTGTTCCGCTTTAAATGGTTTTATTTTCAAGGTACATATTACTAGGTGTTTACCAGATGATGATGCATTCCGGCAACGCTGAGTCACATTTTTCCTTCAACATCATATTTTCTCATGTTCCTTTTTTAGCACTTGCACAGAAGATTTCTCCTTCTGCCCCACTTTGGTGTTCGATGTGTCAGTAACTAGAATAGTAAATATTTAGCTATGGCCACAGATGTACAGTCTGGAGGAAAGAAGGGAGAGGGGGGACATGATTGAGACCTTTAAATATGTGAAAGGACTGAATAAGGTTCAGGAGGGAAGTGTTTTTAAGAAGAAACTTAATGATAGAACAAGGGGGCACAACCTGAAGCTGGTCGGGGGGAAGATCAGGAGCAATGTTAGAAAATATTATTTTACAGAAAGAGTAGTAGGTGCTTGGAACAAACTTCCAGCAGAGGTAGTTGAAACATCAACAGTCACTGAATTTAAACATGTCTGGGATAAGCCTCCATCTATCCTAAGATAAAGAGAACATACCGTATACACATAAGGGCAGACTAGATGGACTGTATGGTCTCCTTCTGCCGTCACCCTTCTATGTTTCTATGTTTCTACCTAAATCTCCATGACAAAGGCTGTCTGGCAGATGGAGGCTGGAGGTTACTTGTAGGTTGAGAGAGAAGACCATGGGCAGGCTGATTCATAACTAACGCCAGGTAGCGACAGATGAGCGTCTGTAGAGCAGATTTCAGAGCGGCCACTAGTAGTCGCTGTGCTCGGCCATGGATCATTGTTTCAGAGCGCCTCAGTCTCTGGCCGACATTGATGCATATGATAAGTGAGTCGCTATACTACGCTGTATGTGAGCGACCCGTAACGCCAGCTCAGTGCGACTGACTCACACCACATTCATAAAAAAAAAACACCACAAACATCGCCGGCACTCAAAATCATGTAATTATAGCCCATAGCGCCAGAGGCTGTGTGATCAAAGGCTGTTTTTGAACATGTATCCACTAGTAACAAAGTGAAAAAAATATGAAATTACATTGTTGTTACATTGTAACATGGATACTTTAATACCAGACATGTAAGGACTATTCTGCATAAAAATATTATTAATCCAAAAAGTTTTCAAAAATGTCATTTTCTTGCCCAGAATACATGTCGGAAGGTTTGTTTTTTTTTTTTTTTTTTTTTTTTTAGGGAAAAAAAATGGGATCAGGAAAGGGGTTTAAGGATCGTCCATAGAAATGTATGGGAGAGCGCCAGGTTAGACGTGTTGCTCTGCAAGGCTGAACGCCGGCGCTGTACACTGAGGCTGGGATAATGAGGACGCTACATGGCGTTCTAGTCGCTCACCAGATTCGGCTTCATAAATGTGTAATTGCGTGCCGTCTCCGGCGTTCACCTGCCGCTGTACAGGCACTACCTGGCGCTATCCCTTCATGAATAAGGCCCTTGGCCTCCAGTTCCTGGCATTTATGAAACATGAGACACAATTTTATAGTTGTTCATTATGTATTTTTTGGTTGATTATTTATCAGGCTATCCTGGGTTTTGGTCCTTGCCCTCCGGGGCACCCTGGTCAGGGATACCCCTCTGTGTGAAATCCTCCAGGTCGCCCAATGTAATATACCTTTCCTCGGTCCTACGGCACATGCGCGGCCTCTCGTACAGTCGGCACGCTCGGATCCGCTTCCACCCCTTCGTCTAAGAAATCCTCTAAGCAAGCAGAGCCAAGTGCGCCGGCGGTCGCATCCACCGCTATCCTCTGACAGGGAGTGTGGCTGCGTGGGCCATTCACAAATGCCTGGCACAGGTAAAGGTATAGCAGGGAGCGCCCAATGCTCGCGCATGTGCCGTTGGAGCGGGGGAGAAGGTGGATTTACCGGGCTACCTGTGGGGTTTCACACAGTGGGACATCCCAAATCTTGATGCCCCAGTGGAGGGAATCAAGCAGCCCTGGAATCTTATAGTCCCAGGGCCGTGGGTTTTGGCTCACTTTAAAGAGGACAACCAGAAAGCGCCTGGCCGGAGGCTTGCCTTGAAGGTAATAGGGATTGGTTTGTCAATCCACCTATCACGTTGAGCGTCGTGGTGATGTCACAGGGCCACGTCGGGTGGCGCGGTTTCCCGGCGCTCTAGGTGGGTTCACAGCTTCTCCTCCCCTTTATAAGTGTAATCGTGTTTTAGGATTATTGTATGATTAAGGGTTTTTATAGCCTGAAACGCGTCACGTGGTGCACATAGAGGAAGTGGGTGCAGCGATTCTATATCTTGGCTGACACAATTTATGGATTGCATGTTTGGATTTAACACGTATATATATGACTCCAGTAAAAGCTACGTTTTAGCCTTGGAGCTGGACACTCTTTGCTTGCGCTCATTGGAAACGATTCAAGAGGTTTCATGGTCCGTGCTGGAAAGGTTTTTTGAAGGGTGAGCTGGTTACTTTGTAACTGTTCTGGTCACTTTAAAGAGGAACTTCGGTGGCCCTGGAGTCTAAAAGCCATCCAAGTTCCATTCCTTGGAGCATCCTGATTCGGGATGGCCCACTGTGTAAGACCCCCCAGAAGCCCCGTGGCACTCACCTTGACCCGGAGCCCTCGACAAATCTGTGCTGCGGCCGCATCCCAGCACGCCACGGCTAGAGGGTGAGCAGGGGATGCAGCCGGCGCCGCTCAGTGGCTTAGTCATCAGTGGCACTGAAGGGAAGTGAAAGCAAGCGCGCTGATTGGTTGGATGGGCCGCTCAGCCAATCGGCGCGCTCGTTCTCACCCCAGAAAGGTGAGTGACCTAGGGGCATACGCACAGTGGGGCATCCCAATTCGGAACAACACCCTGAAAAGTAAAAACTGGGTGTGGTGTTCTTTAAAAGAAAAGCTCAAGTCACCGTTTCCTCATATAAGCAAGACTAAAAGGCTCCAAGGCCAGCTGATTCCCTGTTCCTGAGGCATCCTGATTTGGGATGCCCCAATGTGTGCAATCCCCCAGATCACCTGTGTACTCGCCTCGCTGGCAATTCCATGGCACATGCACGGTCTGAGCCCAGTTTTCATTGGCTGAAGCATTTATGAATGGCTGGTGCAGGTACACAAGGGAGGGGCCAGTGTCTAACGCTTAGTTAATCTTTGCTACATTTCTCTGACAGAGTGGCTAGTAATGCTAAATGGAGTGCTGGCCACTGATTGGCTGGCAACCCGCGCATGTACTGTGGAAACGCCAGTGAGATGAGCAAATGAGACGGTTCCAGGGGGATGTCACACAGCAGGGCATCCCAAGTCGGGAGGTAACTTCTTTTGGCGCTCAGTCCAATTGGGGACAGAAACCTGAGGTTTCGCCTGCAGTAGCTGATTCCCCAATAGATACAATGCTGGTTGCTGCAGTGTGGTGGGTAAAGGAATGGAGGGAAAGGGGTTCAATTCAACTGAATCCTAAAACCACCCTAGGACTCATTTACCTGCAGGCCTGCATTAAAGAGGACCTAAACCCACACACCGATGGCCCTGCAATCTTTAAACCGGACCTTCACCCTGAATTAGAGCCTATCTTATATCTTTCCCTTACCCTGTACATACAGATTGCCCACATTAATCCGGACCTTCACCCTGAATAAGAGCGTATCTTATGTGTTCCCCCCCACCCTGTACATACAGATTGCCCACATTAATCCGGACCTTCACCCTGAATAAGAGCGTATCTTATATGTTCCCCCCCACCCTGTACATACAGATTGCCCACATTAATCCGGACCTTCACCCTGAATAAGAGCGTATCTTATATGTTCCCCCCCCCCCCACCCTGTACATACAGATTGCCCACATTAATCCGGACCTTCACCATGGTTAAGGTCCTATATTTTTTTTAAATGATGTTGAAGGTCCGGTTTAAGATTCCAGGGCTGCTAGATTCCAGAATCGGGATACTTCACTGTGTGAACGCCCCCCCCCCCCCCCCCCCCCCAGGTCGGCAGGAAACTCTTCTTCTATCGCGGTCCAGTGGTGCATGCGTGTGCAGTGGCTGCATCCCATCTATCCCTTTAGCAGGGCGAGTGCCCGTGCCAGGGGATGTGGCCGTTCCACCACCTTATGCAAAGGCTTAGACGAAGGGGCAAGAGCGGATCCGATCGTGCGGATTGGATGAGAGGCCACGCATGTGCCATAGGACCAGGGAAAGGTGAGTTTGTTTGGGTGATCTGGGGGGTTTCACACAGCGGGCCATCAGCCAAGCCCCAGGATATTCAAAATCCTGGGGTTTGGTCCACTTTAAAGAAGTCGATGACCTCTCTTCCGGACCCCTAGACAGACATTTTTTTTACACCCTAAACCTTGACCATTCAAAAAGATTTCCATGAAGACCATCTCCAAACGTCTTATAAACCACAAATCATGTAAACTGTCACTAGCAGCATCATGTAGCTGGGATATGAAATACAGGGGGAGTTTAGCTAAACATTGTTTTGTGTGTTTGGCTAATACGCTTAGTGTTTCCTGAATTGCTTGTATGTTGATGTTTCTTGTTTCCTGGAGTTGCTGTTTGCTATTAATGTGCTGCAGCATTTATAAACAAGTAGCAAGGCAATATAAAGGGCCTTCCAGGTGAGCTGCCGGAGCTTATGAGGAGGAATCACTCTTTAAAGCGGACCAAAACCCACTGAACTTGTGAAATACATTTGGCCTAAGCTCCTGCCACTACTTCCTGCTTAGGGTGCAGAAATAAAAATGGATATTTTTGCTCTTTGAAATGTCCTGGAACACTTTTTCTTTTGCTGTCCCTCTCTGTAAGATGGCAGGGGATCAGTCACTGCATAGGTGTGGCTATGACATCATTGCCACACACGACAGTGGCAATGAATGGAGGAGGCGGAGCTTTACAGCTGAAACAGGCGCCATTATATGGGATTATAGTGAAGCTGGAGCAGTGATAATTGGCAAATGTGCTCTTCATGGGGGGAGCAGTTCAGGGGAAGCTAGTTAAAAATGTGGGTTTTGGTCCACTTTAATTCTGACCTATCCCGATCGTATTGGGTCCCAGAAGATGATCCCGCCCCATTGTCGCCACACTGGACGCTGTGATCTTTCAATAGAACGCCGTGACCGCTCTGTCTCCTATAAGTCCTCGTGGAGGATCAATTACAGCTGCAGCTGGCAGAAGAAAAATCGAAAGCCGGCTGCCGGGAAAACAGAAGCTGGTTTTTGTTTTTTTGTTTTTTTTTTTCAAATGAGCCAGTGAGGGCAGGGCCGGGCTTATCATTTCTGGGGGCCCTAATCATAGGCATTTTTATATAACAAAATAAAATATTAAAGAACAACATCAGAGGCCATCGAGTCTAAACGAATCCAAGGCCACCCGAGCTCCACTCTTTGAAGCACCCCCCCCCCCGATGGCCAGTTTCACTCACCTTCTCCCGGAGCCCAGGCTGGCCACTGCCTTTCCCTGGGGCCTTCCTGTATTTGGATGTCCCGCCGTGTGAAACCCCCTCAGGTTCCGATAAACACTCACCTTTCCCCAGTCCAACCAATCAGAGCTGCTTGCTCAAATTACATGATTTGACAAATGGCTCTGATTGTTGACAATGGGGAGCACGCGCTCCCACATCCCTGGCTTTGTGCGGCCCTCCCAATCCCAGCAATTCAGATAGACTGGGGCAGGAGCACGCACCCACTGGTCATGCGGGGGATGCAGGAGCGCACGCTCCCCATTCAGCCCAGAGTCGCATGCCGAATTACATCATTAAGGTAAGTGGCTCTGATTTGACGGGGTCCCGCATATGCGCTGTTGGAATGGTGCGGAGGAGGTAATCAGATTTGGGGTGGGGGGGGGTTTACACAGCAGGGAAGCGGAATGAAACCTGGGAAAGTAAATAACTTAGAGGAACAACACACAGGAATTTCACTTTCCTGTGTGTTGTTCCTCTCAGCGACGGGATCCCAAATGGAGATGCCCCGCTGTGTGTTCCTCCCCTCCAGGTTGCCCCGTTTCACTCGCCTTCCTTCCGCTCCCATGGTGCAGACTCGGGCGAGAGTGAGCGCGCTGATTGGCGGTGCAGCACGCTCGGCTATTCAGCGCACTCACTGTCACTCGGCTGCTTTCCCGGACCGCTGATGGCTTAGCTGCCTTGATGGCTAAACAACTAAGTGGCGCCGCCAGCCGCATCGCCCACAGTGCGTGCCACCCATTCAGGAAGGTGAGCGGGTATGCGGCCTGACCGCACAGACGCGGCGAGGGCTCCAGGACAGGGTTAGTGTTCCGGGGGTTTCACACAGCGGATCATCCCAATTCAGGATGTCCCAAGGACTGGAACTCGGAAGGCCCTCCGATGTTCCAGTTTAAATAGTTTTCTTTCAAGGTACACATTACAAGGTGTTTACCAGATGATGATGCAACCTTGAGTCACATTTTTCCTTCCACATCCTATTTTCTCATGTTCTCCCGAAGCATCCCCCGATCGCCAGTTTCACTCACCTTCTCCCGGAGCCCTCGCCGCTTCTCTCCTCTGCACCCGCATCCCCACTCGCCTCTAGCCGTGCTTTTCTGAATGGGCAGTGCAGGCACGCCATCGATAGGAGGTTAGTGGGGGATGCGGCCGGCGGTACACTTGGCTCCTTTCAGCCCTATCTATCCACTGAGCCGAAGGGGAAAGGGAAGTGTCTTCTGGCTGTGCCACTCTGCATTCTGGTATTGTTGACCTTTTCCTGACCCCAGTTTGTTCTGCCTGCTCTGTTTGTGCAAAGCACAGCTATAACCCACCCCCTGCACTTTTGACCCCTCTGCTCTCCTCAATATGTGATGCTACTGAGCCAAGATGGCGACTCCCATGCCCTCGAGTGCTGAAGTTGCAGGCCAGTGAGGGAAAGAATAAAAAGTGACTAAAAACTTTAAATATATAAATTTTAGATGCTGGGGAATAGTTTTTTAAGGGTTTGGGCTTTTCATTAAATGATGCTGGCTGAAGGTCCGCTTTAATTCTTTGAATTGGTGATTATGCTGTTCTGTGTTTTGACATTGGTGGATTAATTTGTTTTTTTAATGTCATGTTGTATGTTTCTGTTGATATATTGAAAAATGAATGATTTATTGATCCATATATTGGTCCCAAAACATATATGCGGTGGCAGCTGTTGATGGCTCCTGTAGGTTGACTGTTATGAGTTTCCACGTTATAGTTTGTATTTGCCGACCAAAGGAAAACCTTTTAAAAAAAAAAAAAAAAAAAAATGCTGTTTTATGTAAAGTCTGAGAAGCGCCGGCCTCTGCCCTCCTTCATGCTCGGATTTTTCTGTAGCTGCTCCCACCCTGGAGAAGTATGTGTGAATCACCAGCAGGGATCGGGGCCAGCACTAACTGCCCCATCTCAAGCCCTAATCCCAGCTAGCTGTATAGGGACAATATATTGTGTTACTGATTCGCTGCCCCTTAAATGGAATCTACCACACTGCTAGAGTTTAAAGGGGACCAGGCAAAGGGTAAAAACCTGATTTCTGCTCTTCGAATGCCGACCAATGCTAAAATAAAAGTCTGGGGGAGGGGGCATCCGGAATGCTGGAGCCCCCCGCCAGGGCCGGAATAACTGTGGTGGAGGCCCCTGGGCACAGAATCTGGTGGAGGCCCCAGATACAGTATAAAATAATAGTCCAGCCAAGTAACTGGTGGTTGTCTGGCACCCGCCTACTTACTGGAACATCAGATGGAGTCCCTTGTGCCCCCCTTGTGCCCCCCTTGTGCGGGTGCGTGCTGCTCGGGAACTCCTGCTTTGCCATTCTGGGTGGGGGGTAGTGTAGTCACCCGGCTGGTTCCCTGCATTGAGCTGCCAGCGGCTGTGCTTGGTGGCTTATGTGCAGTGAGCGGCCACCGATTGTCAGCAATGCTACAGTATTGGGTGCGTGCAGAGCTGTCAAACGGCGCCCGCTCACTGCACATAGGCCACCAAATCAATGCAGCGGCTTTGCTGCTCTAGACTATCCATCCTGCCCTGTGGTGGCTTTGGCTGCAGGTTTCCCCACTGCCGCCAATAGCTTTGCTGGGCCCACGACCTGTCAAATGACTGAAAAGCCTCCTGGACCAGACTCAAATGTTGGTGGAAGCCCCCTTTGCAGGGCAAGTGGTGGAGGCCCCGGGGCATGCGCCCCCCTCATAATCCAGCCCTGCCCCACCGCCTCCTGATGCCCATAGACCTTACCTTAGGTCCCATTTTCACTTTTCAGGGTTGTTGTTCCTTTCAGTGGAGGCATCCCGAATGTCCTGCTTTGTGTATCACCCGAGGTTGCCCCATTCACTCACCTTCCTGTCGCTCCCACAGCGCAGACTCTGGGCGAGAACGAGCGCACTGATTGGCTGAGCGCGCTTGCATTCACTTGGCTGCATTCGGCACCGCTGGCGGCCAACTAGCCAAGCTGCACCAAGGGGAGCAGAGTGCACCGCCGGCCACAGCGCCCATTCACCTCCTAGCCGTCGCATGCCTGCGCCGGCCATTCAGAAGGGCTAGGCGCGCACACGGCTAGATGTGGCCACCGTGCAGACCCGGCGAGGGGTCCGGGACAAGGTAAGTGACAGGGGGGCTTCTGAGGGTGTTTTACACAGCGGGGCATCTCAATTCAGGATACCCCAAGGAGTGGAACTCGGGTGGCCCTTAGACTTCAGGGCCTCCAATGTTCCTCTTTAACCTCCCTTCCCTGCTGGGAATCCAGTGCTGCGATTGGCTGCCCGGCGCTCATGTCGAATGCAGCCGGTCGCGGTGCTGTCGCTGCCCATGTGAGAGCCGGGCAGCCAATCGCAGGACCAAAATCCGGGATTTCCACTATCCTGTGCTTTGGTCTGTTCCCCTGGGGTTTGGGGTGCCCCACTGTATGAAACCCCTCACATCCCCGAGCTCACTCATCTCTCCTCGGGCCCATTTTGCGGCTAGAGCATGCCGCTGGAATCCTAGCCGCACTTGTGCGAGTTATCACACGCCTCCCTTTGGCTGTGCGCAGCCCCGCACAGCCATTCACTTGCGGGAAGGTGGGGCCGCGTCCAGCTGTGGAGGGAAGCGAGTGATGCTGGAAGGGTTTCACTGAGCGGGGCATCTCACTTCGGGATGCCTCCACGGGAGGGAGTAGGCTTTAAGGCTACTTTAAGGTAAGGTTTACAGGCATTCGGGGGGGGGGACCTCCTGGATGCCCCCCCAGACTGTCATTTTAGTGCTGGCTGCCACCAACCCCCTCACTGTGGTGTTGGTCCCTTTAATAAACGCTTGTTCATTTTATTTTGGGGACTGAGTCAGCACAAGGCATCAGAGGGGTTCATCAGAGAATTTAAAGGGCCGGTCAAAAAAAAAGATGCAGCCTCTGACAAGCCAGCATGGGGGCTAGCAGAAAGCCACCTAATTTAACCCTGTGTTTGAAATGTCCCTCAAACCATCTTTAAAGCACGTCCAAACTGTTTTGAAATTCAGTTTACTAGTCAAAGTGTCTTTAGTTTATTTCTTCTCCATGGCAACAGGTGAGCGCCAGTGTGTTCAGCTGTCCGAATGTCTGGTGCAGTTGTGAAGCCTGGAATGAGCAGCTGACATTTTGTGCCATGAATGGAGGTTTAGTAGCCGGGCCCAGCTGAATACACGCCTGTATTATTGTACTTTTTGCTTTATTCAGGAATCCGGGGGGGGGGGGGGGGGTTTGACCGGGGGAAGGTGTGGGTCCTCTTTATATCCAAATATACTCAATAAACCTCTCCACTTGCTCTGTGTTGGCCAATGCAGCCACCCCTAGGGGGAAAATGCTGCCCATTCATTTCAATGGGCCAGTTTAGATATAGACGCTGCGTATATGTGTGAACTGGCCTATTAAAAATAATGGGCAGCATTTTCCCTTGCGTTGCCCAATGCAGCGCAAACTGAGACGTGTGAATAGAGCCTAAACCTGTAGGAGAACTGTAGTGACCATTAATTAAGCATTAGCCAGTGCTGCACAAACAACATATTCTGTTATTATTATTATTATTATTGTTTATTTATATAGCGCCATCATCTTCCATAGCGCTGTACAAAGTAGAGATCAGACAGGGTAGAAGCACACAGTACATAGACTATTACAGATGCAGTGTTACGGAATTTGCAATGAATATTCTGAATACAAGATACAATGGGACAGAGAGCCCGGCCCTTGCCAGCTTACAGGATCTAAAGGACGTTATGTGTTAAAGCGGAACAAAACCCGGGAAAGTCTTCGGGGCATCCCGACCTGAATGGCTGGGCATGGAAGCATGCCTTAGCCCAGAGGTGCTGGAAGTACCACCCTCTCACTCCCCATTGTTTATGTGAGTGCTGCTGCAAAACTTTTTGCTGGAACACGGTGTTTCAAACTGCAGGGGAAGGTCGGTGACTGCCCCTGGAATCAGCTGGCCACATTGGGTTATGTTCCACTTTAAAGTGGGCCAAAACCCAGGATTTTGACTATCCTGGGTTTTTGTTCTTGCCCCCAGGGCACCCCGATCGGGGATGCTCCGCTCTGTGAAACCCCCCAGATCACCCAACCAAACTCACCCTTCCATGGTCCTACGGCGCATGCACAGCCTCTCGTCCAGTCGGCGTGCTCGGATCCGCTTCCGTCCCTTCGTCTAAGAGCTGGTCTAAGGCTAGCGGATCCAAGCAGGCTGGCGGTTACATCGCCCGCTACCCTTTAACAGGGAGCGTGCCCATGCATCCCCCTGCCTCTCACCCCACCGAAGAGCAATTTTTGGCTATTTTCACTGCCTCTACATCACCCTAATCCCAGATAATGGCGCCTGTTTTAGTTGTAAAGCTCCGCCTCCTCCATTCATTGCCACTGTTGTGTGTGGCAATGATGTAATTGCTACACTTATGCAATGACTGATCACCTGACATCTTACAGAGAGGGACAGCCAAACAATCAGTGTTCCAGGCTGATTCAAAAAGTGACAATATCCATTTATAGTTCTACACACTAAGAAGGGAATATTGGCAGGGTGTTTGGCCGAATGTATGTCACAAGTTCAGTGGGTTTTGGTCTGCTTTATTATTGGGGACCCTAAAGCTCGAAACACGTCTCCACTAGTTGGATCTGTATAAAATTTAAAGCTAATCCTTGGCATTGCACCCTTAGAGGTTCTAAGAACCTTGGATGGCACAGAGATGTAAAGAGATGATTTGCATAGCTCCGCCTACTGCAAGGATAGATGGGTAATGCTATCTGTCCTTGTATTGGGTGCTGTGCAAATACTTTCCGTTCTAGGAAAGCCACTCTTTTCCTTTACCTAAGTAGAGGGTGTTTTGGTCTCTTTACCCCCCCCCCCCCCCCCCCCCCCATATTAAGCCTAACATGGGTCTCTCCACATACTGGCTTGCGACTATGTTTTGGAGACCCTGAAAATGAGTCTACAGAATGGAGCAAGTTCCATAGGGTTTATCAGTGAATGCAAAGTACTGGTGAATGAAAGATGCCACCCCTGACAGCCAGCATGGGGCAAGCAGAAAGCAGCCTAATTTAACCCTTTGCCTGGAACGTCCCTTTAAAATGACCACTCTTGGTATCTGTTTGCAGTACTTTTTAAAGAGGAACATTGGAGGCCCTGGAGTCCAAAAGACTCCAGGACCATCCGAGTTCCACTTCTCGGGGGCAACCCGAATATGACACCAGCCTTTTCCTAAAGTGGATTGCCATTATAATTATGCTTAGCAGCACTCCATATCTATTTTTATTTTTTTTTATTTCAGGTTCATGTGTGCACAGCTGCCTAATCCCGTACTAGAGAGCATCAGCATCATCGACACGCCTGGCATTTTATCCGGAGAGAAGCAGCGGATTAGTAGAGGTAACGTCTTTTCTTGTCGGGTGCAATATGTTTGGTCTATTTTCTCCTTCACAAAAATCTTTGTTCTATTTAAAGCGGAACAAAACCCACCAGAAGCCGGCCCTGGAATCTAAAAGATTGCCGCTGGATTTTCGCTGGGATATCGCGAATTAGGATGCCCGTTAGTGTTAAAAACCCCTAGGTAGCCCCAAAAAACTCACCTGGCCATGCTCGAATGACGCATGCGCGGGCCTCTGGTCCAGTGACGCATGCGCGGGCCTCTGGTCCAGTGACGCATGCGCGGGCCTCTGGTCCAGTGACGCATGCGCGGGCCTCTGGTCCAGTGACGCATGCGCGGGCCTCTGGTCCAGTGACGCATGCGCGGGCCTCTGGTCCAGTGACGCATGCGCGGGCCTCTGGTCCAGTGACGCATGCGCGGGCCTCTGGTCCAGTGACGCAGGCGCGGGCCTCTGGTCCAGTGACGCAGGCGCGGGCCTCTGGTCCAGTGACGCAGGCGCGGGCCTCTGGTCCAGTGACGCATGCGCGGGCCTCTGGTCCAGTGACGCAGGCGCGGGCCTCTGGTCCAGTGACGCAGGCGCGGGCCTCTGGTCCAGTGACGCAGGCGCGGGCCTCTGGTCCAGTGACGCAGGCGCGGGCCTCTGGTCCAGTGACGCAGGCGCGGGCCTCTGGTCCAGTGACGCAGGCGCGGGCCTCTGGTCCAGTGACGCAGGCGCGGGCCTCCTGGTCCAGTGACGCAGGCGCGGGCCTCCTGGTCCAGTGACGCAGGCGCGGGCCTCCTGGTCCAGTGACGCAGGCGCGGGCCTCCTGGTCCAGTGACGCAGGCGCGGGCCTCCTGGTCCAGTGACGCAGGCGCGGGCCTCCTGGTCCAGTGACGCAGGCGCGGGCCTCTGGTCCAGTGACGCAGGCGCGGGCCTCTGGTCCAGTGACGCAGGCGCGGGCCTCTGGTCCAGTGACGCAGGCGCGGGCCTCTGGTCCAGTGACGCAGGCGCGGGCCTCTGGTCCAGTGACGCAGGCGCGGGCCTCTGGTCCAGTGACGCAGGCGCGGGCCTCTGGTCCAGTGACGCAGGCGCGGGCCTCTGGTCCAGTGACGCAGGCGCGGGCCTCTGGTCCAGTGACGCAGGCGCGGGCCTCTGGTCCAGTGACGCAGGCGCGGGCCTCTGGTCCAGTGACGCAGGCGCGGGCCTCTGGTCCAGTGACGCAGGCGCGGGCCTCTGGTCCAGTGACGCAGGCGCGGGCCTCTGGTCCAGTGAGAGTCGTTTGCTATGATGATGTCATTCAGCAAGCTGCTCTTATACTTTACAATGGGGAGTGCGAGCTGCTCTATCCCTTGCATACCCGGCATCCTGATTTAGATTGGCTGGGGACGGAGCGTACTTCCATTCCATCCCCATTAATTAGATTGAGAGGCGTCTGCTGAATGACGTCATAGCTCTTATTGGACGAGAGCTGGTGCATGCGACGTTTCAGAGTGGCGAGGTGAGTATTTTTGGTGCTTCCTGGGGGCTATCGCACAGCCCGGCCTTCCTTCTGTGCCCCTGGAGCATCCCGAAGCGGGATGCCCGGGGGCATGGAACTAATCCTGGGAAAGTCAAAATCCTGGGTTTTGTTCCTCTTTAAATATATTGCGTCATATCTGAGTGTAGAGAAAGTTGAGGTCCCAGCTTGTGGGTGTTACTAGGAAAGTGAGAGGACGGATCCTAATTGGTTAAAAGCTGCCCCTAGCCTGAGCCATGTGACCTGGCTATTTGACCTTGGCCATTATTAGCCATGAGCAGTCACCGAGGCAGGAGAGCGAGTCGTCAAAATAAAAATGCTTCACATACTGTTCTGCTTCTATACACAAGATGCACCGAGGTGACTTTTAGCTGAACCTCTCAATGCTGACTTGCATAGTGAGTACATTTTGCTTTTGAGTATAGAGAGTATTGTAGTAGTATATTGTGTTTCCACAAAAATAAGACAGGTCTTATATTAATTTTTGCCCCAAAATAGGTGCTAGGGCTTATTTTCAGGGGATGTCTTATAGCTGGCTGGCAAGATGGTGGTGGCAGCACAGCAGCTCCAGTACAGTATGTGCATGGAGCCGTCTGGCAGCGGGGGATTCGGCCCTGTGTCCGGCATGGCGGCAGGCTGGGGAAGAGCCAGCAATACCGACAAGAAAGCTTACCTGTATGACTTGATGTGTCCTCGCCCCCCTTTACAACCGTGGCGTGTGGCGCCACCCCTCCTTTGTGGCCGTGGCGTGTGGCGCCCCCTCCTTTGTGGCCGTGGCGCCCCCTCCTTTGTGGCCGTGGCGTGTGGCGCCCCCTCCTTTGTGGCCGTGGCGTGTGGCGCCCCCCTCCTTTGCGGCCGTGGCGTGTGGCGCCCCCCTCCTTTGCGGCCGTGGCGTGTGGCGCCCCCTCCTTTGCGGCCGTGGCGTGTCGCGCCCCCCTCCTTTGCGGCCGTGGCGTGTGGCGCCCCCCTCCTTTGCGGCCGTGGCGTGTGGCGCCCCCCTCCTTTGCGGCCGTGGCGTGTGGCGCCCCCCTCCTTTGCGGCCGTGGCGTGTGGCGCCCCCCTCCTTTGCGGCCGTGGCGTGTGGCGCCCCCCTCCTTTGCGGCCGTGGCGTGTGGCGCCCCCCTCCTTTGCGGCCGTGGCGTGTGGCGCCCCCCTCCTTTGCGGCCGTGGCGTGTGGCGCCCCCCTCCTTTGCGGCCGTGGCGTGTGGCGCCCCCTCCTTTGCGGCCGTGGCGTGTGGCGCCCCCCTCCTTTGTGGCGTGTGGCGCCCCCCTCCTTTGTGGCGTGTGGCGCCCCCCTCCTTTGTGGCGTGTGGCGCCCCCCTCCTTTGTGGCGTGTGGCGCCCCCCTCCTTTGTGGCGTGTGGCGCCCCCCTCCTTTGTGGCGTGTGGCGCCCCCCTCCTTTGTGGCGTGTGGCGCCCCCCTCCTTTGTGGCGTGTGGCGCCCCCCTCCTTTGTGGCATGTGGCGCCCCCCTCCTTTGTGGCGTGTGGCGCCCCCCTCCTTTGTGGCCGTGGCGTGTGGCGCCCCCCTCCTTTGTGGCGTGTGGCGCCCCCCTCCTTTGCGGCCGTGGCGTGTGGCGCCCCCCTCCTTTGCGGCCGTGGCGTGTGGCGCCCCCCTCCTTTGCGGCCGTGGCGCCCCCTCCTTTGCGGCCGTGGCGCCCCCTCCTTTGCGGCCGTGGCGCCCCCTCCTTTGCGGCCGTGGCGCCCCCTCCTTTGCGGCCGTGGCGCCCCCTCCTTTGCGGCGCATGCCCCCCCCCTTGCGGCCGTGGCGCGTCGCCCCCCCCCCCTTGCGGCCGTGGCGCGTCGCCCCCCCTCCCTTGCGGCCGTGGCGCGTCGCCCCCCCTCCCTTGCGGCCGTGGCGCGTCGCCCCCCTTGCGGCCATGGCGCGTCGCCCCCCCCCCCTTGCGGACGTGGCGCGTCGCCCCCCCCCTTGCGGACGTGGCGCGTTGCCCCCTCCCTTTGCTGCCGTGGCGCGTGGCACCCCCTCCTCTGTGGCCGTGGTGCGTCGCTCCCCCCCCCTCCTTTACGGCTGCTCCTGTCCCTCTGCTGAAGCCTGGCAGCTGGATTATGAATTGTAACTAGTGTTTTTTTGGGGAGTAGGGCTTATATTCCACGCATTGGCAAAAAATGCTGAAAAATCTTACTGTGGCTTATTTTCGGAGTTGGTCTATTTTTAGGCGAAACAGAGTAGCAAGTGAATCCCTTTGGCTAACTAATTATTATTATGAAATATCTATATATCTATTTCTATTTATTACAAATCACATAACATATTGTCCATCCACAATTCTATTAGAAACCTTAGGATCAGGTTGTATTGAATATATATATATATATATATATATATATATGCCTCCCTGCTATTGCTGAAGAGGTCCAGTCGGATCTGTCAGAGACCAGTGTGAATGTGATCTGGCTGCTTTTTTTGTGTACAGCAAACACACAGAAGATATAGTGTTTGTTGTGCAAGTCCCACTGTCGCATTTGTTTTCTGCGTCCAGCTATGCACGCCGCTAATTCCCATCATGCATCATGATTAGGCGTGCCATGCAGAGGACAGGATGCCAAGTTCTAAACACAGCTATTCAGTCGCAGGGGATTTCTTTCTGAGAACGCATTCCCTTCTCCCGCATGCCATGAATAACACTGCAGTACCAGACAGTGCCACATCTCTCCAATGTTCTATCGGCCGTCTGGTCCTGCATGCTTACCCGATTTCTCTCTGCATTGGATTTCTAGTTTACACATTGAAAGAAAACAGAACCCTTTCAAGCGCACCGTGTCCACATTAATCTATACACGTACTATATCTGTGGCCACAGTCACTGCTTCAGCGGATTTACTATAATTGCCCTCTTGCGATTCGTTCCTGCATTTCACAATAAGTCAGGTCTTAATATACATTTTTGCTAAATAGGTGCTATAGCTTATTTTCAGGGGATGTCTTATAGCCGGATGGCAAGATGGTGATGGAAGTACAGCAGCAGTAGTACAATACATGCATAGAGCCATCTGGCAGTGGGCATGGCGTCAGGCTGGGGTAGAGCCAGCAAGGTCAGACAAGCTTGACTTGATGCGTCACCACCCTCCTTTACAGCCATGTTGTGTCCTCACCCTCCTGTACAGCCGCGAGGCGTCCCTGCCCCTCCTGTACAGCCGCGAGGCGTCCCTGCCCCTCCTGTACAGCCGCGAGGCGTCCCTGCCCCTCCTGTACAGCCGCGAGGCGTCCCTGCCCCTCCTGTACAGCCGCGAGGCGTCCCTGCCCCTCCTGTACAGCCGCGAGGCGTCCCTGCCCCTCCTGTACAGCCGCGAGGCGTCCCTGCCCCTCCTGTACAGCCGCGAGGCGTCCCTGCCCCTCCTGTACAGCCGCGAGGCGTCCCTGCCCCTCCTGTACAGCCGCGAGGCGTCCCTGCCCCTCCTGTACAGCCGCGGTGCGGCCTTGCCCTCACCCTGTTTTTTTTTTTTTTTGTTTGTTTTTTTTGTTTTTTTATGAATCTCCAATGTTCTAATGTGTAGCCCGAGACAATGGGACAACAATTGGGTCTCGCCTTTAGTATAACTTTAGGAAAGCCAAAGCACATTCACCAGTAGGTGGCAACAAGGCTTAAACTGGACCAACAGCCTGGTGCAGTTGGATAAAAAGCTCCTTCAAAACTCCCTTGCCCCACCTGCATGCATGGTACTAAAGCATTCTCACTTACATTTGCTCCTGCGTCCACTGAAAGCTGAAACGCCTCCTCGACGATTTTCTAGTGTTAGTGGCCATTTTGGAGCTCATCTCAGCCATGCCGCTGACTGGATTCAACGGACATAATTGACAATACACAATAACAGGAAGCCCAGCAGCACTTTCTGTTTGCAGGTGGCCTGCAGATCCATGAGCCACCATTTTTTTTTCTAAAATTGACCACAGCAGGAGTTAGAAAAAGGTAAATTAATTTGTATGTGCAGCTATCTCAATTGCCCTGGTGGGATGGATATGACCACTGTTGGTTGTGTTGGTCTGGTTTAATTCCTTTTTGACTGCTGGTCCGCTTTAATGTAATTGTGGTATGAGTTTTTTTTAGATATTGAGGCATTCAGAAACGATTCGGGCCTGTTAATTCCAGCTGTAACCTGAATTTTTTTTTCTTTTGTTTTGAAATATTCTCCCATACACAGACAGCATGATGACTTTGGCAGATGGCTTTTTAAAGGGATTGTCCATGATATTTTTCCACCGTTTAGCCACAGCTCAGCGAGATGTTCCTGTGTTTGTTTCCCTGCCTGGTCGGCGGTTCCTCCATGGTGCCTGCAGGAAGCCTTGTGCAGGGGGAGATAAGGTCCCAGCCACCAATCCAGTAAGCTGTAGTAAGGACGTTTCTTAGAACAATGTGTCAGTCTCTTAGGAATGAGGGGCGGGATTTACACATTTCTTTTGATCTTTCATTTACATAGTTTAGGATTTGACATCGAATCTGCCCAACGTATATTATTTGCCCCACCCCTCATATCTTTGTGTTCTTCTAGTAATCCTTATCTACAGGACTTGGAGGCGATGGTTTAGATCATACCTCCCAAGTGTCCCTGATTTGGAGGGACTGTCCCTCTTTGGAGTTGATCTCATTTGTCCAGCTGGCCCCTGGCCCTGCAGGCTACAAGTCGGCATAGCCTAATGGCCCCGGGCGTTGGTCCACATTTTAAAAAATCTAAATATCCTTCTACTGTAGGAAATTACCTACAGTTGGGACAGCTTCTGGCCCAATCAAGGACTATGACCAGCTACATAATCACCACCTTCCCTTGTTTAGAGCTCACCACCACTGAAGCTTTGGCAGGGGAGTGACGTGGACTGCAGGCCAAAAGTGGTCAAAAAGCCTTTATGTTACACAGCATTGGGTGCAACTTTTTGAGCATTGCTCCGAGTGGCCACATAAAGGCCTAATATTAGTAGGAGGTGAACCTACCTGTATGTGGCGCTCCTCATATGGACATGCAGAGGAATTGTACTGGTTTAATCTGCCTGAGGAAGTTGACCCCTTGCATGAACCTATGAAGCCATGTTTGCCATGGCAGAGTGGACAACTTGCCCAGCTTTTTCGATTCCTTGCAAGTCTGGCCGGTCTATCTAGCGGGATCTCGCCTTTCGCCTCTCCAAGAAAGTTTCTTGATACTAATAGAAAATTTGAATGAAGTTCATTGTTTTCTCATTAAGGTCTCGGTGGATGCAGCGTGTTTTTTATGGTGTGTGTCACCTCACTGACAGTCAGCCGCACCTTGTGGCTCAAGGGATAACAAGAATTCCACGAGGGTATAATTAGCCTTCTCTGTGTGAGGCTGTTTGGTCAGTAGATCTGATGAGCCCAGCAGTTGGTAGGGGACACTGAACAGCTGCCTCAAAAGGGGATCTGAGTCGGAACAATCTTTTGGGGACTTTCATAGGTGTCTGCATACTGCATTGTCTATATCCCAGAAGAAGGATTTCAACCATAAATGGGATTGACATGACCTCTGGCTAGGCTAGGGATGTGAATTGGAAAGAATCTGGCGATACGATACATGTATGATAATACAATATATCCCAATTCTGTCTCAAAGACTATATATTGAGATTTTTTTTTTTAATTAAAAAAATGGGTCCCCCTTCCCAGAGGGGGGGGGGGGGGCATTTTTTTTTTTTTAAGTTTAAGGGTTAAAAACCGTTCAAAATCCCCCTGAAGACATGGACCCTCATATGTTCCTTCCCACCTATCGTGTATTGTACCCAATGTACCCATTGTCTGTTTGTTTAATATTATAAAACCTTTAAATAAAGAATGTCAAAAAAAAAATCCCCCTGAAAAATATCATGAGGTCCCCCTTACCCAGTATAACCAGCCCGGGGACCAGCTATGGGGGCTTGTATTACAAGCTGGCATAGCCTAATGGCCATGGGCTCTTCTGCCCCCCCCCCCCCCCGGCCTTTGGGGAGGCAGGTAATAGGGGCTCGGAGTTAATGCCAAGTCAGACTTGCCAGACCTTGTGAACTGGTATAGGGGTCTCATAGATCCCTTACCAGTTCACAAAGGGTTAACAGTAAAAAAAAAAAAAAAAATACGCATATAGAGAAAATGTCTATATTAAAAAAAAAAAAAAAAAGTTTTTTACTTTACTCGCCTCCGATAGTCAGCTCCCGTGTCCCTCGCTGATCCAATGACCGATGCCTTGATCGCTGGAGAGGGGAGGCAGGAGATCAGAGGATCCCATGCCCCTCTCCTCCTCTGGCCAGCGATCGCGGCATCTGACAGCTGAACCGCCGGGATGACGTCATCGCCCCCAAAGAAAAAAAAAAAACAGCAAAATCCCTTCACCCCCAAAGAGCAAAAGGACCACCTCTTAAACCAGGAGGCCTAGGCTAGGGGTGTCAGAAATTGATTCTGTCAAATATTGTGATATTTCATTAGACGATAATAGTATCTCTTCTTTCTTTCTGGTATCGATTCTGACTACCTCCCCCCAACACAGCGGGGTATCCCCGATCGGGGTGCCCTGGGGGGTTGGAACCAAAACCCAGGATAGTCAAAATCCTGGGTTTTGGTCCACTTTAACATCACCCCTCTACATGTTCTGCTTTATGTAGTTGGGATACCTGGATACAGGCTCATTTATTAAATCTCCATGTACCAACTACCTCCTATTCATCTAGTGTTTTTATATGACCTTAGTAACGACATATTTGTAATTTTAATTCTCGAATGCCTAGGAAACTCCTAGATCAGCAAGTGATAAAGCTATCAGCAGGCCAGATGTGGAGGGGAGATGTTTGATAGCGGTTTTATTACCGTTCTCTATAGCATTGGAGTTTGAACAGGAAACAGTAGTCAGCGGGGACAAGCCGGCTATTGTGCCGATTGCACCCTGGGACACCTCTACTCGAAATACAAACTTGTTCCACTTCAGCGAGCGGAAGAATCGTTTCAGGGAGGAGGTTTATGTAATGGCAGAGTTATGAGTGGAGCTGGAAGTGTGCTGCCTGCTTGTTATTGTATCACGGATTGCTCTATAAACAGTGTAACCTGCATATGCCATAACTTTGTGACCAGAGACAAGGAGCAGAAATGTCCCATGAGGTCAAATACTCTGATCAAAGTGTGCAGGCGATAAGTCACAGCATTAAACCTCATTATAAAATATGACTGTATATTTGAAAGGTAATGCTATGAATCCCTCCTGGTATATAGCTCGTGTTCTCTAGTGACTGGAGAGGTTGGCCTGTTGGATAGACATTTAGCTTTAATACAAATGTTATTGAGATGAGGGATGTCAAAGGAACACTTTCAGGTTTTTTTGTTATTTATTAGTTTTGTTTTTAAAGTGGACCAAAACCCAGGTCCAACGGCCCTGATATTTATAAGATCCCAGTGCTGTTTGGTTCCCTCTCCCTGGGGCATTTCAATTCGGGATGCCCCGCTGTGTGAAACCTCCCAGATCGCCCAGTAATGTCACCTTCTCCTCCGATCCAACGATGCATGCGCCAGCAGCGGCCACTCGCTACTATCCCTTTAGCAGGGCGCCACCATTTTTAATGGCCGGCGTGGGCACACTCCCTGCCAGAGGGTAGCAGGGATGCGGCTGCCAGCGCACACTCGTCCTTAAATGAGCCTAGACAAGTTCACGATGGCTCGAGAGCAGCCACTGCCAGCAACGGGATGCTGATTAGCAGCAGGATTTAGATATTCTTTGGTGCTTGATCATTCAGATAGGCTGGGGTGGCAGCATGCGCACGCTCCCGATTATAGTCAACGAGAGCCAAAACATGTAAGCATAGAAGACTGCTCTCATGCGTCATTGGACCAAGGAGAGGTGAGTTTAACTGGGCGCACTGGGGGGGGGGGGGGTGTTACACAGCGGGGGGAAGGGAACAAAACCTGGGAAAGTCAAAGTCCCAGGTTTTGTTCTGCTTTAAAGAGAAATGGCACCTGTTACTGTAGTCGCGTTGCAGAGCCTCAACGTGGTCCTACTATTTTCCCTTTTCCTAAGTATACTTTAGCTTGTGTGTGTGTGCACAGGGTGTTGATGTTATCTGCATCAGCAAAGGAAAGCCATCGCTATATAACGGCTGGTAAAGCTGGCAGGGGTGGAATTACTACATCATTTTTTTTTTTTTAATGACTTTCTGTTGAGAATATATTGTGGGTTTGCTTTTAGCAATTAAAGTGGAAACCCTCTGTCCAACAGACCAATGTTGCTGCAAATCGGCAACATTGGTCTGTTGCCGATTTGCTACTTCTGAAGTATTTAACACCCCATGGAAAGAATGTGTGTATGTGTCCATAGAAGAATCTCTTATAACACTCCAAAGATATTTGCCTCTCCTTTTCTACATTCCGAACCCTGCTCACAATACGTGTCTGTAAAATGAAATGGAATATATTACAAAAAAAAAATTAGAAATATAGAATGGTGACGGCAGAAGGAGACCATACGGTCCGTCTAGTCGGCCCTTATGTGTATACTGTATGTTCTCTTTATCTATTGACTGTCACTGACTGTCGATTTTTCAACTACCTCTGCTGGAAGTTTGTTCCAAGCATCTACTGATCTTTCTGTAAAATAACATTTTCTAACATTGCTCCTGATCTTCTTTCCAACTAGCTTCAGGTTGGGCTCCCTTGTTCTATTAAGTTTCTTCTCCTGAAAAAAAATTACCTTTTTTTAAAGTTACATTTTCCTTCATATTCAGCATTGGGCGTTTATGTTGCAGAATTCTGGGCGTGATGATGTGCATATAGACTTAAAAAGCATGTATAGCCCCAAAAAAGACCTTCCTCCCCCCAGGAGATATATACCCCAATCTTTAGCCACACTCACTGAAATGGTCCAGCCATGGCCTGCTCAGCCTCAGTAGTACTGCTGTTACAGTGGGGTCTGGTCTTACACAGTAGACCTGGAACGGTCAGCTGCAGGGGGTGGAGTGTATATTATTTGTTATACTTGCCCAAAAATGCCCTTTAACGTGGAACAAAGCCTAAGATTTTGACTTTCTTGGGTTTTGTCCTGTTCCCCATGGTCCTTCCTGATTCAAGATGCCCTGCTGTGTGAAACTGCCCAGTTAAACTCGCCTCTCATCAGGCCAACGGTGTATGCGCTCAGCCAATGAGAGCCGTTGGCTATGTTTACATCTTTTGGTAATCAGTAAGTGACTAAAAACTGAAAATTTATTAATTTTAGATGCTGGGGAATAGTTTTTTTTTAAGGGTTTGGGCTTTTCATTAAATTATGCTGAAGGTCCGGTTTAAGCTGTGCAAATGTTGAAAGTGGTCCAAAACCCAGGGTTTTGACTATGCTGGGTTTTGGTCTGTTCCCCCCCCCAGGGCACCCCGATCGGGGATGCCCCACTGTGTGAAACCCCCCCAGGTCACCCAATCTAACTCTCCTTTCTCTGGTCCTATGGTGCATTTGTGGCCTCTCGTCCAATCTGCCTGGTAGCCGCATCCCACACAACCGTCACAAATGCCTGGCCCTGGTGCACGCCCTGCTAAAGGGATATCGGGGAGTAACCGCTGCTCGCCCATGCGGACCGGTGGAGGAAGTGAGTATATTGGGCATCTGGGGGGTTTCACACAGTGGGGCAACAGTTTCTGGATGCCTCGGGGGCAAAAAAAAAATCACACAGCTAAATATGACGCTGAATTGCACCGAGGGAAAAATCATCAAAAGTGAGTAAAAAAATACGATGCTGTATCAACCCTATAGTGGTTACAAAACCTAATGGGAAAAGGAGTCCTGGCCCTTACACATGCTTCTCAAGTGTCCCTGATTTGGAGGGACTGTCCCTCTTTTGAGTCCATGTCCCTCTTTGAGGTGTAACATGCAGATCTGCGGCAATAAATTAATTTGCCTATTGAAAGTATTGTTGTAACTGTTACACCCTATCCCCTATCCATCAATCAATGAGGTGCTGTGGCCTAATGTAACAATTGTCCCTCTTTTCCACCCGGAAATTTTGTAGGTATGCTTACAGTCCTACTTGCATGAAAGTCTGGGGGTTACTGGTTTTCTGTGGAGTGGCAGCACTTGCTGGGAAATCCATTAATCTATCTATAATCCAGTAATACTTCCACAGTGTTTTCACCAATAACATGCTAAACTTCCCACATCCCTAAGAAAGATATTCACTGAATGGCAACACCTCTGCTCCATTTTTGGTGCTCTGATGTGTGACCTTATGGGAGGAATGGCTCCAGACTGTACAAATTAAGTTCTTTAAGTCTCTCCTGATAAGTCCTTCCACCATTTTTGTTGCCGGCCTTTGGACACGTTCAAATCAGGAGAGACTTAAAGAACTTAATTTGTACAGTGTGGAGGAAAGAAGGGAGAGAGGGGACATGATGGAGACCTTTAAATACATAAAAGGATTGAATAAGTTTCAGGAGGGAAGTGTTTTTAAGAAGAAACTTAATGATAGAACAAGGGGCCCAACCTGAAGCTAGTCCGGGGGGGGGGGGGGAGATGAGGAGCAATGTTAGAAAATTTTACAGAAAGAGTAGTAGATGCTTGGAACAAACTTCCAGCAGAGGTAGTTGAAAAATCAACAGTCAGTGAATTTAAACATACCTGGGATAGGCACACATCTATCCTAAGATAAAGAGAACATACAGTATACACATAAGGACAGACTATATGGACGGTATGGTCTCCTTCTGCCGTCAACCTTCTATGTTTCTATTTGTCCCTCTTGTGCTGCTGGCGGGAAAGGGTGCCTTGGATTATAAGAGTCTTTGGCGTCCTTTAGAAATACATTTTACTTTTACATATTTATCACAATTTAAATGAAAAGGCGAAAGTCAATAACGATTTTGTCCATTTTTAACACTCGCCCTGGGGCATCCCAGTTTGGTTGGCTCCTGTGGGAGACAACTTAACCAAAACCCACATAGATCGGCCCAGGAATCTATAAGATTCCCAGGCCGATTGTTTCCCTCTCCCCAGCGCATCCAAAGTCGGGGTGCCCCACTGTGTGAAACCCCCCAGGTCGTCCATAATTCCCCTTTTTTCCCAGTCCAATGGCGCATACGTGAGCATCAGCTGCATCCCCGCTATCCCTCTAGCAGGGCACGTGCCCGGACAGGCATTTGTGAATGGCCGGCGTGGGCATGATCCCTGTTAGAGGGAAGCAGGGGATGTGGCCATCCGCGCACTCAAATCCGCTCGTATTAGATGAGCTCCTGGATGAAGGGGCTCATTCGGATCCAAGCGTGCTGATTGGACGAGTGGCCAGGCCACGCATGTGTCATAGGACCGGGAAGAGGTGAGTTTGTTTCGCCAACCTGGGGAGTTTCACACAGCAGGGCGCCCCCGAACAGGGATGCCACAGGGGAAAGGACCAAAACCCTTTTTTGGCCCCACTCAGCCAATAGGAACTCTCGCTTTCATATAGCTCCACTGACGGCTAAACTGCTTGGATGGCTTAGCAGCCAACCGGGGCCGAGTGCGTCATCAGCCGCATCCCCCACTCACCTTCTAGTTGTGGCGTGCCTGTGCCGCCCATTCAGAAAGGCCGGGCGCTGGAGTTTGCATGGCTAAAGGTGAGCGGGGATGCAGCCGCGGCAAGGACTCTGGGAGAAGGTGAGTGTATCGGGGCTTCAGGGGTGTTTTACACAGCGGGGGAAGCAGCCCCAAGGACCGGAACTCGAATGGCCCTGGAGTATTTCAGACCCTGCGAAGTCCCTCTTCAAGTTGGTTCTTTCTGGAGGTAGTGCCCCTTTAAATGCCTTGGGCTGTAAAAACAAAACCACATTTGTAGACCATAGACTCCGGTAATGAAGATCAGGGCTGGTCACTTGACAGTGGCAGCCATTCCAGTTTGCTATGTTGTGTTCATGAGTAAATGGTGAGCACAAGATATGAATTAGCTCCACATAGAGTGAAGTTAAAGTAGAAGCTGTCGGGTTTCTTGGATGCTGCGCACACACATCTACCCAGTTACAAAACTCCAATAAACAGCTAAATCTTTATTCATTATCCATGCTTATATGTTGAGATTAAGCTGCTGGATGATGTAAAGCGGCCACAGAATTTAGTTTAAAAAATGGACGTGAAATCGGTCTCTCTGGCCCCTGAAGGGACACGGGGAGGGGGGGGGGGGTGCTCACTTGGTCCTGTGGCTGCAGTGTTAGTGGAATTATTTTGTTATTTTATTCTCCTCCATTTCCTGGAGTGCAGGGTAATAGCCGTATCGCATCACGATAATGTTTCCTCCTTTCAAGTTCATACCTCCAGGACCATGTAAAAAAGTGGTGTTTTGTTCTTAGCACAATTGAACACGACAAGGCGCAGTGGTCTGGTGGGCAGCCAAGCAATGCATAAGACTCTTAACCTGGAATAACCCCCGAATAATAAGTTGTGTCCCGCACTATCCAAATTGCTGGCAATGAAAAAATGCTCCCCTTGTTTATTTTCCTTAAAGTGGACCAAAACCCCGTAATTTTGACTATGGTTGTGGTCCTGGCCCCAGAGGGAACCCCAGTGTGTGAAACCCCCCAGCTCGCCCACTAAAGCTCACCTTTCCCCGGTTCTATGCACAGCTTCACGTCCATGCACAGCTTCACATCCAATCAGCATGCTCGACTGAGCTGACGTAAAATTGTCTAGCTGAGTGCTGCAGAGCGCAGCTGAGCATGTCGGCGGCTGCATTCCCCGCTACCCTCTAATAGGGTGTGTTCCCACGCATGACATTCACATATGCCCGGCGCAGGTGCCCGCCCTGCTAAAGGTATAGCTGTTGGATTGGGGAGGTGAGTTTACTGGGCGGAGGGTTTACGCAGCGGGGCATCGCAAATCTAGATGCCCCAGGGGGTGGGATTAAGCCTGCCCTGGAGTCTATGGTGGGTTTTGTTTCACTTTAACAACCTTCTTTTAGGGTACTAATGGCAGCTCCTGGGGACTCCTTGGTCGGCAATCCGAAGGCGCTGCTTCCGAATTCCGCTGGTGCTAACTGCACATGCTCAGTTAGAAGGTGGGGAGCTTGGCGATGGCCCATTGAGACGCGCAACAGGCCCACCCCCTTCCCATCTCAGTCACATCCCAGAATATTGAAGCGAAGAAAGCATTAGGTAACCCAAGGAATTTACATAAAATCAGCTATTTTGAGATTCTTTGAAATTGCTCATTTTATGCTGTTTCTATGGGGGACAGGGTGGAGAGGGGGAGCCATGTTGTGCTTTGCCACCCAGCAACTCATGCAATTGCATGCCCCCCCCCCCCCCCCCAGAGCACTGGAAGTGGCTGAGATCTTACTGTAATACTGGCGCCGACAGGGGAGCAGAGATGAGCATTTGGGAGCAGGGCAAAGAATGTGGAGCATGGTGGAGATGTGGGTGCATTTTACAGAAGGGCAGAGATGTGGGTGCATTTGGGAACAGGGAAGAGATGTGGAGCAGGGCAGAGATGTGGTGCATTTGGGAACAGGGCAGAGATGTGGAGCATGGTGGAGATGTGGGTGCATTTGGGAGCAGGGCAGAGATGTGGTTGCATTTGGGAGCAGGGCGGAGATGTGGTTGCATTTGGGAGCAGGGCGGAGATGTGGGTGCATTTGGGAGCAGGGCAGAGATGTGGTTGCATTTGGGAGCAGGGCGGAGATGTGGGTGCATTTGGGAGCAGGGCAGAGATGTGGGTGCATTTGGGAGCAGGGCAGAGATGTGGGTGCATTTGGGAGCAGGGCAGAGATGTGGGTGCATTTGGGAGCAGGGCAGAGATGTGGTTGCATTTGGGAGCAGGGCAGAGATGTGGTTGCATTTGGGAGCAGGGCGGAGATGTGGGTGCATTTGGGAGCAGGGCAGAGATGTGGTTGCATTTGGGAGCAGGGCGGAGATGTGGGTGCATTTGGGAGCAGGGCGGAGATGTGGGTGCATTTGGGAGCAGGGCGGAGATGTGGGTGCATTTGGGAGCAGGGCAGAGATGTGGTTGCATTTGGGAGCAGGGCGGAGATGTGGGTGCATTTGGGAGCAGGGCAGAGATGTGGGTGCATTTGGGAGCAGGGCAGAGATGTGGGTGCATTTGGGAGCAGGGCAGAGATGTGGGTGCATTTGGGAGCAGGGCAGAGATGTGGTTGCATTTGGGAGCAGGGCAGAGATGTGGTTGCATTTGGGAGCAGGGCGGAGATGTGGGTGCATTTGGGAGCAGGGCAGAGATGTGGTTGCATTTGGGAGCAGGGCGGAGATGTGGGTGCATTTGGGAGCAGGGCAGAGATGTGGGTGCATTTGGGAGTAGGGCAGAGATGTGGGTGCATTTGGGAGCAGGGCAGAGATGTGGTTGCATTTGGGAGCAGGGCAGAGATATAGGTGCATTTGGGAGCAGGGCAGAGATGTGGTTGCATTTGGGAGCAGGGCGGAGATGTGGGTGCATTTGGGAGCAGGGCGGAGATGTGGGTGCATTTGGGAGCAGGGCAGAGATGTGGGTGCATTTGGGAGCAGGGCAGAGATGTGGGTGCATTTGGGAGCAGGGCAGAGATGTGGGTGCATTTGGGAGCAGGGCAGAGATGTGGTTGCATTTGGGAGCAGGGCGGAGATGTGGGTGCATTTGGGAGCAGGGCGGAGATGTGGGTGCATTTGGGAGCAGGGCAGAGATGTGGGTGCATTTGGGAGCAGGGCAGAGATGTGGGTGCATTTGGGAGCAGGGCAGAGATGTGGGTGCATTTGGGAGCAGGGCAGAGATGTGGGTGCATTTGGGAGTAGGGCAGAGATGTGGGTGCATTTGGGAGCAGGGCAGAGATGTAGGTGCATTTGGGAGCAGGGCAGAGATGTGGGTGCATTTGGGAGCAGGGCAGAGATGTGGGTGCATTTGGGAGCAGGGCAGAGATGTGGGTGCATTTGGGAGCAGGGCAGAGATCTGGGTGCATTTGGGAGCAGGGCAGAGATGTGGGTGCATTTGGGAGCAGGGCAAAGAATGTGGAGCATGGTGGAGATGTGGGTGCATTTGGGCGCAGGGCAGAGATGTGGGTGCAGCAAGGAGCAGGGTGGAGATATGGGTGCATTTGGGTGCAGGGCAGAGATGTGGGTGCAGCAAGGATCAGAGCAAAGATGGGGAGCAGGGAAGAGATGTGGGTGCAGCAGGGAACAGGGCAAATACACGGAGCAGGCCAGAGATGTGGGTGCAGAAGGCAACAGGGCAAAAATGTGGAGCAGGGCAGAGACGTGGGTGCATTTGGAAACGGGGCAGAGATGTGGGTGCAGCGGGGAGCAGGGCAGAGATGTGGGTGCAGCGGGGAGCAGGGCAGAGATGTGGGTGCAGCGGGGAGCAGGGCAGAGATGTGGGTGCAGCGGGGAGCAGGGCAGAGATGTGGGTGCAGCGGGGATCAGGGCAGAGATGTGGGTGCGGCGGGGAACAGGGCAGAGATGTGGGTGCAGCGGGGAGTAGGGCAGAGATGTGGGTGCAGCGGGGATCAGGGCAGAGATGTGGGTGCAGCGAGGAGCAGGGCAGAGATGTGGGTGCAGCGGGGAGTAGGGCAGAGATGTGGGTGCAGCGGGGAGCAGGGCAGAGATGTGGGTGCAGCGGGGAGCAGGGCAGAGATGTGGGTGCAGCAGGGATCAGGGCAGAGATGTGGGTGCAGCGGGGAACAGGGCAGAGATGTGGGTGCAGCAGGGAACAGGGCAGAGATGTGGGTGCAGCGGGGAACAGGGCAAATATGGGGAGCAGGGTAGACATGTTGAAAACTTTGGGTTTTGTTTCTTATATCTTGTATTTGGGAAAATAAACATGCCTTTGAATAGGGCCCCCTAGACACAACTTTCCATGGGGCCCCATAAAAGATAAGCCAGCCCCAGGGTGGGGATGTTAGTGTGTGTGCCTGGATGGGGACTTTAAAGCACCTCACTCTTCTTTACTGCTGTCAGAAAAATCGGTCAATAGAAAGGGTGCTATGTCTGATCACAACCTCTCAAATTCTTGTGTTTAATCACTAATCACTGTTACATTTCACATTGTGACTGTCACATGTCTTACCTAAAAAATATACACTGATAGATATTTAAAGAAAACTCCCTTGTTGTCAGGGTTTTGGTGTCCTCTCTTATTGTTTTCCTCTTTAGGAATCCAAAATAATCCTGTGTGTTAGGATTGTGCCCCCAGACCTGTGATTTACTTATCAGCACACTGCTTCCATGATTCTTATATTCCTGGGCCTGTGGCAGTGGTTTTCATGGCCTTGAGTAAAAAACATGGACTACAAGTCCCACAATTCTTCCAATGTAACAGGTGAACTCTAGCAGCTTTGGCTAATTAAAAGCATCCTAATGACCTCTCCAGCTGAGAACCCGGCCATTAAACCGGACCTTCACCCTGAAGAGCCTATCTTATATGTCCCCCCCCCCCCCCCGTACATACAGATTGCTCACATTAATCCGGACCTTCACCCTGAATAAGAGCCTCTCTTATATGTTTCCCCCATGGAGTTTCATGCTGCCTGCAAACAGGAAGTTACTTCTGACTGTGCCGCTCTGGATTCTGGGATTGCTGACCCCAGCTCTGCTCTGTATGTGCAAAGTACAGCTATAACCCCACCCCCCTGCACCTTTGCCCCTCCCCTCAGTATGTGATTCTACTGAGGCAAGATGGCGGGACCCGTATCCTAGAGTGCTGAACAGAGTAGAAACCCAATGGTGGAAAGAATAAAAAGTGATTAAAAATGATAAATATATTAATTTTTAGATGCTGATGAATAGTTTAAGGTTTTGGGCTTTTCATTAAATTATGCCGAAGGTCCGCTTTAACCCTTTTGCTACTATAAAACAATACTGTGATCCTTCCAAACTGAAAAAAATGGCCGGACCTGTCACCCACGCCTTAGCCAATCAGATGATTAGCAAGCCAGAGTGAGGAAGTCTATGATATGTACCGGAAATCACTACTTAGGTGTACATATTTAAGGTAAACACATTGTTGCTGTGGTAAACTGTTTTCTTTTAAAACAGAGTTGCAAACAAATAGATAATTAAAAAAAAATGGCAGATAAGCTTAATTGAAGACATCATTTTGGAAACTTAAAAATGCCGTCGGAAGTGGAATTACCCTTTAATTTCCTGAACCAGCCAGTGCCCTTGTGTCTGGGAAATCCCTGAATTCTTTGCTGCTGCTGTGTCACTTTATTTCCCTAATAAAATTAATTTCGGCCTGTGTAGCCCAGACTAGTGTTGCTCAATTCCCACCTATAAGAATTCCCCAAAGTGTTTCCAGGATTTCCTCACACAGTCAGCTGATCCAGTGCAGGCCACAGCATTAGCAGTCGGCTAAGCTCTTCTCACCAAGGGTAACCCAGAGCATTAAAGCGGACCTTCACCCTGAATAAGAGCCTATCTTGTATATTTCCCCCCCCCGTACATACAGATTGCTCACATTAATCTGGACCTTCACCCTGAAAAAGAGCCTATCTTATGTTTCCCCCCTGTACATACAGATTGTCCACATTAAAAATCATCCTACCTGCATCTACTGCATGTTATGAGCCTTTAAACATCCAAGATGGCTGCTCATGGCACATCAGGCAGCCTGCAAACAGGATCTTCTGACTGTGTCGCTCTGCACTCTGGGAGTTCTGTCCTTTTCCTGGCCCCAGCTCTGCTCTGTTTGTGCAAAGCACAGCTATAGCCCGCCCCCTGCACTTTTCACCCCTCTCCTCAATATGTGATGCTTCTGAGGCAAGATGGTGGTGCCCGTATCCTAGAGTCCTGAACAGAGTTGCAGCCCAGTGGGGGAAAGAATAATAAGTAAGTGACTAAAACCTTTAAATATATGCTGGGTAATAGCTTTTAAGGGTTTGGGATTTTCATTAAATGATGCTGAAGGTCCGGTTTAAAGGGATTGTTCAGACTATCTAGGCATCAATTCCTTACCTCCCATGCAGGCCACCTATTCCGTTTTGCTGCTGAATCAAGCTGTTGAAGCTGCTATCTAGCCAGCTTTCTGTGTAAAGCCTATTTTTTCTTTTTGACTTTCATTCCTGCATGAACACCTTTTTCCACAAGAGGTAGTTCATAACTCCACCCCCTCTGCATTACATTTGGTGTCCGACACCATTACCTGTGCCTTTAGGGGCACATTAGCTTATTCTACTGCTTTTCTGTTTATATACTAAAGGCGAGGGCATCCGATTGTTTCCCCTTTGGCTGGGGCTACATGTTGCACTGTCCTAAACTTCAATCCATTTTCAAAAAGTAGTTCCTAAGTTATTTGTATAAGTATTAGAGCATTGGAGATGCAGAGAAAAAATAAGGAGGTGTGGCAACAGCGATGTGATGTAAGCTACTGTGATGAGTGTGAGAGGTGGGTGGGGTTTCAGATCTGCAGAGAGGCAGCCAATCAGGACGCCTGGGCAGGGAGTGGGGGTGTTTCTGTTCTTGGTCCACTGAGGGTTGATTGATAGACCAGGTCAGTAGGGTGGGGACTGAAAGCTGAATGAGGAAGTGATTCTCCGATGGTGAGGAGCCAACACCCGTTTTTTCTTGGTGTGGGTGTTGGTCCTGCAGACAAGCATAGGAGAATTAGTTGGCTGTGTTGAGGAATGTCTGCCGGGGGGGGGTGGAGGGGCGGGGCATGGACCGCTATTCAATTTGATACAACTTTAGAACCTTTTTGGAGCAAATCCATGCAGCACCTATGCATGATAAATATAGCGGAGCAACACTGTACTCCATAATGGGATCTGACACAGGTTCCCCAACGCACATGCGGCAGTAGGAGACAAGCCGTGTAACAGGGAGCACGCCTCAGCCCAGGGATTTGGGGATTCGGTAAAGGTGAGTTTTGCGGCGACCCGGGGGGGGGGGGGAAGCCAGCGGCCGACCGTCCACCAAGGGTTTTGTTCTGCTTAATTTGGGCACAGGCCTTTTTCTTAAACTGGACCAACACCCATTTATTCTTTAATGAGTTTTGGTCCTGCAGACAACAAGAACAAGTTGGGGGGGGGGGGGCATCCAGAATGCCGGAGACCACCCGAACATAACCTCTCCCCCCAGAACGCCCGATATTCTTACTTTCACTACAAGTCAGCACTGGGAAAGGAGTCCCGTGATTGACCGTGGTGCATGGTCGCATCCTTGGCGCCGGGCACTGGAACGTCCCGGCCATGTGCACACTGGGGGCCAATCGCAGGACTCCTTTCATGAAGAAAAGGTAAGGATATCGGGCATTCTGTGGGTGTTATGATCTGGGGGCTCCAGCATTCTGGGCACCTCCCCAAGCTTAGTCTTTTGATCTGACGGACCAACACCTGTTAAAAGAAAAACAGGTTTAAGAGAGAGGCTTGTGCCCAAATTAAGCAGAACAAAACCTTTGGCGGCCAGCTGCTGGCCTTCCCCCCTGGGGCATCCCTAATCCCCCTCTTTCCGGGTCGCCCCAAAACTCACCTTTACCGAATCCCCAAATTCCTGGGCTGAGGCGTGCTCCCTACCCGTGGGGGATCCGTGTCAGATCCCATAATGGGGTAGTACAGTGTTGCTCCGCTATATTCATCAGCCATAGGTGCTGCTGCCTGGATTTGCTCCAAAAAAGGTTGAGGTAAGTTGAATCCAATTTAATAGTGGTCCATGCCCCCGCTGGCAGACATTCCTCAACACAGCCAACTAATTCTGCTATCAGTCAGCTATCAGCAGTTATTTGTCTAGGTCAGTACAATGTATAAATCGCGCCTGATTTTATCCAGAGGGAAATGGCAATTAAAGGGTGTAACCCATCTACACTGTAAAAATAAGGCACATTTGGCCAGAGGTTCCCTTTAATTCCTTGGCTGAGGTTGGTCATAGACCTTCTGCCATTACTGCAACAGGAACGAGCAGGATTTGCCTTTTTATAAATAGTCTCTGTTTTCTTTGCTGCCTTATAAGGGGATGAGAATGTGACCATTGACCTCCGACCGTCTTCACATCTCTGAAGTTGGCGTTTAAAGAGTCTGGTTGGTTTACTATTAAAGGGTCTACCTGCCAGTCCACATGCATTTTTTTTTTCCTTTTGTTAAAGTTGAAAGTCCAGCTAGTGGGGGGGGGGGGGGGTCCCTAGAATGAACACACACTTATTCCCGAATCCAGGGACACATCATTGTGATTACACAAGCTCTGCCCTCCTATGGTTAGACATTATCTCTAGCCTGGCATTGTTATATACAGCCCTTAAACCGGACCTTCACCATGATTTAATGAAAAGCCCAAACCCTTAAAAAACTTATTCCCCAGCATCTAAAATTAACATATTTTAAGGTTTTAGTCACTTATTATTCTTTCCCCCACTGGGCTGCAACTCTGTTCAGGACTCTAGTATACAGGCACCGCCATCTTGATTCAGAAGCATCACACATACTGAGGTGATAAAGTGTAGGGGGTGGGGTTATAGCTGTGCTTTGCACAGACAGAGCAGAGCTGGGGTCAGGGAAAGGACAGCAATCCCAGAATGCAGAGCAGCACAGTCAGAAGAAACTTCCTGTCTGCAGGCTGCCTGATGCTCCATGAGCCGCCATCTTGGATGTTTAATGGCTCATAAAATGCAGTAGATGCAGGTAGGATGATTTTTAATGCGAGATTTGTATGTACAGGGTGGGGAAACATATAAGATAGGCTCTTATTCAGGGTGAAGGTCCGGGTTAATGTGGGCAATCTGTATGTACAGGGTGGGGGAAACGTATAAGATAGGCTCTTATTCAGGGTGAAGGTCCGGATTAATGTGGGCAATCTGTATGTACAGGGGGGGAAACATATAAGATAGGCTCTTATTCAGGGTGAAGATCCGGATTAATGTGAGCAATCTGTATGTACAGGGGGGAAATGTACAATATATGCTCTTATTCAGGGTGAAGGTCCAGATTAATGTGAGCAATCTGTATGTACAGGGTGAAGGTCCGCTTTAAAGTGGATCTTTGATCACTCCCTGTCCTGGGGGCATCCCAATGTAGGATGCCTCCATGTGTGAACCCACCCCCCCCAGATCATCCACTTTCACTCACCTTTCTGATATTACTACAGCGCATGCTCGAGCGCTCGTCCAATCTTACAATTAGCAATGTGCTAATTGTGCAACATAAAGCCTCTGATTTAAACTTAGGTCTAGGCATAGGTAATAGGGCTTTCCTGGCTCCATTGTGGAGTGTGCAGGCCTGCTTGTCTAAATGGCTGGGCGCAGGGAGCGCGCACAGCTACAGGCAAGCTGGGAATGTGGGGGCCAGCAAAGACGAGCGTCATGGGAGCCTCCAGAATCAGGTAAGATTACCGGTGCCCAAGGGGGTTTCACACAGTGGAGCATCTGGTATAGGATGCCCCGGGGGCAGGCTAGCGGCCGGCCCTGAAATCTTTTAGATAGAGGCTGCAGTGAGTTGATCGGTCTACTTTAAAGTGGACCAAAACCCACCCTGGAGTCTGAGTCTCTAGGGCTGGCATACTCGCCCTCCCCAGATTCTGGATGCCCCGCTGTGTGAAACCCCCCAGGTTGCACGAAAACTTCTTTCCTGGTCCAACGGCACATGCACGAGTAGTGGCCACATCCCCGCTGTCCCTTTAGCAGGGCGACTGCCTGCGCCAGGCTTTTATGAATGACCGATGTGGGCACGCTCCCTGTTAAAGGGTAGCGGGGGATGCGGCCACCAGCGCGCTCGGATTAGACGAGCTCTTGGACGAAGGGGCGGGAGCGGATCTGAGCGCGCTGACTGGACAAGAGTCTGTGCATCCGCCGTATGACCGAGGATGGGTGAGTGAGATGGGGTGACCTGGGGGTTTCACACAGCGGGGCATCCCCAGGGGGCAAAGACCAAAACCCAGCATAGTCAAGATCTTGGTTCATTTTAAGGCCTGGACTCTAGGCTGATTCTCCAAGTGAATCCAGACACCCCCACCCAAGTGTCCCCTTGTGTTTGGTTTAGGCTGACCGGGTCCAGTGCAGCTTTTATTCCATGCACGCCACATCCAAGATGGAGGTGTGTGTTTTATTTACTTATTTATTTTTTATTGAAATTAGTAACAATATTTGTGCGTAACTCAGAGATGCCCTGAGCAGTGGTGGTATAATTCTACCCCAGCAGCCACCACCCCTCCCCTCCCCTCTCTCCATAGTACTGAGCGGAAAGTGAAAGTTGCATCATGAAGACTGTAACTGACCCCCTGGCAGGATGGGAGCCAGCTGGTGAAAGCGAATTCTACTTTAGGGACCTGCCATGTCATGGCGCCCAGCTGAGAGCTAGTTTCACTTTGTCGCCGGTATCGGATTGTTCTTGAGTGCCAATGTATAATTAGAACTGAGGGATTTTGGTTTGCTAGAGTGTTGTGTCGCCTATAGGGTGCGACTGCAATCCATTATGGTTTTATATTATTATTACTTGAAGTGTTTCTGGCTGGGACAAAACATCTGCTATGAAATGAACAGTCAAATCTACATAGTAAACATGGCTTACTATAGGAAAGGAAAGGAAGCCTTGCCTATGTGTGCCACTGTCACGGAACGCGTGGGTAGTCATGGGGGCGCTGCACTGGTCTTGGCTATCTGGTAATCTATTTTTGATTCATTATATTATATCTTTTTTATGCTACTCCATCTCCCTCTTGGTTCTCTTCCACCGATGGCCACATAATGATGGGACAGGGTTAGGCTGTTGGCTTAGTTAGACTGCAACTCTGTTCAGGACTCAAGGATACGGTCGCCGCCATCTTGCCTCAGAAGCTTCACATATTAAGGAGAGGGGGGGTTACCACTGGAGAACCAAACTCTACTTTCTGAACAGCTGAAACTAACCACAACCGATATAATGACCTAGTCACAGTGGCTATAAAAGCAGACCTTCAGCGTCATTTAATGAAAAGCCCAAACCCTTAAAAAAACTATTCCCCAGCTTCTAAAATGAATATATTTAACTTTTTATACACTTTTTATTATTTTCCCCACTGGGCTGCAACTCTGTTCGGCACTCTAGGATACAGGTGCCGCCATCTTGGCTTAGTAACATCACATACTAAGGAGAGGAGAGGGGGTCGAAAGTGCAGGGGGCGGGGTTATAGCTGTGTTTTGCACAGACAGAGCAGAGCTGGGGCCAGGGAAAGGACAGCAATCCCAGAATGCAGAGCGACACAGTCAGAAGACACTTCCTGTTTGCAGGCTGCCTGATGCTCCATGAGCCTTACTCTTGGATGTTTAAAGGCTCATAAAATGCAGTAGATGCAGGTAGGATGATTTTTAATGTGGGCAATCTGTATGTACAGGGTGTGGGAAACATATAAGATAGACTCTTATTCAGGGTGAAAGTCCGGATAAATGTGAGCAATCTGTATGTACAGAGTTGGGGGGGAAACATACAAGATGGGCTCCTATTCAGGGTGAAGGTCCGGATTAATGTGGGCAATCTGTATGTACAGGGGGGGGGAAACATAAGATAGACATTTATTCAGGGTGAAGGTCCGGATTAATGTGGGCAATCTGTATGTACAGGGTGGGGAAACATATAAGATAGGCTCTAATTCAGGGTGAAGGTCCGGATTAATGTGGGCAATCTGTATGTACAGGGTGGGGGAAACATACAAGATAGGCTCTTATTCAGGGTGAAGGTCCGGATTAATGTGGGCAATCTGTATGTACAGGGTGAAACATATAAGATAGGCTGTTATTCAGAGTGAAGGTCCGGATTAATGTGGGCAATCTGTATGTACAGGGTGGGGGAAACATATGACATAGGCTGTTATTCAGGGTGAAGGTCTGGATTAATGTGGGCAATCTGTATGTACAGGGTGGGGGAAACATATAAGATAGGCTCTTATTCAGGGTGAAGGTCCGGATTAATGTGGGAAATCTGTATGTACAGGGTGGGGGAAACATATAAGATAGGCTTTTATTCAGGGTGAAGGTCCGGATTAATGTGAGCAATCTGTATGTCCAGGGTGGGGAAACATAAGATAGGCTCTTATTCAGGGTGAAGGTCCGGTTTAAGTCTCTCCATATAAAATAGACCCCTCCTGCTCACACCCCCGCCCCTGCCCCCCAGTGCTCAGCCACATAAGCATAATAAACAATCTATTCCCTGGGCCCGATCTATCAGTTCTCGTCCTTTATACATCCATGTTGCTCCCTCCTGGCTGTTCCCTTTTTACCATTATTTTCCTGTACTTGCAGGCTATGACTTTGCAGCGGTCCTGGAGTGGTTCGCGGAACGCGTGGATCGCATTATTCTGCTCTTTGACGCCCACAAACTGGACATATCGGACGAATTTTCCGAAGTCATCAAAGCGCTGAAAAACCACGAAGATAAAATCCGAGTTGTTCTCAACAAAGCTGATCAGATTGAAACGCAGCAGCTCATGAGAGTGTATGGCGCCCTCATGTGGTCACTGGGCAAAATCATCAACACTCCTGAAGTGGTGCGAGTTTACATCGGCTCCTTCTGGTCTCACCCGCTCCTCATACCGGACAATCGCAAACTCTTCGAAGCCGAGGAACAGGACTTGTTCAAGGACATCCAGTCGCTGCCCAGGAACGCTGCCCTCCGCAAGCTCAATGACCTCATCAAAAGGGCGAGGCTGGCCAAGGTGAGGAGGCTTAGCAGCCGCGTCTACATTTCTGGCTGAAACGTGGTCATATGCTAGAGACCAATGTGAACTGTAATGTGTTACAGCTTTTCATTCACGTAGTTTACATTTGTTTCTTTTATTATATAAAAAGAAATGAAATAAATGCTTCTGCTTTTTTAGGGGCTAAATGTTGTTGTGTACAGGCAAACCTGTACAGCTAAAACTAGGGGCACTCCACCACTAAAGGACCATTTATAGGCATCCGGTGAGAGGTGAACGTCCGGGCGGAGGGTAAAGAGTAAAGAATTGTCAAAGTTGGGAGGACAGGAGTGATGAATAGGGCTGAGGGGACGTGGATGGATGGGACAGAGAGACTGGGATGGATGAGGCAGAGCTGAGGGGACAGGGATGGATGGGGCAGAGCTGAGGGGACAGGGATGGATGGGACAGAGCTGAGGGAACAGGGATGGATGGGGCAGAGCTGAGGGGGACAGGGATGGATGGGACAGAGACTGGGATGGATGGGGCAGAGATGAGGGGACAGGGATGGATGGGGCAGAGACTGGGATGGATGGGGCAGAGATGAGGGGACAGGGATGGATGGGGCAGAGATGAGGGGACAGGGATGGATGGGGCAGAGCTGAGGGGACAGGGATGGATGGGGCAGAGCTGAGGGGACAGGGATGGATGGGGCAGAGCTGAGGGGACGTGGATGGATGAGGCAGAGCTGAGGGGGACAGGGCTGGATGGGGCAGAGCTGAGGGGACAGGGATGGATGGGACAGAGCTGAGGGGACAGGGATGGATGAGGAAGAGCTGAGGGGACAGGGCTGGATGGGGCAGAGCTGAGGGGACAGGGATGGATGGGGCAGAGCTGAGGGGACAGGGCTGGATGGGGCAGAGCTGAGGGGATAGGGATGGATGGGACAGAGCTGAGGGGACGTGGATGGATGGGACAGAGCTGAGGGGACAGGGATGGATGGGGCAGAGCTGAGGGGACAGGGATGGATGGGGCAGAGCTGAGGGGACAGGGATGGATGGGGCAGAGCTGAGGGGACAGGGATGGATGGGGCAGAGCTGAGGGGACAGGGATGGATGAGGCAGAGCTGAGGGGACAGGGATGGATGGGGCAGAGCTGAGGGGACAGGGATGGATGGGGCAGAGCTGAGGGGACAGGGATGGATGGGGCAGAGACTGGGATGGATGGGGCAGAGACTGGGATGGATGGGGCAGAGACTGGGATGGATGGGGCAGAGCTGAGGGGACAGGGATGGATGGGGCAGAGCTAAGGGGACAGGGATGGATGGGGCAGAGCTGAGGGGACAGGGATGGATGGGGCAGAGCTGAGGGGACAGGGATGGATGGGGCAGAGCTGAGGGGACAGGGATGGATGGGGCAGAGCTGAGGGGACAGGGATGGATGGGGCAGAGCTGAGGGGACAGGGATGGATGGGGCAGAGCTGAGGGGACAGGGATGGATGGGGCAGAGCTGAGGGGACAGGGATGGATGGGGCAGAGCTGAGGGGACAGGGATGGATGGGGCAGAGCTGAGGGGACAGGGATGGATGGGGCAGAGCTGAGGGGACAGGGATGGATGGGGCAGAGCTGAGGGGACAGGGATGGATGGGGCAGAGCTGAGGGGACAGGGATTGATGGGGCAGAGCTGAGGGGACAGGGATGGATGGGGCAGAGCTGAGGGGACAGGGATGGATGGGGCAGAGCTGAGGGAGAGAGCTGAGGGGACAGGGATGGATGGGGCAGAGCTGAGGGGACAGGGATGGATGGGGCAGAGCTGAGGGGACAGGGATGGATGGGGCAGAGCTGAGGGGACAGGGATTGATGGGGCAGAGCTGAGGGGACAGGGATGGATGGGGCAGAGCTGAGGGGACAGGGATGGATGGGGCAGAGCTGAGGGAGAGAGCTGGGGGGAACAGGAATGGATGGGGCAGATGGACAGGGATGGATGGGGCAGAGCTGAGGGGGACAGGAATGGATGGGGCTGAGCTGAGGGGACAAGATGGTGGGACAGGAATAGATGGGGCTGAGCTGGGGAGGGTGGAAAGGATTGGTTGGGGCATATTGCAATGCTGGGTGCCAGGAAGCCATGACAGTGGCAGGAGACTAAGCACTACATCACCGATCAAGGGGGCAGCTCTGAGCACAGCAACACAGAAGCAACTGAGTGCAGGGCTGTCAGGGCTGGGGTCCGGAAATTTGGTGCCGAGGTCCACATTCGGACCCCGGGTCCGCCAGTTGAGTATCGCTGGCTTATACGATTACATTACATCCAGAGACTGAGCTGCTTTTCTTCCAATGAGGGAAGGGGAATGTGAGTATCTTATAGGATGATATGTTTTATACCATTTCATTTTATGGCACAGACACGGAAGTGTTCTGCCAGATGCTAGAGAAAGTGATATAAGGCAATAATGTGCTGGAATATGTTACATAATGGCGTCTTGTGGACTATTGATGTCCTAGACTTTGGGCCAGATCAGCCTCCTAGGATAGGCCTTGTCCTGGGCAGCTCCGGGTATATGCAAAACTCGTTAACAAACAATTTTCATTTGATTAAAATGTTGTGATTTGTATTTTTCAGGTTCATGCTTACATTATTAGTGCGCTGAAAAAAGAAATGCCAAACGTCTTTGGGAAGGATAATAAAAAAAAGGAACTTATTAGTAACCTGGCCGAAATCTACATGAAGATCGAAAAGGAACATCAGATCTCTCCTGGTGACTTTCCCAACCTCAAGAAAATGCAGGTAAGTGCTCCTATCCTATATGTCGTCTCTCCCTGGGCACCCACACACCAGATGTGTGCCACGGCTGGTTACAATATGAATGCAAATCCAGCATCCTTAGCAGGTTAAAGTGGACCAAAACCCAGGTTTTTTACTATCTTGGTCCTTTCCCCTGGGGCACCCTGATCAGGGGTGCCCCGCTGTGTGAAACCCCCCAGATCGCCTGAATAAACGTACCTCTTCCCGGTCCTTCTGCACATGCGCAGCCGCTCATCCAATCAGCGCGCTCGTAGCTGCATCTTAGACGGCATCTAAGGCCATCCCCGCTTCCCTCTAACAGGGAGCGTGCCCGCGCTGGCCATTCACAAATGCCTGGCATGGGCACGCACCCTGGGGGGAGGGATCGATCGGCCTTGGAACCTTATAGATTCCTGGGCCAATCGAGCTGGGTTTTGGTCCACTTTAACAGACAATATCTTTCTATTATTGATTACTGCCAGGTGCTCAAGACATATCCAAAGCATTTGCACTTTACAAATTTAAATTTTTTTTAACCCCCCCCCCCCCCCCCCCCCCCCGCATCTCCGAGTCCCTGTACCTCAGGCACTGCCTTTGGCTAGGTGATGGCCAAGATTTTTTAAAAAAAAACTGTTTTTTCCACCGCCAAAGCCACGGCCAGCGATTGGCTGATCTCAAAGGTGCCGCAGTGACAAACCACAGTCAGCTGTCCGCATCCCCGGTGCACTTTCCAGCGCGTGGTCATTCAGAAAGGCTGGGCACAGGATTTCGCATGTGGCGTTGGTGATCACAACATCTCGCGCCTCGACGAAAAAGGTGAGTTTACTGGCGACCTTGGGGGGGCACACAGCAGGGCATCCTGCTATAGGATAGGCTAACGGACGGCCCTGGAATCTTTTAGAGGCTTTTCATCAGCTTTAAAGCTGGACATCCACTGATGGAGCTGATCATTGGCTGAGATTGCTTTCCTCATACAGTGTTTTCTGCTGTACCAGCAGTCAGACAGGTTCCAAACTGCCCAATCAGTTCGGACTTTTAAGTGTTTTTCATTAAATATAGTTTGGTAAATAATGGAGATTCTGAGGTGAGGAGAAAAGTAACTTTTTTTAGGAGAGAAAACTGTTATTCATTTTCATTGCCTACCGGCTGTATTTTGACCTGGCTCTGAATCTGCCCCAAGGTAGACATTGAAAGTCAATGGTAGTTTTCTCTCCTAAAAAGTGAGTTTTCCCACCAGGCTTACCCCATAGAGTAACTTAACTCCACATGTTATTGAATAGATTTCCAAAGTCTTAATTCTTGTCCCAACCCTCACTGGATTTGGAGATTTAAAGAAAAAAAAAAAATGTCTTGGTCCTGGCTGTCGGCCTGCTCCCATGATTGGCTGCTGCGGATTGCGACTCGTCTTCCTTTTGCACCCATGTAAATTGATGACAACAAGACTGTCAATCATGGTTCCCAGTGGCCTAGCCATGGAGGAGGGCAAAAGCCAGGACTAGAGTTTTCTCATCCCATCAGCAATGTATGCTGTGCAAGAGAGCCCGACATAGAGAAGCAGGAGCAGCAGCATTTCTTTCCGTGGTCTGCAGTGTGCTCCTGTCCACAGCCTATCTGAATGGCTGAGCACAGGAGATCCAGAAATGTGAGTGGATTTCGGGGCATTCACTGGGGCGTCACATGACAATGCATCCAGAATCTGGATACCCCAGGGAAGCAATGTCTCTTGGCCCTGGAGTCTTTAATAGCCACTGTGACTAGGTCATTATATTGGTTGTGGTATATAGTTTCAGCTGTAGAGTTTGGTTCTCCAGTGGTAACATCAAAATATGTCAACTTCATGCAGACCCTGAAATCTTGTCCTTGGTTTTATTTTTTAGGAAGTCCTAATGACACAAGACTTCTCCAAGTTCCAGTCTCTGAAACCAAAGTTGCTGGATGCAGTTGATGACATGTTGGCTAATGACATTGCACGGCTTATGGTCATGGTTCGACAGGAGGAATCCCAGATGACAAGCCAGGTGGTAAAAGGAGGTGCCTTTGAAGGAACCATGAATGGTCCCTTTGGCCACGGTTACGGTGAGGGAGCTGGAGAAGGCATTGACGACGTGGAGTGGGTGGTAGGCAAAGATAAGCCAACCTATGACGAAATCTTCTACACTCTCTCACCTGTCAATGGAAAAATCACTGGTGCCAGTGCCAAGAAGGAAATGGTGAAGTCCAAACTACCCAATACGGTGCTGGGTAAAATCTGGAAGCTGGCAGATGTGGACCGTGATGGGCTTCTTGATGATGAAGAGTTTGCTTTAGCAAATCACTTAATAAAAGTCAAATTAGAAGGGCACGAGCTTCCGGCAGATCTACCCCCACATTTAATTCCACCATCAAAACGGAGGGGAGAATAAAGACTCTGCTGCCTTCACTTTCCTTTTTACAGTCTTCCACATTGTCTCCGCCACAAAGAACATCGATATTGGGAGGGAAGTCTGGGACATAACAACGTAATAAATGTTCTCTTAATAACACAGCTTTACAACAGGACAAGACTTTTTACTTATGGCTTTTGAAGGGAAAAGATTGAGAGCAACACATGTCAGTTTTCCATAGTTTGTAGCCACGGTTAATAAAAAGGCTCCTTTTGTAGAAAAGGTTTTCTTATACTATAACGATCCCAACAGCAGGTGGAGACCATTACATTACTTACCTGAAAAAGCGAGTAGCCATGTTTGCCTGGCTCTTTGGCGGTAGTGTTTTGGCGTGCAGAAACTCCCTCCTAGAGGGCATAAAACTGTCTCACCTGCTTAGACATCTGGAAGCCTTTCTTTAAAGTGGACCAATCATCAGGATTTTGCCTATTCTGGTAATTGTTTCTTGCCCTGGGGTCATCTCGATGTAGGATGCCCCCCCCCCCCCCCCCAATGTGAAACCTCCCATATTGCCCACTTTCACTCACCTCTCCCCGTTCCCATGCGGGACGCTCGTCCAATCAGAGCTTTATGCTGTGCATATTAAACCGGATCAACACCCGTTATTACTTTAACGGGTGTTGGTCCTTCTCTCTGCTGATAGCAAGAACCTCTCGCACCTAACTGCACAGAAGGCTGAGACGCGCCTTCATTACGAGCCAGCGCCGGGAAAGGAGTCCCGTGGCCAGATTGGCCGCGGGGCAGTTACGTCCTCTGTGCCGGCCGACAGCAGGACCTGCCCATGTGACCGCCCGGCGGCCAATCACGGGACTCCTTCCCTTGCGCTGGCTCGTAATGAAGGTCCGTATTCTCAGCGTTCTGTGCAGTTAGGTGCGAGGGGGCTCCAGTGTTCTGGATGCCCCCCCTCCCCTGAGGTGCTTCTTATCAGGAGAGAGAGCGACCAACACCAGTTAAAGTAATAACGGGTGTTGGTCCAGTTTAATGTCCGGCATAAAGCCGCTGATTTGAGATTTGCGCTGGCGGCTGCATCCCCGGCTCGTCTGTGGAGTGCGTGCTCCCGGTCTATCTGAATGGCTGGGCGTGGGGAACACGCACAGAAGCTAGGGGTGCGGCCGCTGGCGAAGACCACATCGCTGGAGCACCCGGATGATATAAGATTACCGGCACCCCGGGGGGGTTTCACACAGCAGGGCATCCGGTATAGAGGGCAGGCTAGCAGGTGGTCCTGGAATCTTTTAGATTTCAGTCCGGCCGCAGGGGATGATTGGTCCACTTTAAAAAGGGTACTAGAGAATGTGTTTCACTGTGATTTGCTAAAGTGGCCAACGTAATAAGTTTTTTGTTTTTGGGTTTTGGTCCTTTCCCCCGATCGGGGATGCCCCGCTGCGTGAAACCCCCCAGATCACTGAAGGTAACTCACCTCTTCCCAGGCCTATGGCGCATGCACGGCCGCTGGTCCAATCGGCGCACTCGGAGCCACTGACGTCACTCTGTCTGTCTAAGGCTTCGTCTAAGCCAGCGGCATCCCCCACTTCCCTCTAACAGGGAGCGTGCCCACACCGACTATTCAGAAATGCCTGGTGCGGGCACGCTCCCTGCTATAGGGATAGCGGGGATGCAGCTGCGGCTTGCACATGCGCTGTTGTACCCGGAAAGTAAGGTAAGTGTATGGGGCGATCTGGGGGGGTTCACACATCGGGGCATCGCGATTTTGGATGCCCCGGGGGGAGGGATACTATAAGATTCTAGAAGAATCTAGAAGATTCCTGGGCCGATCACGCTGGGTTTTGGTCCAATTTAAGGTCAATCGTTACATAAGAGCATAAGCTAGCATTTGAGCCGCCCTTCACTCCAATTTATTTCTATGAAACCTTAAATGTTTGGCTGTTAGAGCTAGCCTTCCCCTATAGTATAATTTGCTCTATTTCATGCTGCAGTTATTAGCTGCACTTGTTACCCCTGGCATCTGCTGCATTGTCACAAGTTCCTCTTGAAATTATCCTACCACCCTACGAAGAATTGGAAGCTAAATGTTACCAAGGCAAAATTAAACCGGACCAACAGCCTGGCACAGTTGGGGAAAAAAAGGCAGCGGCCATTTTGGAGCTTCCTCTCCCAGCATCTCAGCCATGCTGCTGCCTGGATTCAACCGACATAACTGATAATGCACAGGAACAGGAAGCCCAGCAGCACTTCCTGTTTGCAGGCGACCTGCAAATGCATGAGCCGCCATTTTGTTTCTAAAATTCACTACAGCAAGAGTTAGAAAAAGGTTAAATGAATTTTTATGTGCAGCAATCTAAATTGCCCCGGGGAGGGATGTATATGAGCACTGTTTGTCATGTTGGTCCGGTTTAAGTCATTTTTAAACCACTCGTCCACTTTAAGAATGTGTCAAAATGTCCCCAAAGATTTGTGATAGTGATATGATATTGATAATATGATAATATTTAGATTGCTTGTTAGTATTTAATAAGGGCCTGCAATGTGACTGTACAGCCCAACCCAACTATGAAGCTGCTAAGAAGTTCAACCCTGTATATTTAATGCCAAGGAATGTCTTCCTATAGTCTAACAGTATTATTGTCCAGCTATTTTTAATTTTACAATTCTCTTTGTTAATTTCGTTAGCAGTTTCTGGTAAAAGTAAAAAAAAGAAAACGTAAAAATTAGGCCACTTGCTGTATTACCCCAGCCTGTTTATTTTGATTCCATCATTGGCAGTATTAAAGAGAGCACTGCACTCACTTGTATTAAAGAGAGCACTGCGCTCACTTTTCCAGCCGCTCTTCCAGGAATGAGATTGAATTGTCTGCTGTTTACTACTACAGGGTACAAATTCCATTTCATGCATATGAATGATAACTGAGCTCCGATAATCCTTCATTAAAAAGTGCACAAATCCTGACCTGTGCCTTGTCACCCCCACTCCATTCATTACCCTCTACTGTAATATAATGCTTTCAGATCTTTTTTTTTTTTTTTTAAACAAAAGCTTTTATAAACTATTTCTTGGTAAACGTAAGTCTCGTGATTTGAAATTGTTTGTCTGGTTACTGAAGATTTTTTTGGTACTAGCTGGGATTATTTGATGCATGGATACATGTAGGTCTGCTTGAAGTACAGCATATGGCTGTATACCCATCTCCAGGTAATTACAGGGTGGACAATGTGTAACCACAATCAAGTGCCTAGACTTCACAGGTCATGCATAACAGCAGTGATCAAGAAAGCAATATGTAAATGCTCTACCGTGTAATCCGTAGGGTGCACGATCCTGGGCAGTCTCAATCCCATACACATCAGGAGAGGATAGGCGATCTGCACTCCATAAACAGTAAAATCATTCCATTTATTTAAGTCCGATTCATCTCCATAGAAATGGGCAAACCTTAAAATCCAGAGTGACAATAGTAATAAAGCCGCTAACGCGTTTCGGACCTTGTCCGGTCCTTATTCAAACAGCAGTGATGTGGCCACATTTACACCATGGCAATCAGGGCCGAGTTTGAGTGGCGCACACCCCGGGGCCTCCACCAACCTTTGGGTTATGGTTTGGTCCAGAAGTCTTTGGTCTGACGGGCTGCAGGCCCAGCAACAAAGCTATCGGTGGCAGTGGGGGGCCCCCCGTGCCTGGGCAGTCAAATACACCACAGGGCAGGATAGAGAGTCTAGAGCAGCAAAGCCACAGTGATGGGTGCAGAGCTGTCACTGCACATAAGCCACCAAGCACAGCCACTGGCAGCTCAATGCAGGGAACCAGCCGGGTGACTACACTACCCCCCACCCAGAATGGCAAAGCAGGAGTTCCCGAGCAGCACGCACCCGCACAAGGGGGGCACAAGGGACTCCATCTGACCTTCCAGTAAGTAGGAGGGGGCCAGACAACCACCAATCAGTTACTTGGCTGGACTATTATTCTATACTGTATCTGGGGCCTCCACCACATTTAAACCGGACTTTCAGTATCATTTATTGAAAAGCCCAAACCCTTAAAAAATGATCCCCCAGCATCTAAAATTAATATATTTCAAGTTTTTAGTCACCTATTATTTTTTCCCCCACCGGGCTGCAACTCTGTGCAGAGTTAGGATAGGGGCGCCGCCGTCTTGCCTCAGAAGCATCACATACTGAGGAGAGGAGAGTGGGATAAAGTACAGGGTTATAGCTGTGCTTTGCACAGAAAGATCAGAGCTGGGGTCAGGAAAAGGACAGCAATCCCAGAATGCAGAGCGACACAGTCAGAAATACACTTCCTGTTTGCAGGCTGCCTGATGCTCCATGAGCACAAAAGGGGCCCACCTAACCCACCCAACTTAAAGCAGACTTTCACCCTGAATAAAAGCCTATCTTATGTTTCTCCCACCCTGTACATACAGGTTGCCCACATTAATCCGGACCTTCACCCTGAATAAAATCCGGACCTTCACCCTGAATAAAAGCCTATCTTATGTTTCCCACACCCTGTACATACAGATTGGCCACATTAAAAATCATCCTACCTGCATCTAGTGCATGTTATGAGCCTTAAACATCCAAGATGGCGGCACATGGAGTGTCAGGCAGCCTGCAAACAGGAAGTGTCTTCTGACTGTGCCGCTCTCTATTCTGGGATTGCTGACCTTTTCCTGTCCCCCGCTCTGCTCTGCCTGAGCAAATCACAGCTATAACCCCATCCCCTGCACTTTTTTCACTCCTCTCTTCTCCTCAGTATGTGATACCTCTGAGGTAAGATGGCGGCGCCCGTATCCTAGAGTCCTGAACAGAGTTACAGCCCAGTGGGGGAAAGAATAATAAACAACTTAAAACTAGATGCTGGGGGATAGTTTTTTAAAGGTTTGGGCTTTTCATTAAATGATGCTGAAGGTCCGGTTTAAAATCGGAGTCCTCAGCAGCGGCACCCCCACCAGTAAAGTGTAATAGCCAAGCACAAGATCAAATACAAATTCTAATACCATCAAAATCCCAATAACAATTTATCACACGTGAATACATGAATGAGAAACCTTCAGTGCTCAAATAAAGTGCAATGTGCTAATGTTCATCAATAAAACAAGAAAGAGAAAACCACAATAGATGTGAGACAACTACATAGAATGAATTCACCCATATAGATGTGAATGGTGTCCGTGCTGGTAATTCCGTACCCACGCGTTCTGTGGTGAAACCACTTCCTCAAGGTGCCAGTCTGTACCCCAGCCTAATCTGCTGCCAGCTATAACTAACTTAAGCCTGATTTGTACCAGAAAATTATTTATGTGCATTTTTGTGTTCCATGCACTTTAAATGGCATGTTTGATGTATTTTTAATGCAGTTTTAGGTGACGTCCCCCACAGCTGATCAGTCCCACTTCAGCGATCAGCAACTCAACCTGATTGTTTACTCACATACTGCACGGCCGGGGCGGAACTCCATTCACCGGCGCTCCCAAGTCGGGATTGTGCCCCTCGGCCTTCAGTCATGGGCATAGCCGCAATGTATTCATTCACTACAATGGAGCAGGTGGGTCAGGCCTCTGTGCACCCCCTTTATTGCGGTAAATGGAGAGAAAAATAGAAGGGTGATGGCAGAAGGAGACCATACGCTCTATCTAGTCTGCACTTATGTGTATACTGTATGCTCTCTTTATCTCAGGATAGATGGAGGCTTATCTCGGACATGTTTAAATTCAGTGACTGTCGATTTTTCAACCTTCTCTGCTGGAAGTTTGTTCCAAGCATCTACTACTCTTTCTGTAAAATAATATTTTCTAACATTGCTCCAGATCTTCCCTCCCACCAGCTTCAGGTTAGGCCTCTTGTTCTACCATTAAGTTTCTTCTTAAAAACACTTCCCTCCTCAACCTTATTCAGTCCTTTCACATATACAAAGGTCTCAATCATGTCCCCTCTCTCCCTTCTTTTCTCCAAACTGTACAAATTCTATAATAAGTCTTTCCCGATAAGTTTTAAGTTTAAGCCCTTCTACCATTTTTGTTGCCTGCCATGGACCCTCAGAGATGCCTCTGAGCTCCAGGATTCCAGGTTGGGGTTATGTTTCTCCTCTTGTCCTTTTTTTTTGAGATGGTTGTTGGACCTGCCTTCATTCCTGGACTTATTGCAGACTCTGCCTAAAATCCTTATATTCTCAGTGTGTCACACACCCCGCTTCCCCTTTAATTCTTACGATCGGGTTACTCCACCGGCAGGTGGCGACGTTGCAGAGAGAATTCTTGAAAACGAGCCCCTTCCAGCCTACATATACCTGGGACCTCCCACTTAACACCCAGTGTTTTCTCTCTGCAAGATGCGACAAGACAGAAGAAAGAAGTCTCCTGACCCCGGCATCCCCTTTTGGTCTATTTCTTCCCAGTCATAATTGTGTTTTTGCCTAAATAGTTAACGGAAGCCTCCCAGCCTAGGCTGCTGGCTGGGCAAATGTAGATGGCACTATATGGTGCCTAGGAGCTTATCTCCTCCGCTCGACCCCACACGTGGGGCAATGCGGCTATCCGGCTTGGTGATCCGGATTTGGGATGCCCCTGTCCCGATGTTCCCCTTGGCCACCTTCTCCCGCTTGGTCCCTTCTCCCTTCACGTGGGGGGGGTGTATGGGGTGCCTTTTACAGCGGTCCCTGGAGGCGCTGTCTTTCAAGCAGGTTTGTTGTTTGTCTGCATTAGTCTTTTGTGGGTTTTCACTTTGGTTAACCCCTTCCTGTAAGCTCATACTTATGCATGTATAGGTTTATAGGTCTATGGGTCAGATATGTGTGTGTGTATATATATAATATATATATGTATGGTTTATCTGTTTAGTGTATGTGTGTGGGCATGCTGGCTATTTTTCTTTGGGACTGATTGTGGTCTCTCTTCCCTTACAGATTCTGGGATCCCCTCACTGCAGTGGGTCTCCCGGTCTGATATACCTGGCTAGTCTTAGTCTCCAAATTGGGATTCTCCTAGGCTTAAAAATCCTCCCACTCACGGGACTTTAATTATAAAAGGGGCATCCCGGGTTGCTTAATGCGTAAATCCCTGGGTTATTGCAAATACTTTAATTTCACCATATGGAGGCTTCCGATATTACCGGAAATGGCTCTTTGGGGCTATCCAGGCTGTGTGGGGGTTGCGGGGCTCCGTTCCCAGGCAGTGATGTCATATTATTTATTCCATGTGCAAAGCAGAATATTGCGCGCCAGTCCGGCACTCCGGCTTCTGGCTCCTCGCAACTTCCGTCATCTCCTACCCCCCCTCCCCTGTTCTGGACCCCGTGTGACATTGTCAAAGGTGGGGATTCGCAATCCGAGGTGTGTGCGCAACTGGCCAACCTCGAGAAGATAGTTTCCGCCACGGTAGCTCAGAAGGCTACGGCGAAGCGGAAGCACCTTTCTCCGGCATCGCCTGTTCCGGAGGATGAGGTGTTTGGAATATTGGATTGGTCCGATTGTCCCCCTGCTGAGGAGGGGGAACTCCTTGAGGAGTCGGATGAGCCTGCAGGCCAGCAATTGGTTGGCACCGCTGGCGATCAGGCGGAGGGGGTGTCCCTTGACACTCCTTCCATTTTGGCTCAAATGTTTGAGATTTCGGCTTTGGATCCTCCCGTGGTGGTCCCCCCCGCCAAAGGGTGAGTTGTTTGATGTGCCCCAGCCGCGTTTGGTGTTTCCCAGGCAACAACACTTTGTGAGGGTTGTCCTTAAGGAATGGGAACAACCCACGCGCCTGGCTGGAGTTCCTCCTAGTTGGGATAAGCGTTATCCCTTTCCGGAGGATTTGGTGAAGCTTTGGTCTGTTCCCCCTGACGTCGATGCCCCTGTGTTAGGGCTGTCTAACACGGCTGTGTTGCACTCCCCTGACATTACTACCATTTAAGATGGTGAGGATCGTCAGATTGATCAATTGGCTCGCCATGGTTTTATCAGTGCTGGATCAGCACTGCGGCCGGTGTGTGCTTCGGCGCTTCTTCTGTTGGCAGTTAGGTCCATTATTAGAGATTTGTGCGCAGGTCTTGATCCCACTTGTGATGAGTTCAGTTCTCTCAAGCAGTGTGAGTCGTTTATTTCCTTTGTCATGACCGCCCAGGATGATGCGCTTGCGATGTGTAGCAGGACAGCGGCACTGCTGGTTGCTATTTGTGAGTCCGTGTGGCTGCGCCAGTGGGCGGCGGACTTTAACTCTAAGAAGGCGCTTACGGCGCTTCCTTTTGTAGGTTTGCGCCTGTTTGGCGATAAATTGAATTCTGTTACCAAGGGTGGTAAGTTGCCTCAACGCAAGAGGCCTCGTCGTTCCTTTCGGGGTGTGACTTCCTTTAGTCCCTCCTTGCGGGGGGTCAGAGCGGGCAGAGGGGCTTCCTTTCCCGCTACCAGGGGTGCAGGTTGGACCCGGGGGAGGGGCCGTGGCCGTCCCGGTCAGTCCTGGGGCGCTAAGCCCAAGCCTGCTGGTAAACCCGCTCAGCAATGAGGGGGTGCCCTCACCCGTGCGGGTGGGGGGACGATTGCGACACTTCTCCCTGGTTTGGGACCAGGAAGTTCTGGACAGATGGATCCGGGAGGTGGTGTCGTCCGGTTACAAGCTGGAGTTCGAGTCTCGCCCTCCTTCACGGTTTTTCCGGTCTCGGGTGCCCACCGATCCTTTGGCCGCGAAGGGGCTCCTGGCGTCGGTAAGGAATCTTCTGGAAATGGCGGTCATCCGGGGTGCCGCGCTTAGAGGTGGGCCTCGGTTTTTACTCCAATCTTTTCACAGTCCCCAAGAAGGACGGGTCGATTCGTCCCGTCCTGGATCTGAAGTTCCTCAACAGGTTCATCCGTACTCGGAAGTTTCGCATGGAAACTCGATCGGCCATCGGTTCTCTTCGGCAAGGGGACTTCATGACGTCCATAGGCATCAAGGATGCTTACCTTCATGTTCCCATCTGCCAGGCTCAACAACGTTTTCTTCGGTTCGTGATGAAGGGTCGGCATTTTCAATTTGTGGCACTTCCGTTTGGCCTTACCTCGGCTCCAAGAGTGTTCACCAAGGTGCTGGCAGGGGTGATGGCCATTCTCAGATCTCGGGGCATTCGTGTTGTACCTTATCTGGACGACCTTCTCATCATGGCTCCTTCTCTCAATCAATCGGAGACGGACACCAGGACGGTGGTCTCCACGCTGGAAAGCTTCGGTTGGGTGATCAACTTTCCCAAGTCCTCCCTCGCTCCGGCCAGGGTGGTGTTTCTGGGAATGCGGTTGGATTCTTGTCAACACAGGGTGTTTCTGCCTCAGTCCAAGATTTGTCTGATTCAGGAGTTTGCTCGGGTCCTTCTTTCCAATCCTCGACCGTCCATCCGTTTGGGGATGAGGCTGGTAGGGTTGATGGTTGCCTCGTTCGAGGCAGTTCCTTTTGCTCAATTTCACACGAGGACGCTTCAGCTTCATCTGTTGGCGTCTTGGGACCGGCGACCACGGTCGTTGGATCGGCCCTTCCAGTTTTCCTCCCGGGTCCGGCAGTCCCTTCAATGGTGGTTGGTCTCGACCAATCTCTTGAGGGGCAGGTCTTTCCTGACTCTTCTTTGGGAAAGTGTCACCACGGACGCCAGTCTTTCGGGATGGGGGGGATTCTGGAAGGATCTTCAGTTTCGGGGGCAGTGGGGAGCTCGAGAGGCCCACTTGCCCATCAATGTTCTGGAACTGAGAGCCATCCGTCTGGTTCTTGTTCTTTTGTCTCAACATGTTCTGGGCCTTCCGGTTCAGGTTCGCTCGGACAATCAAACAGCGGTTGCTTACATCAATCATCAGGGAGGGACTCGCAGTCTGGGTGCCCTCAGAGAGGTGTCCCTGATCCTGACCTGGGTGGAAGCCCATGTTCCTTGTTTCTCGGCAGTTTACATTCCGGGGGTGGAAAACAGGGAAGCGGATCTATTGAGCAGGGGCTCTCCATCCTCAAGTCTTTCGGTCGCTGTGTCTCCGGTGGGGGACACCGGAGGTGGACCTGTTTGCCTCTCGTCACAATTGCAGGCTTCCGACCTTCGTGTCGCTCTCCCAGGATCCTCTGGCTCTGGCGGTGGACGCCATGTCCCTGAGCTGGGGGGATCTGGGGTTTCTGTACCTTTTTTCCTCCGATTCCCATGCTAGGCAGGGTGGTACGGAAGCTGGCTCTGGAAAGGGTGTCCGCCATTCTCGTGGCTCCAAGGTGGCCAAGGTGAGTATGGTTCGCAGACATCGTTCGGCTGGCGGTGGATCAGATCGCTCTGCCTCATCGGCCCGATCTGCTCACTCAGGGCCGGTTGTGTTACCCCAATTTACCAGCGCTGGGTTTGACGGCTTGGCTGCTGAAACCTTCATCTTTAAGGACTACCATCCACTATAGGACTTGGAAAGCCTATATCGCTTGGTGTGAGGTTAGTTCTTTGCCTTGTAGGGTCTTTTCGGTCTCCAGGATTCTGGAGTTTTTGCAATCAGGGCTGGACTCTGGTCTCCAGCTGAGTACTTTGAAAGGGCAGGTTTCTGCCTTATCTATCTTTTTTCAGAAGCGTTTTGCGCTTCATCCTTTAGTTAAAACTTTTTTCCAGGGGGTTACGCATGTGCGGCCTCCCAGGAAACCATTACTCCCTGTTTGGGACTTGAACTTGGTTCTCTCTGCTCTTCAGGCTCCTCCTTTTGAGCCCTTGCAGGATATTGCTCTGTCCACCTTGACTCAGAAGACTGCCTTCTTGGTAGCTATCACTTCGGTTCGGCGTGTCTCTGAGTTGGCGGCCTTGTCGATTCAGGCGCCCTACTTTGAGAGGCATCAGGACAAGGTGGTCTTTCGTTTCAAACCGGACTTTCTTCCTAAGGTTGTTTCTGCTTTTCATTTGAATCAGGATATTGTTCTTCCCTCCTTGTGTCCTAAGCCTAAGAATGACAAGGAGAGGATTTTGCATTGTTTGGATGTAGTACGCTGTGTTAAGTACTATTTGGTTACTACTTCTCCTTTTCGTGAGACTGATGCCTTTTTTGTTGTGCCCTGTGGGCCTAGGAAGGGTTTGGTTCCGGCCAAGTCTTCCATTAGCAAATGGATACGTCAGGCCATTATTGGGGCCTATTCTGCTAAGGGGAAAGTTCCCCCTTTTCGTATCACTGCTCATTCTACTCGCGCCGTTGGAGCGTCTTGGGCTTTTCAGCACCAGGCTTCTGTTGAACAAGTTTGTAAGGCTGCTACTTGGTCTTCTGTTCATACTTTTTCTAAGTTTTGCAAGGTTGATGTGCTGGCCTCAGCGGATGCTGTGTTTGGCCGCAAGGTTCTGCAGACTGCAGTCATTTAAGTTATGCTTCATTTTGCCTTTGGATATCCATCCCTTGTGGACACTGCTTTTGGATGTCCCGATCGTAAGAATTAAAGGAGAATCGGGGTGTGTGACACACTGAGAATAATACCATTTTGCGAGTACTCACCTGTAAAATGGATATTGTCAGTGTGTCACACACCCCGCTTCACCCGCCCTTTTTGGTATCCTGGATCCTCTATATGGTGAAGCTTTACTTTGTGTTATTTTGAGGTTACCGTTGGATTTCCTGGTACCTTGTCTTACTGCGGTTTAAATTCACTAGGTGTTAAGTGGGAGGTCCCAGGTATATGTAGGCCGGAAGGGGCTCGTTTTCAAGACTTCTCTCTGCAACGTCGCCACCTGCCGGTGGCGTAACCCGATCGTAAGAATTAAAGGGGAAGCGGGGTGTGTGACACACTGACAATATCCATTTTACAGGTGAGTACTCACAAAATGGTATTTTCCTATTTCCCTTCTATTCTGTTTGATTTACATACAGAACTATTCTCTGTGCCTTTAACAGGAGGGAGTAAAGGTGTAAGTAGACCCCCCCCCCCTTCATTTTAAACTGGAGGTCTGCTTGAACGGCTGAATTATGGTTTCCCTTTGGTGTGACAGCACATTATAGCTTAGAGCCCTGCTGCCTGTCCTATCTTTAGGTTGCTCGTCCAGCAGCTGCAAAACGCAGTCTGTCATTGTTTTGTTTGTTCGGGTGCAATGTGTTCACCACCCTTGAATTCTATTTACAGCGGACGCTCGTCTAGTATAGGTGTCTGTGTGCAGGGCCTGCTCCAGGTTTATGGGGGCTGTTGGACAAGAGAGTTTTAGTGGGCCGCAAAGTAGTGAGTCAAGTCGTCCCTTCCCTATAGCCACCAATCGTCCTCCAGTTCTTATTGCCTTCCCTATAGCCACCAATCGCCCTCCCATCCTTATTGCCTTCTCTATAGCCACCAATCGCCCTCCAGTCCTTATTGCCTTCCCTATAGCCACCGATCGCCCTCCAGTCCTTATTGCCTTCCCTATAGCCACCAATCGCCCTCTAGTCCTTATTGCCTTCCCTATAGCCTCCAATCGTCCTCTAGTCCTTATTGCCTTCCCTATAGCCACCAATCATCCTCTAGTCCTTATTACCTTCCTTATAGCCACCAATCATCCTCCCGTCCTTATTGTCCCTCCTATAACCACCAATCGTCCGCCAGTCCTTATTGCCTTCCCTATAGCCACCGATCGTCCGCCAGTCCTTATTGCCTTCCCTATAGCCACCGATCGCCCTCCCGTCCTTATTGCCTTCCCTATAGCCACCAATCGCCCTCCCGTCCTTATTGCCTTCCCTATAGCCACCAATCGTCCTCTAGTCCTTATTGCCTTCCCTATAGCCTCCAATCGTCCTCTAGTCCTTATTGCCTTCCCTATAGCCACCAATCATCCTCTAGTCCTTATTACCTTCCTTATAGCCACCAATCATCCTCCCGTCCTTATTGTCCCTCCTATAACCACCAATCATCCTCTAGTCCTTATTGCCTTCCCTATAGCCACCAATCGTCCGCCAGTCCTTATTGCCTTCCCTATAGCCACCAATCGTCCGCCAGTCCTTATTGCCTTCCCTATAGCCACCAATTGTTCTCCAGTCCGTATTGCCTTCCCTATAGCCACCAATTGTTCTCCAGTCCTTATTGCCTTCCCTATAGCCACCAATCGTCCTCCAGTCCTTATTGCCTTCCCTATAGCCACCAATCATCCTCTAGTCCTTATTGCCTTTCCTATAGCCCCCAATTGTTCTCCAGTCCTTATTGCCTTCCCTATAGCCACCAATCATCCTCTAGTCCCTGTTGCATTCTCTGTTGCCACCGATCACCCTTCAGCCCTTACTGCTTGCTCCGCTGCCACTAAAGACTCCATCATTGTTGTCAGTTGTCACCTGGTTCTCACCACCTTCTGAGATTCCATCAGTTGCCCTCCATTCCAGGCCACCTTCTCCATTGTTGCTGATCATCTCCTGTTGCTGAGGCTGCCATGAGCAGGTCTGCACATAATACTCTGCATTCGATTGTTTGGGTCCACTGTAAAATAACATCATGGCCAAGTGTGAGCCTGAGTGGGCCTCTGAAGATGCCAGGGGCCCTGGCAATTGCCCAGGTTTGCCCTGTGCTGGCCCTGTCTGTGGGCATCTGGTTTTCTGTTCCCACAGGGGGACCATCACATCAATTCAAATGAATACATGTGCATTTGAATATTCCAACCTGCTGTCCCCCTCCTGTTTTACCTTTGGGCAGTATTTACTCACCTCACCAGGGGACCCATCTTCTGATCCTGGGCGACCTTCCGATGGGTGGCGCCATCTTGCATCTCATTAGGTACTGCACGTGGCCCCCGATCTCGCGCCTGCGCAGTGCCCTTGAATAGGATACAGCAGAGCTGCCCGAAATTCCATGAGACTTTGCTGAGCTGCAGGCCGTGCTTGTCAGGGGCGGCTAAGCGGACGGCGGGGTGAGTATTGGCCCCTGAAGCAGCCAGGTGTCACCCCAACAGGCAGCGGCGACATCCAAAAGGTAAGTAGGGGCCATTTGCGGGGGGGGGATCGGCCCCTTTTAATTATAGGTCCAATGTTCCTGGTGTGTCTGGGTCCGATTGGCTGAAAGGGAACCTTACACGGAAGCTAGAGATAGTATATTACATTATAGGTCCTCTTTAAAGTGGACCTGCACACCGCCGGAGAAATTTGTATTGGGTGGTACTTGAGACAACCAGAAAATGTGGATGTGGTACTTTATGGAAAAAAAAAAGTTGTGAATTGGCAGATGTTATCCAGGATGAAATTGTTAAAACGTAAACTTTAATTCCATGTTTAAAATGTGTTCTAGTCGTGAGCCATGAGTACTACCCTGTTTCCCTGGAAATAAGACCTACCCCGGTTTTTTAGCATTTTTTTTTGCTAATGCAGGAAAATAATCCTAGTTACAATTGACATGATTCAGCTACCGGGCTTCAGTAGAGGCACGGAGCAGCTGTAAAGGAGGGTGGGGGACACATCGCGGCTGTAAAGGAGGGTGGGGGACACATCGCGGCTGTAAAGGAGGGTGAGGCCACATTAAGTCATACAGGTAAACTGGTCTGTCGGGAGTGAAATGTCCGACTTCGCTGGCTCTACCCCAGCCTCCCGCTGCCAGCTGGCTTTTTGCACTTATTGTACTGCCGCCACCATTTTGCCAGCTTGCTGTAAGACATCCCCTAAAACTGAACCCTAGCCTAACCTATTTTTGGAGCAAAAGTTCATATAAGACCTGTGTCGCTGACCTGGTCCTTCAATCAACCTTTAGTGGACTGAGAACAGAAACACTTCCCACTCCAGCTCCAGATGTCCTGATTGGCTGCCTCTCTCTGCCACTATGAAACCCCTCCCTCCTCTCTGGTCGCAGCATCTCTCACCCCCTTTTTCTGGTCACACTATGTACTGGCAGGCTGGAGATGATCTTAGCCTGCAGCATCTCTCATCCCCTTTTCCTCGTTACACTATGTACTGGCAGTAATAACTAGCGGCACAACACTGCACTTATTGTTTTACTATGATATATGTAAAGCACACTGTGTGCTTACATCACATCACTGTTGCCACACCCACTGTTTCTCCTAATTTTTTCTCTGCATCTCCAATGCTCTAATACTTCTACTAATAACTTAGGAACTACAGGGTCTTTTTGGATTGCAGTTTGGGACAGTGCAATGTGTAGCCCGAGACGATGGGACAACAATCGTGTTTGCATTTAGTATACTAAGCCAGACTGCCTGTTTTTGAACTCCCCCCCCCCCCCCCCGCCACCCTGCCACCCTTACCTAGCACTAAAGCAGGGCTAAGGGGTTAAACAACAAAAAGACACTTACCTCACCTGTTATCCAGCATAGGTTGCGATTGTCTCTACTGCACGGCTGCCGCTGGAGAGGAAGCTTCCTGCGCTGTGCATGCAACCACCCAGCCATATGAGCTTTCGGTACGGCGGCACCCATGCAGCAGAGGCAAGATGGCGGTGATCATCGGGCACCACTGGATAACAGGCGAGGTAAGTGTCTTTTTGTTGTTTAACCCCTTAGCCCTGCTTTAGCACTAGGTAAGGGCCAGGCCACCCAGTCCTGAGGATGCCACCCCCTATACCTGCACCAGGTCACTGAACCCTGAGGATGCCACCCCCTATACCTGCACCAGGCCACCCAGCCCCGAGGATGCCACCCCCTATACCTGCACCATGCCACTGAACCCTGAGGATGCCACCCCCTATACCTGCACCAGGTCACTGAACCCTGAGGATGCCACCCCCTATACCTGCACCAGGCCACCCAGCCCCGAGGATGCCACCCCCTATACCTGCACCATGCCACTGAACCCTGAGGATGCCACCCCCTATACCTGCACCAGGCCACCCAGCCCAGAGGATGCCACCCCCTATACCTGCACCATGCCACTGAACCCTGAGGATGCCACCCCCTATACCTGCACCATGCCACTGAACCCTGAGGATGCCACCCCCTATACCTGCACCGGGCCACCGAGACCTGAGGATGCCACCCCCTATACCTGCACCAGGCCACCCAGCCCTGAGGATGCTACCCCCTATACCTGCACCGAGCCCTGAGGATGCCACCCCCTATACCTGCACCGGGCCACCCAGCCCTGAGGATGCTACCCCCTATACCTGCACCAGGCCACCGAGCCCTGAGGGTGCCACCCCCTATACCTGCACCGAGCCCTGAGGGTGCCACCCCCTATACCTGCACCGAGCCCTGAGGGTGCCACCCCCTATACCTGCACCAGGCCACTGAGCCCTGAGGATGCCAACCCCTATACCTGCACCGGGCCACCCAGCCCTGAGGATGCCAACCCCTATACCTGCACCAAGTCACCGAGCCCCGAGGATGCCACCCCCTATACCTGCACCAGGCCACTGAGCCCTGAGGATGCCACCCCCTATACCTGCACCAGGCCACCGAGACCTGAGGATGCCACCCCCTATACCTGCACCAGGCCACCGAGCCCTGAGGATGCCACCCCCTATACCTGCACCAGGCCACCGAGACCTGAGTATGCCACCCCCTATACCTGCACTGGGCCACCCAGCCCTGAGGATGCCACCCCCTATACCTGCACCAAGTCACCCAGCCCTGAGGATAAAAGATTCCCAGGCCGATCGCTGTGGGTTTTGGTCCACTTTAAAGGACTTGCTCCTTTTTAATGGTAGCCTGATGCCTCCCAAGTGTCCCTCAATTTAAGGGACTGTCCCTCTTTTTTGTCCATGTCACCCTGCCCCTCGTTCCCATCTTTGAGGTGTCACATGCAGATCTACATCAATAAATCATTTATTTGCCTATTCAAAGTGTTTCCAGCTTTTCAGGAAGGAAACGAGGGACAAATGAAGCCACGTGGCTTTAACAATTGTCCCTCTTTCCCACCCTGAAAGGTTGTAAGGTATGGCTGAAGCTAAACACTAGCTATAACCCTCTGTATATGTCAGTGCTATTACCATTTTTTGAGGTAATTCCGGGATCCATACTCAGGTGATTTCATAAGTTGGTGCAGTTTTTCAGCATTTTGTCTCTCTTGCCACATTTGTTTAATAGCTTATAGGGGATTGTTATAGAAATACTTTGCACTTTGGGCACGTATGCACTTTATAGTTGGATGAATTATATCTTAAATTTTTATTGATTTTTGAGGTTTCTAGTGTTGTATGTATTATGTATCTATCTGGGATACCCCCACATAATGGATTGTGTGTATTGTATATATGTATTTTAAATGTGTGTATCTTAATGTTTCAATAAATATGAATTCATGAGATTTGATTTAATTTATTGATCGTGGTGGAGGGGGTGCTGCTTTTTGGATGCTATTGGGGTGGTTGCTGGCACCACCCTTATATATATATATGTCAGTGCTATATAATTATTTGTAATAATAACCCATACCTTCCAACTTTTCAGGGTGGGAAAGAGGGATCAATAGGGTGTAACAGTTACAACAATAGAAACTATTTGAATAGGCAAATGAATCATCATACCTATCAACTTTTCAGGGTGGGATAGAGGAACGTTTGTTAAATTAGGCCACACCCCCTCATTTACTAATGGTCAGGTTGTAACAGTTAAAACAATAGAAACACTTTGAATACACAAATGAATCATTTATTGTTGCAGATCTGCATGTCACACCTCAAAGAGGGACAAATGAGAACAACGAGGGACATGGATTAAAAAGAGGGACAGTCCCTCCAAATCAGGGACACTTGGGAGGTATGAATAATTTATTGATATAGATCTACATGTCACATACCTCAAAGAGGGACAAATGAGAACGAGGGACATGGATTAAAAAGAGGGACAGTCCCTCCAAATCAGGGACACTTGGGAGGTATGAATAATTTATTGATGTTTCAAATAAGGGACACTTCTGAGGTATGATAGCTAGGCAGGTTATTGAGAAGCAGGTCAGATGGGTCTTGTCGGGAAAGCCCCTCCTATTTACACGAGGAGCCAAGCAGCCATTAACTTGGAGAGCGCCCCTTTCTCTCTCCTCACCGCGGCTGTGCGCGTCGCTGGTATATGACGTCAAAGGGAAAGATGGCGGCGGGCAGGAGGTTTTTAAGTAATATCCCGAAAGGTAAGAGAGCTTCGTGATATGTGGCATTCAATGGCGGGTTATCGGGCTTTATCGCATGAAAGGAGCTGGGGTGATGGGCATAAACGCGCCAGCGGACTACAAGTTCCAGCATGCTTACTCGTCACAGGCCATGGGAAATGCCGGCGAGGAGGCCGCAACATATTGAGCCTCCTTTTTCTAATCTCAATCTGTATTTTGTACTATTGTCCTTACATGCTGCCGCCGCCGCCATTGTCGGCCATTTGTGTTTGTATACGGGCTTGCATTAGGGCCTCATAAGTGTCCCTGATTTGGAGGGCCTGTCCCTCTTTGTTCTCATTTGTCCCTCTTTGAGATGTAACACCATGATCTGCTTCAATAAATGATTAATTTGCCTATTCAAAATGTTTCTATTGTTGTTTCACCTTACCATCCCTCAATGAGGGGCGTGGTTTAATTTACAAATTGTCCCTCTTTCCCACCCTGAAAAGTTGGGAGGTATGATTTATGTATGTGTATACATGCTTGCATTAGGGTCTCCTAAAGGGGGATAATGGAAGAGTCAAGACCAGGCCTCGCTATCAGCTGTGCTCCACACACCTATGGCCTGTAGTAACTGTGGCCTTCAAGTGGACCTTCAGCATCATTTAATGAAAAGCCCAAACCCTAAAACTATTCCCCAGCATCTAAAGTTAATGTTTATAGTCACTTTTTAGTCTTTCGCTCACTGGCCTGCAACTCTGTTCAGGACTCTAGGATACGGGCGCCGCCATCTTGGCTCAGTAGCATCACATACTGTGGAGAGGAGAGGGGTCAAAGTGCAGGGGGGGCTTTGCACAAACAGAGCAGAGCTGGGGTCAGGAAAAGGTCAGCAATCCCAGACTGCAGAGCTGCACAGTCAGACACTTCCTGTTTCCAGGCAGCCTGCACCCCCATGGGCTGCCATCTTGGATGTTTAAAGGCTCAGAAAATGCAGTAGATGCAGGTAGGATGATTTTTAATGTGGGCAATCTATGTACAGGGTGTGGGAAACATATAAGATAGACTCTTATTCAGAGTGAAGGTCCAGATTAATGTGGGCAATCTGTAAGTACAGGGTGGGGGAAACATATTTAGAGTGAAGGTCTGCTTTCAGCACATAAGGCACCTCTTGCTCAGTTTCCATCCCATACCTCCCAAGTGTCCCTGATTTGGAGGGACTGTCCCTCTTTTGAGTCCATGTCCCTCGTTGTTCTCATTTGTCCCTCTGAGGTGTGACATGCAGATCTGCATCAATAAATGATTCATTTGCCTATTCAAAGTGTTTATATTGTTGTAACTGTTACAATCTATCTCCTATCCATCCCTCAATGAGGGGTGTGGCTTCCTTTAAAGTGGACCAAAGCCCAGGATTTAGACTATCCTGGGTTTTGGTCCTTTTCCACGGGGACCCCGATCGTGGATGTCCCGCTGCGTGAAACCCCCCAGATAGCCTAAGGCAACTCGCCTCTTCCCAGTCCTGCAGCGCATGCGCGGCCGCTCATCCAATCCAATGTCACGCCGTCTAAGGCTCCGCCTAAGAGCAGCAGCTCCGGGCACGCTGACAGCCGCATCCTCCCGATTTCCTCTAACAGGGAGCGTGTCTGCGCCGGCCATTCGCAAATGCCTGGCGCGAACGTCGGCCAATGGAACGCTCCGCTCACGTGAGCGCCAGCGGCAAATCATGGGACGCTTTTTCAAGCTCAGGCTCGAGGTGAAGATAAGAATATCGAGTCTGCTTGGGGGGGGGGGGGGGGCTCCAGCATCCTGGATGCCCACGTGCTATAGGCAGGACCAGCATCTGATATAAAAAAAAAAAAGGGTGTCGGTCCGGTTTAATTGAACTGGAGCTTGCAGCTGGGAGAGGCTTTATCCAGGGCTGGACTCGCTTACTGCTGGCATGCCTTGTGACTGGTGATGTTCCTCAGCGTCAGAGAGGCTTCGGTAGATGCCTGCTTGCTATCATACCCCACAGGTTGCCCGCAATCTCCATTGGTCACCTGGCCACCATATGCAGCTTGCTGCTGCGGCCATTGACTTGGAGCTCCCGCAGTCACCTGCACACATTATCTTTGAACAGACATCCTGAACTGTCTGTCGGTGCAGCTGTTCCCATCCCCTGTTCATACCTTCTTATGCGGGTTATGAAGCAGCCCTAGATGGACCTCGCTTTTGGGACAGGTAAGGCCCCATTCCTTTGGAAGAAGGATATATATATAATTTTTTTTTTTTTTTTACGTTTATTATTCCTTTACTTTTATGTGCCTACCCATAGGGGTCTGCTTTTTTAACTGTTTACATTGTAGTGCAGCATTTATAGCGCAATGGAAAAGCAGCTCCATAGTAGTCTATGGCAGTGCAAACGCAAGTAAAATGCTACACAAGCGCAGATAAAATGCAGCTGTGTGAAGGGAGGCTTTGCCTGTGGGAGGATGCACAGATTTTCCGTGGCTGGCTTTTCCCCTTAGTGGGGATATAGCAGTGATTCTGTATGATCAGCCCTGTAGTTAGACAGGCTATGTCTTGGGCATCAGTTATGGGCACAGTACAGTGGGCAATAAAGCAACTCGTGCTTGGTGCCCAGTATAGCGGACGGAGAAAGAAGGCCCTTTTGTGGGGTTCCGCAGCTGCTGTGGCATGCATTCCCTCCAGAGAAGCTGCAAGGATGTCGTTGCACTCACAAGGAAGCCGTTGGGCACCCCTTGGTGAGGGGGTTTCCTCCTCGGAGTTGATCCTCTCCTGGTGCCGGGTCCCAGGTATTGTCCCAGGGCTGGGGGTGACTGGAGGTTTCTCCATGAATTGTCCTGGTCCTTGTTCCTGATGCTGCCGGGGACAAGGTACGCAGAGCATCTGTGACAAGAGGGTATCTTATAGGCGTAAACAACTTATGGTGGTCCCCTCGGCCGGATTCAGAGGGACCTCTTTCAATTTTCAGGGATCTGTGCACCTTCCCCTCTGGCAGGGAAGCAGTGTCAGATAAACATAATTCTTCGTCTTTTGATCCGGAGAAGGATGTTTCACTGAATCAACAGTGGGATGCCGTGTATTACATCATCCCATCTACCAGCGGTGCCATGAGTCTCAAGACTCGTCGGATGAGGAGCCGGATGCCTACTAGGATGAGGGGGTCCATGAAGGCTTTTTCCAAGTCACCAACTTGGATTATGAGCAGGGAATGGTAGAAGGTAGAGTCCCTTCAGATTCTAGGAATTTAGTGATCCACTACCTGTTCCAGACATGGCTCTCCAGAGATAGGCTTGTCTGCCTGTGATGGACGATCCCTTTTGTATTGCAAAGCATATGCTGCTTCCTACATCTGACAGTACCTCTTTATAGTAAATAGTCGGCAGACTAGATATGCCACAGGTTTGTATTGGATAGTGTTGCTCTTCAGCTGCCTCTGCTCTGTTTAGCAGGTAGAGCCTAAGGGTGCAAGACCTCTGATTTCAAGAGGACCCCAGATGAGGAGGACCGGGTTTTCCTGCAGGTTGGGGAGATTTACCACGATAGAAGTGGTTAATATCATTTAGCTTCTCTGCAGCAAACTTGCCCTGTCAGTGGCTTTAGTGTGCTGTGGCTCAAACAGTGGTCTGCAGATCTTACGTCCAAGAAGACCCTGGCTGATTGCTTATTTGGAAATCTGTTCCATGAATTGGTCAAGCGAGCCTCGGACGGCAAGACTGTTCGCTTCCCGCAGCACAATAAGCCTAGGCCACAGACTCGGTGCAGGCCTACCTTTCGATACTTCCACAGATATGGGTCAGCATCCTCAAGAGGAGGGAGGAGCATAAGGCGCCATTTATCTTGTGTACAAGAACCAATTCGATTTGTGGTGTCAGGACAGCCATTCTCTCCAGAGAAAGCGCCACGCTGAGGTCGGCTGTTGACCAATTTTGAATACTGGCGTTATCGCTCCAGTTTCCACATGGGAGAGCAAGGGGTTTCTGGTTATATTCCAGGTTTTTGTGATCCCCCAAGCAGGATGGGTCTGTACGGCCAAGTCTGTGCCTCAGGCACCTCCAAAACTTTATTCACATGATGGAAGCTCTGTGGCCGGTGGTGTCGGCTCTCCAATGGGGTGTCTGCTGTGACCTTCACTGTTTTGGATGGACCCATTCTATGCCTCCTGGAGTCGGTAATGCCAATAGTGTCTTAACAGAATCTGGGAAGGTGGTGCCGGGGTCCCTTGGGTGCAAGAGGGGTGTTACCTGTTTTTTCCAGGTGTACACCCCAAGGACTGGAGATTCCCTCCTAAAATGGATCAACAGTCAAAAATTACCAACGCAACAAACAGTGCTCATATGCATCCCTCCCCAGGGTAAATCAGAATGCTGTAAATAAAAATGCTGCCGGGCTTCCTGTTACGTGCAATTCAGCACCATTTTTAGCTTGCACAACAAAAAAAACAATGCCGAGTTGCACTAAGGAAAAAAATCAAGACAAAATAGAAAAAATAAAAAAATATTCTCACAGTGCCGAATCGGCCCTTATGTCACTGTATCCAGTCCCATCAGGATTGGTCTCTTTGGCTTGGACAGACTGTTCTCTTATTCGGTGGGTGATTCGATCATCACTGGAATGGTGACTCGAATAGCAACCCCTGGGCCAGGGCTGCTCCTTTTGGTTTGTCCAGGATTTCAACAGACAGCAGCTTGAGGGGTTGGGGAGCAGTGTGGTACCCACTCATGATTCAGGTTCGTGCCTGTCCCATTGGACCAGCAGTCCGCGGGGTCTTCCGATCAGAATCCAATCAGTGTGATGGCCATTGCATATGTCAACCATCAGGGAGACGCCAGGAGCAAAAGGACACTTTGGGAAGTTGCCAGGTTCATTGCATGGGTTGAACAGCATGTTCCTTGCAGTCTGCCTGTAGACAACAGCTGTACTAATTTTCAGTCCTCAACCTGGGAGAGCGAGCTCTCCACCCAGAGATATATTTTGCATGGTTTGCGACAGGTGAGATGTTCCCTGCGTCCAGGCACAACAGGAAGGTTGTGAGATTTCTAACTTTCTCCCGGGACCCTCTAGCATTCTAGTTGATGCTCTGGTGATTCTGTGGTCCCAGTTTCGGCTAGTGTTTGCCTCTCAACAGGCTGCTGCTGGTTCCCGGTTGATGAAAGAGGTAAGCCTAGATGGGGTCATGACCATTTTATTTGCTTCTCATTGGCCAGGATGAATCTGGTTCACAGACCTGGTCAGGCTAACAGTCGATCAGCCTCATCCACTTGCAGGCAGACCAGATCTGCTGTCTTTAGGGCCCCTGTTACCTCCCAAAATTCACGGTCGTTGACTTTGACTATCTGGCTATGTGAATCCCAGGTTCAGTGGTATGGAGGGCTCTCCCCTTGATTAGTAGCCACTCTGAATCAGGCCAGAATGGCCTCTTCAGCCAAGATCCTCTACTGAACATGTGGACCTATTTTGCCTGGGGCGAGTATCATTCGCCACTGCTTTTTTCCGCCCCTCACATCTTGGAAGAATATTGGCAAAAGGGTCCGTATGAAGGGGTTGCAATCGCACCCTCAGGGGTTAAGTTTAGCCTTATCCATTCTGTTTCAGTGTCTGATAGCGGAGAATTCCTTTGGTCCGCACGTTCATGCAGAGGGTAGCTCAGGTTTGCCCTCCTAGAGGGCTCCAGCGCTAACTTGGGATTTTAATTGGTCCTGTCTGTATTACTAGGCCCTTCCTTTGAGCAAAGGCTGTGGTTTTGTTATTCCTGGGGACCCATCATTTTGGCTCCCAGAGTATCCGAGCTGGCAGCATTATCTTGCAAGCTGCCCTTTCATAGAGGGTAAGTTGGTCCTGTGTCTGTGAAAAGATTTCTTTCCAAAAGTTGTTTAGGCTTTTCATTGAATGAGAACATCGTCTTACCCTCCTGTTGGCCGAATTCTATTCATCCGAAGAAACAGACTTTGCATTCCTGAGGTAGTGCGTTCACTAAGATAATATTTAGCTGCAACAACATTATATAAAATTCCTTGTGTTGGTTCCTACTCGTCCAAAACATGTTTTTGCCGGCTGTCAAACCCCACTGTTGGCCATTGGATGAGGCAGGCTGTTTATTGGGAGTGGCCATATTGGGATGCCCCGCTGTCTGAAACCCCCCCCAGGTCGCCCAGTAAATTCACCTTCTCATCCGATCTAACGCCGAAATGCGCGAGCAGTGGCCACTCCCTGCTATACCTGTAACCGAGCATGCTCCTGTGCCAGGCATTCGTGAATGGTCAGTGCGGGCACGCTCCCTGTTAGAGGGTAGCAAGGACGTGGTCAACGGCACGCTCGTGTCCACTCAGCTGGAGAGGAGTCTTGGACGAGTTGACAGGAGCGGATCCGAGCACTCTGATTGGACAAGAGGCTGTGCATGTACCGTAGGACCAGGGGAAAGGTTGGATTGGGCAACATGGGGGTTTCACACAGCAGGATCGAGTTGCCCTAAAGGCAAGGACTAAAGCCAGGATTTGGCTATCCTGGGTTTAGGTCCGTGCACCCCAATTAGGGAAGCCCCGCTGTGTGATGGCTGCCCCAGTGACTGACACTAGATCCAGGTCCCTGATTCTACAGCGCATGCACGGCCTCTCGCCCAATCAACGTACTCGGATCTGCTCCCATCCCTGTCATCTAAGCCTTCTAAGGGAGCGGACCTGAGCATGCCGGCATCCCCGAACTGCTGCTTGCGCATGCCCTGTTGGACTGAGGAAGAAGACGGATTTCTGGGGGACCTAGGGGGGTTTCACACAGCGGGCCATTCTATATCTGAAACGCCTGGGGGGGGGGGGGGGCGATGGACATGTGTTTTGGTCTTTTTAAAGCCCCCCCTCCTCCTCTCCATGCCTCGCAATCTCATG